>VYXB01004400.1:49160-298741 GCA_013397135.1 Pachyramphus minor
GGGGCGGGTGCACCTGGCGGCACCGCCCGCGGGGTGGGGGGGTGTGCCGGGCGAGGGTGTCCCGCCCCGGCCATGGGTGTCCCGCCCCTCCCGCGGGGACACGTCGCGGGACACCCGTGGCTGAGCCGAGGGTCCTTTCGAGCCGAGGGTGTGATGGCACCCAGCGCTGTCAGGGCCCCGCCGGAGTGCCGGCAGCTGCCGTCTGCAGTAGGGTGTAGAGGGGAGCTGAAGGAAACCAGCGGCAGGGAAGAGATAAGGAAAATCCCTTTCACAGGGATTTCTTTTTTCCTATGAAATGGATTAAAACTAATAGGTAGCCCAAAGGTAGTTAAATTTCAACTGTATGGAAGTAGAATTCAAGTTGTTTCACGGCTTTGTGGGATGTGTCACAAGTGCATGTGACAGATACTTTTGCACGTTTTGAAACTGTTTTCTGTGCCCTTTGATTACAAATTTTAAAGGCCAGTGGAGTCCACATTTCTCGTTTTGCAGCTTTTCCCATATGCCCTTCCCTCCTAGGAAGCAGTAGGTGCCTGATAAGAGACTCGAAGATCCAGTTCAGGCACCAGAGAGGACAAAGCTTTCACACTGCCTGTTTGGATATGTCCCCAGCAGGCCTAGAGGTGCTAACCCACAGCAATGTGACTGACAGACACGAAGCACCTCCTGGACTGCCTTTGTTTCTGCTCCTTGCAGAGCATCTCTGGCTCCTTCCTAAACTGGAATGAAAACTCGGGCAGTTCTGAACCATTTGATATATATAGGAGCAACATTTTGGGAAGGTTGGGTTAGCCCATGAAGTCATTAGTCCCAGTCATTTTGGCCATGTGAGTCATGTGGATCCCTAAATGCAACATCTTGCTCCTCTCTGAAGTAATGCCATTCATTTCTGAAGCCAAGGTTTTGCTTCCAGGTAGTCACACATGCCCCTGATTAATGTGGGCTGAGCAATTTGGGACTCACCTCCTCAGCATGGGGTTGGACCTACGTGCAGGATTGTCCCCAGAAAAGCTTGCCTTGGTTTAGTAGAGTCTCTCAGACCATGCTGCTCACACTGAGCTACACAGAACACGTTCCCTTCCTTCCAAATGACGGCAGAAGGAGGCCCCAACCTTCCTTCATCTGCAGCCTCACCCAGGCTGCACGCAGGTCCCTCCTCCCAGTAGGAATGCAACCCTGCACCTAGGGAGAGCGGGAATCCACAGGCAATGGGTTATTCAAGGATAACGGGTGGGTGGAGAAAAAGCAGTCTGGAGAGAGGTCTCTTCATTTCTCATGTTAATTAATGCAAGGTGAAAAGCTATAATTAAGTTTTCAGGGCTGTGAATCCAAAGTGAAAAGAAGCATGTCCCGTTAAACCTGAACAAGGCACCTAATCCCTACATAGGAGAAAGGTACAACACATCCTTTTCTCCAGCTAATTCCTCACTAGCTGATTTAGGTAGCTCATGTATAACACTCTGGATGTTTGGGTTGGTGTTTTGGGTTTTTTTAGATACCATTCCCAGGTGCCAAACATAGTTAATGAATGTGCTTGTTCAGTTGCAGCAGCTTCAGGTAGGTGAGAGAAGGATGGGAAGGAAAAGACAGGCTTGAAAAATTTGAATGTTATGATGCCGGTTGTCATAGCACTCACATTCCTGAGTAGCTCCAAGACCAAGTGACCAGGCCAAGTTGTAAAATCAGGCACCTCTGTTTGGTAAATTGGCTCTTACCAATTATTTAATGTTTCTTCTTTATGAATTAGTAAAGGATCAGTGCTGCTGCTAATGTATCTTTTTAACATAGTTTCAGAAAATTCATAAGGAAAAGATATTCAGATGTTTCTGTCCTGTTGTGGAAAGGTAACAGAGAAAGGAAAGTTAATGTTTAATGCCTCACATTTCTTCCACACACTGTACATTTGGGCTGTGTTTGCTGAGTGTGTCTGGTTCTCCAGTGGGGTTCCCGTGGAATTGCCTTGTGTAGTCAATTGTACTGCATGTATCTAAGAGCTGTGCTTATTCCAGCTATTTTGCTTTCCCATTCCAGCAGAGGTAAATAATAAGTTTCCTAAGGTCAGCATCTGATCTATGGGTCCCTGCTACAAAAAAAGGCTTTACGGCAGCTTCCATTGCATCGTCTTCCCCCTTCCTGCCCACCTTGGAGCTGTACGAAAAGAGAGGTGATGTTTTAATCTTGAAAATAAAAGTAGAAAAAAGACAGTATAAGAGATGCTAAGGCCCAAGTCCAAGGCAAACAGTGTCCCAGATCATATCCCCTCCTGGGGACACTGTAACTGGTATCTGATATCTGTGCTTCTCTGCCCTAGGAGTGTAGGCTCCTAATTGTGTACCCTGAGTCTTTGTGTACCCCAAGAGCAACTTCTGGCTGCTGAACTATGGGTGAGAAAGAAAAGGTGCCTTGAGACTTCTCTGTTGATACCCCTGGCAACATTACTGTCCTCAACCCTGCCTCAGGTCTGCTAGTCCCATCTACAGGGGTAGTTTCTGAAATTCAGGTTCATGCAGCAGGAGCAGAAACAGAAGATAAAAACAGGTGTTTAATTGGGTTTGCAGCTATAGGATGCTCAGATTTGCAGCAAATAAAACTGTTACTCCAAAGTCAGCTGCTGGTCCCTAATAGTTTCCAAGGCATAGCAGAGTGCAATGTCCTAATTTCAGCTGCAAGCTTCTCCTGACGATGTTTCTGACATCATATGTAAATATTCACACTACAATTGCGGTGTTCAGTGAGACTCTTTGCAAGGAAGCTGGAATATGTGGTGGGACTGGCAAAGCACTCAGTACTTCCAAGCTCCCATCTCTAGTCACCAGAAAGACTTTCAGCACAAAACTTAGCAAAAGTGTCTCTCCATCAGTTGTCCTTCTGAAAGGATCTGCTGTGAAAAGCAAAGCCTTTAAAAAAAGTCAAATAATCGTCTTTGGATGTATATATTTTAGCAGTGTGTAAAAGCGTGAACCAGATTAGTGTCCTTTCTCGTATTGTATAAACAAATTGTTAGGCAAGACAATGCTAATAGCTGCTGTTGACCTGGAGGGGCCTGTGGGCTCAGCTAAAGTCAAGGGCCTAAATGTAAGAAGCAATTCAGTGAACCGGAAGAAGTCAGTGCATTGGAAAACACAGAAATGTGTTGTCCTGGGACAAGGAGCACCGAGGCATGTCCAGATCATAAAGGGCAGCCATGATGTCTGAGGTGTCCAAGCAAGGTGAAGGGGTTTGGGGTCTGTGCATGCATGCATGCATGCAAGAACAGAAATACAAGAACCATGCGGAACAGATTGTGAGTGTGGCACTGAGGATGTTCTTCAGGCTTTACTGGAGAGGCTGCTGAAGACAGAATGAGGACACTGCCTGTTCATGGAGTTTTTCCCCCTGTTTTCAGGCAAAGAGGTCAGTGTTCACATCTCATATAAATAAACTCCTGATAGCAAAATCATTGCAAGGCCATATATGCAAGCCCACCACTCAGACAGTGGTGCAGGGAACACAGCTCCCACTCCCCTCACAGGCAGAGAAGGTAAGGACACAAGAGAGCCTTTCTATAGCTGTGGCTTCTCTATGACTGTCTGTGCTTTTCTGTAGCAGAGATGTAATTTTTGAAGGGCTTTTGGGACATGCTCAAACCCTTCTAGTGTCTTTTTTTTTCTTTCTTTTTGCATTATCAGTGTTGCAACAATAGCTCAAAGCCAGCTCAGCTGAAATTCCTTTAAATTGGAAACAAGAAGGTTGTGATCCTTGAACATGTTTCAGATGATGGAGGTTGGAAGAAATCAGGTCTGGATAATGACGTTCCCATCTTGTTACCCTGACACCGATCAGCTCAGCAGACGGATCTAGACAGGAAGGAAGTCCAGTGTCAGAAGGCCAGTGCTGGAAACCTGACAAAAAATGAGAGAGCTGGAAAGGAGTCCAGTTCCTCCAGTGATCCCAAACACTATTCAGCAGCCAAGTTTAAGTTCCTTTCTGAGGAACATGCCTGAACTACTAATTCCCCCATGGCAGCCCCTCCTGTGTCTGTGAAGGATGGGATGCAGCAGGGCAAGTTCCAGCCCTTATGCAGATATCCCTGTTGCACACTGGGAGGATCTTTCACTGGGCCAGGGTCATGCCTTCCAAAAGGCATTGCTGGTGGAGGGCAGGCAGCCCACCTAATCCTCATGAGCTATCCACCCTTCCTCAGCATTGAGGGAGCCTGTTGGCTTTAAAGTCAGCATTCAGCAATCATTGCTCATTGGTGCTGGTGGGGTTATGAAGATGTCAAGAATGCCTGAAGATCTTCATAACCTGGAGGTTGCATTATGGCTTATTTTCCAGATTACAAAAGCATTGTTTTTCTTTTCCTAGTTTGAAGCTATCCAGGTTTTCCCACACATCATGGTATTTAGAAATAAAATGAATGCATAGCTGCTTGCCAGCAAATGCTTTATGCATTCAGTTTTTCAAAGCAGGAACCTACTTGTGTGTACATGAAAGAAGTATCTGTGTGAAATCTGTGTGTGCACCTACCTGAGTCACATGTTAACTAGGCAAACTGAGGAAATGTTCCCACAGCCATGGAGTTTGGGCCAGGCTGCAAACGAACATCTCCCTTCTGCAAATACAACTCTGGCACAAGTGAATACAGAAGCGGGTGCCAGGCAGTGTTCAGGTTTCTTGTGCACTCAGATCTGGGGCTGTTTCCTGATACAGTTAAAATTACTTTAAAAAAAGACAAGATCAAGCTTAGAACTCTGGAAAGTTTTGCCTTGGCTTCAAGCAATTTTATGAAAGAACTAAAATAAAAAAATTCTGAAAATAAACCTCCATATAACAGTGTTGACACTATAGCAGAGTTTGTCCTGTTTTGGTGTCCTGTATTTGCTTTGCAGACCTCTCTCAGTGTATTAGTTTCTTAACTTTTTCATTCCAAGTTACTTTGATCCTGCAGTTTCTTGAATTGGTTTTTTATCTCTTGCATACCAGTCTCCCCCCACTCCCTAAGCTAAGCCTAAGATGTTTTAAATGCCAAGATGAGAGGTTTGCATTGCAGCAATTCTTGGACGTATAATAAATAATGAAAAAGGTGGTGGAACCCCAGATATCATTTAATGTGTTTCAGTCCTGCTTTTCATTTTCATCAGAAGTAGGTTAATCTGTTTGTGTCAAAGCAACAAAAGCATTTTTTACTATCTTGTTCTTTCTTGGTCTTAAGCTATGTTATTTTAATGTGGTAGGGGTGAAATATGTTGTGCATTACAACCATGTGCTCCTGACCCCACAGTCCAATGACTTCATGCCCATGTCCTTAACTTGTCAAATCCTGTACAGTTCTGCAAGTCTCACTTGGCGGTGTCCTGCCTTCCATTCCACCACTGCCAGGTGCCTGTGAAACACACTGTCCACAAGGTCTTTGGACTTTTCCTGCCCTGGGATCTCGTGCGGTATTTAGTGCTCATGTGTCCCCAGACATCTGTTCCTGCAGCCTGCTGCTGACAAAAGGAGAGAGGCTGGCTGCTGTGGAGGTGCCAGAAGTGTTTGTTTCCTTTGTGCAAAGTAGTTCAGCTAGAAAAGCTAGTTTGCTCCTTCTGTAGCCTAGAGCTCCAGTTGTACCCTGTCACAGGTGAACTAAGGTCATTTTCCCCCTTCCATGCAATTCCCAGGGCCATAAATCAACCTGTTACAGTGGTGAGAAACAGCAGTGGAATGGAAGGGAAGGAAGAGAGGAGTTTGCAATTTGGAAATAGGCTATTCCCCAAGATTGGAGATGATGCTGAGCTCATGCTATGACTTGAGCGCAAGTTTGTCTCCTAAGAGCATCCCCCAGCCCTAGAGAGGCAAGCAGCATGGTCCTGCTGGCTACCAAAGGAGAAGAGTTCTCCAGGACTCCTCCAGGACCTTAGCAAGGCTCCCCTATCTGCCTGCCTTCATGGGAGCAGCAACTCGATACTCCAGGCAGGAGGGATGTCCCAATTCTGTGTTCTCCAGAAGCACCTTGCTTTCTCACTGCCATCACAAGAGAAGGCAGAGAGATCAGTCAGCCCCTCCAAGCTCTGCACTGTGAATGTGCAGTGAATGTGAGCTGCAAACCAGCATTTGGGACCTTGCTCCCTCCCATGGCAGGACAGGACCTCATCAGAGGGGAAGTAGTGGTTTTCCCAAGAAATGCCTTGTGATGAACAGAAAGCTTGGTCCACTAAGGAATAAGGGATTACAGAAGTATCACTGGAATGCTAGGAATAATAGTGCTCACCTCCAGGTCCTCTATAATACTGTTATACTATTTTGCATGTGTACGTGCCATTGCCATGGTTTTTTTGTTTGTTTGCTTCACTTTTGAGCTGTGCAACAACTTAGTTCTATCTGTTGCTTCACACAATATCTGTGCTAGGTCTCTTCTCACAGCATTGTAAATCAGGTGTAAGTCCAGGGAACGCAATGGAAAACTGATCTCAGAGAAATGAGAATAAACTCACTATATTTTTAATTCTTGGATGTTTCTCTTGTGCTCTAGAAATAAGACACAAAGTCCTTACAGTTAATTAAGATGGGAACCATCACATTCAGGGAATTAAGGACAATGTGCTTCTTTACCCAGATCAAATTATAAGGCAGGTCTAGGAGGGAAACACTGAAGGTATGTTCTTATTTTAGTGTAATCAGTCTGAGTTAGTGTTTCACAGGCAGGAATCTCCTCAAAGAAAAGTAAGGTCAGACCCAAGCAAGGCAGGGAAGGCGTGTGAGGCAAGGCAGGAGCAGATCCTGATCACACAATAGATACATTCACTGCTAGGATTGTAAAATGGACCAAAGTACTTTGTTAAATCAGATATTTCTATTGGAAGTAAAAACACTGTATTTACAAATCGTAGCCCAAGTTGATTGAAATTTCATTTTGAGAAACTGTGAAGGTATTTGACACTGAAATCTAAGTGAGATTGGTTCTGTGACATTAAAGCATCCTTTATTAATCCCACCTGTTGCACAATGCATTCTTGGACAGGTGTTTGAGCCCTTTGCCCATCTGCCTGAAAGATTGCTTAAGCAAATTTTTTTGTTTGTTTTTTCGTTGTGGATTGCTTTTATGTCAGTATTTTTTCATGTATAAGTCCTGGCCTGCAAGCTCTGAAAGCCGGTGTTGAACTGTGTGGCCATGGACAAATCCTTATTTTGTGTCCTAGTTCCCTGTCCACTAATGAATAAAAAAATAATGGATTTCTTTTTAAAGTACTTGCATTTTCTGTGATGGAAATTATGATATGAGCTGACAATGACATTTCTCAATATTCAGGGTGAAATTAAAAGTTGAGAAACTCACAGAGGATGCAGGAGCCTCTAGATATTATCTCTTCCTCACCACCCTGTACTGGCAAACCACATCCCCATCAGCTTTTCCATCCTGTGTACACTCTTAGTTATGTGATAAGGACACAGGCTGCCCTACCCTACTCTAACCTAACCTACCTTACCCTATCCGCTCTGTGTACCTCTCACTGCTGCCACTGCCACTGTTTCTGCCCAAAAAGTGTATCTAGATGTAAAGCTCTTGGTGTTGGAGCTTTCTGACACATCACTGATACAGGTAGCATACTAACCAGGTCTATTTTTGTATATGTAACCCCAGAACTAATATCTAATCCAGAATTAAAAATCATATTTAGTATGGAATATGCTGACTAATTTTCTGTCAGGGTGGAATAGACTGAATCCTTTTAAAATTAGTATTATTGTGAAAGTGAATTTTTTGCATCTTTTTATAAGAATTTTGGTTTTTCAGAGGGTAATATTAGTTAGACTGTGTGAAACACAATGGAAAACATACTTTCAAAGTCTGGGTGGTTTTTGAAATATTGGTGTTTCATTTAGTATTTATATAGAATAAATTAAAAATAGTTTGTTAAAATGAGGGTAGTAATAGAAATTGCATAATGTATTTAACAACTGGTGGGATAGTCACCACAGTTATTTAGTCAAGTATACTTCCTCTGGGAATCTGGTTCTACCACACATAATGAGAAAAAACACAGGGGAGAGAAGAGGGTGAGTTTATCAGTATGTGCTTCTTCGTGCTAATGCAAATGCAGAATAACTTTCTCACTAGATTTGAACTGAGACAAATAAGCATGAGCCTCTGAAATACAGCACCAAGAACACACAGGAGGGTAGCTCTGGACCGCTTCCCAGTTGCCTACAGCAGTGCTTCTCTTTTTTTTTCTGAGTAGCAATCCACTATTAAAACATAACAATAAAAGCACGATTGATGAACATTTAATATAAGAGTGAAAATGTGTTCATGATAACAGTGATAAACTTGTATAATTGGAGTGTGTGCTTGGCCAGGGAACACAAAATTCCTAAAGACAGTGCTGTTTTGAACCTGTGGGAATGAGTTTGGTTTTTTTATCCAGACTCTTTTATGTTGTTTCAAGGCCGGGATAGAATAAATGCAGGGAACTGCAACCAGCAGAGCTGGGAGCAGTCTGGAAAAACAACTCCAGGCTCATGAAAGAGCCTACACAGTGATCGGTAGCACCAACCCAGGGCAGTGGAGGTTGAGTCATGGAGCACAGATCTGGAGAAGGTCTTGCATGGGGAAGTGCACCACATGCTGCAGAATGAAGATCTACTTGTTGATCAGCAGTATAATATGTGACTCTTGCTAGTCTTTCACAGCTCTCCCCTGCCCTATCTGAGAGTAGCAGCTACATCTTACTGAAAACCAATATCATTTGGTGGCAGGATTTTTTTTTTTACATTTTGTTCATACAATACTGTATTCCAATTCCATTTACTGTCAGGAAACTCTGTTGGCCCACTGTTGGTAGCAGTTGCAAAATCAGTGTGAACATTCATAGATCTGAATAGCTGTAAATGTTCACCAGGGTTTGCAAGAACCAGACATCCCCAGCCCCAAAACAGCCAACACTTATAGACTTTTGTGTGCCCTTCTCCAGACAGTCTGGCAGGTCTGAGTGTTCATCCCTCCCTGATATTTGCAGGGCTCCCACAATCTCTGGTGCAGTGATGGGCAAGAAGGTCTAGATGGGGATAACTGTAGAGCTTTAAGGCTTCAAGCTTTGCACATCTGCATAACAAATGTGAAACATCTGTTGTCTCATGGAGAGTGTTTGTTTCCTTAAGAAAATCCCTAACTTATTGGGGTCTTGGCTTAGGGTAATGCTTGCGTGGGAAATCACGTCTCTTGGATGTGATGTTTGGCTCACTATCCTCATGGCAAATGGACTGGCTATTGTGAGGGTCCCTGCAACAGTGTCTTCTGACAGATCAGAGACCCCCTGAACCACCATCCTGCTTAGTTCCTGTAGTCCAGTTGGGTTGGGGTCCTACATGGTCTGCTACAGATTATCTTGAACCATGAGCAAAACATCCCATATCTGTCTTCACTATGTGCAGAAGGCTGTTCTGCATGACCATTTCTGAAACTTCAGGAACAATTTCTACTGAGTATTTAGAAGTAGCTCATCAGTGTGTAAGTCTGTCAGTTCTGCAGCTGTTACTTCTTAGTGGAGTCCCCATCATGGGCAGACTTGTCATCCTATATACTAACACACTGACACATCAAATAGTGTCTATAAAATGATCTAAGTAAAGCAGGAACTGCGTGGGAGAATCTCTGGACCTGTCAAAAAATTCCCACATGGACTCCCACCTAATTCCTCCTGAAGGAATTAGACAAAGTCTTTGCTGTGAGGGTGTCCGGAAGCTCAGGCAATCACCTTGCCTGATAAATTCCTTCTCTCATCTCTGCAAAGACGAGCTGAGAGCTCTGGAAGCACCCAGGAAACTAATGCCTTAGTGCACAGGGTGTGCACCCAGGTGCAGCCCTGGCACCAGCAGCACTGTAGCTGTAACTATAGGTTTGAATGTCTATAACAAATTCCATAGCTCACAAGCACACAAGGCTTCTGGCTCCAATGCAAAAGGCCTGGAAGCCCTGGCATTGTAAAAAGCTTCTGAGTCCCAGATGAAGCCTTGAGATCAGAGCCAAAAACCCTGGAAGTGAAACATCACCTCTGCACTCTCTTTTAGGTCAGTTTTAATGGCAAATTCAGGGCAAAAACTTCTGTTTCCATTCTTTTGCTGCAGGAGTTTCTTGGGGATTGTTTTTAAGACAATGTGTGTTAAAGAGTGAGTTAGGGAAGGGAGGGATATTATGCATACATCTCACCTTCCTTCAGTGGGATTTGTCCTGCTGAACTGTGCCTGGTAGGCCACGTGCTTATCTGCCCTTGCAGCAGTATCAGGAGACAGGATAGCAGACAGTCCTTCCTAGGAGGGCTCAAGCTGCCTGTCACAGACAGTAGACGTAGGTAGTCTAAGTCCATGTTTCAAGCTTGTCTTAAGGGTGCAAATTTAACCCATGTCCTGGTCACTGTACCACTTTTGGATTCTGTTTGAAATCCAGCTTTGGTTGTGGCAAACTGCCATTGCATCTGGACACGTGAAATTGGGCATTGACATGTTTGGATAAAAAATGTGGCAGCTTTTGTTGAGACTAATTTATTGATAAACACAGAAGATTCATGCTTCTCTTCTGATCCTTGGAATTATTCTCCGAAGGTTTTCCCTAGAAGCAAAAAGAAAATTCAAGGTTCATTGTAATTTTCTTGAAATACTACTTTGGTTTCCCAGGGAGCTTTGAAGGGAACACTACTGTCCAATAGATGAGTGTAGCAGAAGGGAGTATAAGACCATAAATAAAGCAAATTCCCTTTCTGTGCTTTCCTAGCCTACAACACTCATAATTTTTTCCCCCATACATCTTTGTATACATCAGGTTTCCCTGAGTTGCCCATAATCACCTTATCACTAAAATTGCCCAAGTGCTGAGATACAGACTGGATGAGTGGATGACAAGGTGGGTGGAAAATTAGATTGCTAGTGATCTGTGACCTAGAATAACTGTCAGCAAGTTACCAGTGGTGTATCTCAGAGATTGATATTGTAGCCAATGTTGTTTAATGTCTTTATTATTGGGATGATGGGATGAAGTGCACTCTCAGTGAGTTTGTGGGTAAGCAATCAATATGCTGGAGGGCAGGGCTGCTATTCAGAAGAACCTGGACAGGCCAGAGAGGTGTGCTGACAGGTACTTGTGAAGTTCAGCAAATGTCAATGCACATTCCTGCAACTGGACCAGAATAAGCCACTACACCAAAACAGACTGGGGGCTGACTGGCTAAGAAGCAGTTTTTCAGAAAAGATCTGGGGGTCTAGTTGAAGTGTGTTGTTGCAACAATGACATACTGGGCTGTATTACCAAAAACGTAGCTAGCAGGAGGGAAGTGATTTTTCCTCCTTTAATTAGGAATTTTAAGAATGCATCTGGAGCAGTGTAACCAGTTTTGGTTATGGGTTTTAGCGCAAAAAAAATGTTAACAAAGTAGAGTAAGCCTCATAGAGGTTCACTGAGATGGTCAGGGACTGAAGCACATGTAAGAGGAGAGCGAGCTGCTCTAGCCCTAACCCTACTCTGAAAGGAAGGCTGGACTAGACACCTCTAGCATCTCTGTGATTTTGTGACTCTGAGTTAGCTAAAGGGAAGATAAAGTCAGGAAAGACCTGTGTTCTCCTAGCCACGTCAGTCAGCTTGTTCTTCACAGACAGCAGGGCAGCAGAGCAGAGCACACTGCACATCAGCTGTGTCTCTCCTATTTTTAGCAAATACTGGAAAATGAGTAAGTGATAGATACAACCATGTTGACTGTTCATCAACACTGTTTAGTGACGTGGATCTAATCCACCTCCCACTGAAGTGCATTGTAAGATTCTCACCCACATAATGGGATTTGATAGAGGTCCCATGAAAACAGTAGGATTAAAAAAAGCTGCAGCATTAGAGGCAGAAGTCATAAAAGCTCCTTACAGAATTATGCCCTGCCCTTTTCCAGCACTCCGTCAGATACAAGCACACTTGTTCCCACACACATGCAACCTCCTTTATGGTATCTGCATTTCTGTACTGTAAATCCTGCAGTGCTAAAATTAATTAAAAGGGAGATGCATATTTAATGTCAATAAAAGAATGAGACTCTGTTTGTTATAGATAAAAAAACTGCTTTAAATCTTCAAGAACACCATGGGAAAGCTGGGAGGTTAAGGCTATAAAAGAAATTAAGTGATCAAGGAATATTGGTTTCATCAACCTTTGTTGTTTCATGATACTCATAATTCAGAACAGTGTAGTTAGTCAGATTTGATTAACTTCTTCTGAGATCTGACATGTTACTCTCTTTCCAGCAAGAACCAAGTAGCCAATTAACAGAAATGTGCCATTACCTGAAAGAATATGTTCTTTTGATTCTCCTCTGCTGCTGCCGAACAAGTGTCTTTTGTTCCTTGACTAGAAGAGTAATATAAAGGGCTTTGCACAGAATGATATAAAGAAGAATTAGGCCTTATAACATTCTCAGCAGGAAAAGGATAATTTGGGGAGGGGTTTCGTTAATGCCCTGATCTCTGCTGGAAGATCAGCGGGAAGGAAGGGAAGAACAGCAAACAATCAGAGGTTTGTTAGGTGAAACGGGACCTATGAGTGTATGAGAGGCTGTGCTTTCAATCAGACAATGCAGTAAAATAAACAGAGAGTGAAAGCAAGAGATGAAGGGGAAGTTAATTCTGTTCACATTTACAATATTTCAATGGCAATATTTTCTGAACAATGGTCCCTATTGATGCTACAAGTGCTTGCACATTGTGCCTGCTACTTGCTGAGCAGACATGACACTATTCAAGCAGCTGTATTCTCTAACTGGAAAAGGGAAGTTCCCAAAAATCATGAAAGGCTATAACTCATCCATGATGAAACTGTTTGGAACCTAACTCATTTTGGTACCTGATTTTTTCTTTTGCTCCTAATTGGGATCTCTTGGAAGATTTGTTCTCTCAAGTGGCAGAGCAACTAGAGGCCAAACTCTAATAACTTTCAGTCTCATATTTCAGTATTGTGTCACGGGCTAGTGCTTATCAGAATAACAAAATAAACAGTATTTTTGTCTACATTAGAAGGAGTTTGGTGTTATGAGCAGGCCATTTAGATATACATCTCCTTTGCCTTCATAAACTGTGCCTCCACTAAGAGGATTTGTACGTCTACATGGTTGAACTGATTGCAAACTTCCTCTGGTGCATACAAGGTCCCTGTACACTTTCTTATGCTAAGAAAGTACTTGGCCATGACAAAATACTTGGGAATTAAGGGGGGAAAGTGGGGAAAAAAAAAAAAAAAAAAAAAGAAAAGAAGACCAATTTCCCGTTAAATAAGTTATTACTCCTGTTATTAAAGGACTTCCTATATTACAGATGTACTGTTTAGGAGTATGAATTCTTTATGCTTTCAAACAACATAGTTCTTGCCAGCAAAAACTTTAGCTGTAAACAAGACAAATCCCTGTCCTGAACTCTGAGCCAAGTTCAACACCATCTGTCTGTCTTAAAGACCAATCTTTTAGACCATTTGGCTACAAATGCAAATTTACATTACTGCTGTGCATTTTTTGTGTTTGATTGCTTGCTGTCTGTACACCAAACTGCCTGATTTTCTTGAGGTTTTGTGCTAAAATCAGCCCCTCCCCGTCTGCAGGGACAGCCGGCTGCTGTAAGCAGGCCCAGGTGCTGGCTGACATCTGGAGAAACTCTGGGTCATTTCTAGTTTGGGATCTAAAAAACACTGACCAGAGCTCCAGCATCTGTCCTCACCCCTTCATTTTGATATAGCCCAGCCCTCTTTGATTTTGAAACCATTGCCTCTAATGTTTTGGGTCCCCAGGGGCTTACACACACTCCCTGGAATCTGGTCCCATGGCAGAGCTGCACTGGTCATTTAACCCTTGAGGGCCTCAGCAGGGAAGGTCAGGAAAACTTAGAAAGGCTTTCCTTGACTACAGAAACATTGTTCTTGAATTATATCAAATTATAGGAAATCCTCCTACCATTCCTTCCAGTTTATAATCTGATCATAATTTCTTCTGTTTGTGTCTTAAAAATTTACCTAATTTGGATGGTCCATTGCTATTCTGAAAAACAATTTAAGAGGACTTAAAGTCCTCTCCTCAAGCACAGTCCACCTGTGTATCTTCCCTGGAAAAGCACTATAGCAATAACAGAGCGGAGGGTAAGGCTTCAGGAGACATGTCATGTTGCTGCACATGAAAACCTAAAAATTAAGAGAAATAACTCTCATTTTCCACCTTCACTGTGACTTTGTCATCATCTTTAATCAGTAATATATTTTGTACTGCTTTAGATTTCAACACAATGAACAGTAGATCCTCACAACAACCACAGGGATTAGTTATAGAGATATTATTATCTCTGAGATAGATGGAAAGAAATGATCTTGTAGCAAGAGGACACTTCTACAAACCAAAAAGATATTGCTTTGATTCAGAGAGGCCTGATTCTGTGGACTAGTAATTTAATTTCCATGCTTCAATTTCTCCATCTTATTGAAACAGGAACACTGATATTCATCTGCCGTGGAGGGGCATTATGATGAGGATGAGCAGGGTAGTGCAGGACTTTTACAGTGGGAAGCACGAGCACAAAATAAAATTAGAATTTAAGAGATGAAGCAAAATGGCAGGTGCAGAAAGGCTGAGCAACTTGCTAAGGTCTGTGCAGCGAAGCATCTGTGGAGGCAGGATCAGAAAGTAGGAGCTGCCAGCTGCTGTTTCTATAGCAAGCAGCTTCTGGCTGAAACAATGGACTCTAGAGAATAAAAGTAGAGGGTTTTTTTTCACCTGGTTTGTTGTTTTCTGGTTATTATTACAGATTGTGCCCTACCTAGCAGCACAACCCCAGGCTGTATGGTTGGTGACATTTTGCAGTGGTGGATGCCATGGTTAGTGAAATGCCTTTTAGTGAAGTGAAAGGAATATCGCTCCTTGACCTTTTGGTTGAGACTTCTGTCCCAGACTATTGCGTATGTTAGTCAAAAGACAGTCACATGCTTCTTTTCCCCTTTTTCATACTTTTACAGGCCAGAAAACTCTGCAATCTCCTAGTGATAAAAAAAAATTAATTAAATGTTCTGAAGGAGTCGTTTTTTGGATGACTAAACCAGAACCAGGAAAGGCTCTAACTTTCATAAGAAGTTGAAGAGAAGGGAAAGACAGACTGGACGATGGGACAGACAAGGTTACTGGTGGTCTTCCACTTGCAGATGTCCTGAGGGAATACAGAGGGGCTGGGCGGGACCCGCTGCTGTGCTCCCCCAAAATGCCCTTGCAGCCTGAGCTCTGAGCCTTGGTTTTGCAGCTTGTGCAGAGTTCAGCATTAAGTCTGGTCAAGGCCAACCATATCCTCTGATGCTGAAGGCAACAGCCTCTACTTCTGCTTGCAACAGATGAAACTTTTGGGTGAAACACCCCCTAGTTTTTTGGTGGGTTTTGTTGTTTGTTGTTGTTGTTTGGGTTTTGTTTGTTTGTTTGTTTTTACTTTATTTTCTTCTATTTCAGATTCAGATCACTGTTCAGTTCAGTGATATTCCCTTTTTTTCTCTCTTCATAAAAAAAAGCATTGGGTACATGTATCTTCTATAATAAATTCAGAGGGTTTAAGGATACTGGATAAGCTAGAATTTTGTACAGTCTTGTATTACAGTTTGTGCTGCAACAGCCCTAAACTACTCCAGTGTCTGTGCTGAATTTATTCTCATTTTTTGCTCACAAATCCCAGTCAGCACTGAGATGAACTGCTGCATGTAAAAGGCAGGTGTGTAAGTGCCACCTTGATTTCCCATCTGAGTTGCCTCTACAGGGATACAAGTTTAATCACTGGCATTTTTGTGATTTCTCGGTAGGATTTTGGAAGCCTGTGTTTGGCCAGGTTTAATCAGGAGGCTCCAGGTGGCTGCTATCACTCAGACCATGTACTTTTCATGGCCATTTCTGTGAAGAGGTTTTTGTGTGTGGATGGGCGCGTGAGAAAGCCTGCAGCCTGAGCTCACAGGCAGGACTTGTTTAATCGTGGCTCTTATTCACGTTGGTGACAAAAATCAAATCAAAGTTTTCCAGTCAGAAAAAGGAATCAATATCATGTACCTTAGGCGATCAAGGGCAGAGCTTGAATTTCAGAAATCAGTGTTCAGTCTTCAAGCAGCTCACAGGCTTGAATGTGCTCAAACAAATTTTCTTAGAGAAGCTATTTAAATAGCCTTTGATAGACAAAAATTATAAACACTGCTGCCTCTTTGCAGAAAAGATATGTGTCTAAATTTCCCTGCTTATTTTTTTACTGTGAGATGATCACCAAGAGGTACTCTGCCTTAATTCTCAGCTTGTTTTCTTTATCAAACATATATGCTTTATGTGGTCACTTCAAATGTACATCAGACCAGAAATCATTCAAATGACCTTTTAATGCTTCTAGATGATATCCTGAAGATATGATATGACAGCTAAGAAGATCATGTCTTCTGTGAAAACTGGGAAAAAATCAGTTTTTCTCGCAGACACTTATACACAGCTGATACTGGTTTTTCAAAGGTTTGCTCTCAATTTGTTTGAATTGTGTTTGTTCAGACTGAAGAGTAGAAAGACAGTAATAGGAACCAAACTACATTAGTAATTCAACATTGGTTATTTTCTTTTTTTCTCCTTCACCTCAATAGGCAAAGTCTTGTAGTTTCTGAAATGTATTCAGTCCTGAAGGACAAAATGGAGAGGTGGAAAAGACCTAGGATGCCAAGTGGCTGCATAGGAATATTGACAGCGGTTGTGAATTTTCCAAACTCTTTTATGTCTCAGAGTTTGCACTTCCAAAGTGAAGACAAATTATTCACTGCTCCACAGGTGTTTCAATAAGTCACTTCATTGATGAGAAGACTTGCAATTAAGCTCATGCTAAAGCACTCATTAACCATAACACCTTTATCTCTTTAATTACGGGAATGGGAGATAACTATCAACTGTATGAGTTAATCACTGAAAAGCCTGTCATTAATTCCTCACTGGGAGCTAAAACTTGCAGGGGGAGTCTACTCAGCTAAAGCCCTCAGTGAGGACAACATGAACTTTGCCAGACAGGGTCGAAGGGAAGCAAATGGGTGTTTTGCCTGAGTTAAGAATAAATGCATTTTGTTGTGGTTCGAATTTTTCACTTCCCCTCAATCTGTACAAAATCCCATCAGTCAGACCTTGCTGCTGCTGGGAGCTTTTGCAGCACAGCCTTTGAAATTGTCTGAATTAGCACTAGGTTATAACCATATAGCGTATAGCAATTTCCATGAGCAAAATGTCCCTTCACTCATATAGCCAGCAGCACACCTTCCTGCATTTTCACACTTCCCAGTGAAGATGCCCTCTGCATAGGCAACCCCAGCATGGAAAAGGGGCTTCACTTTCAGCTCCTCTGTTCTGTTTATTATCCACCACTGGTTGTCCAGGTTGGCAGTGACGAGGTTGATGAGAGAAGTACCAGGATAGTCAAAAAGGACTTCAAGGCACTGGGTCACCTGGTTACAGGGAGAGAAGCATAGGTGATGTCCCGGTATAAGGAATGAATACCAAAAGGAACTGGAAAACACATGTGAACAAGAAGTGGCTTAAATTCCACTGGTGCCACCAGTGGAATTTTGGTTTTTTGGTTGTGGGGCAGTTTATATGGCACCGAGCCTGCTGGAGACAGATGGGGTTTACCTATCTAATAGGGACAAAATGATTCTAGCCTATGACTTGGCAGGGCTGATTGAGAGGGCTTTAAACTAGGTTTGAAGGGATAAGAAGATGAGACCCAGCTCTCTAGGGATGAGTGCAGAGAACAGGACAGGAACGAAACCAAAGCTAGGGCTGCTCTGGCTCAAGGAGAGGGATGAATCCTGAACAGGCACCTCACGGTCAGGACTGTGCCCAACAAGCCTGCACACAGCGTGGTTCTTGATCGTGCCTGACCATGGCCCCTCCTTGGTTACCCTGGTGACAACATGATTGTCACCAGCTGAGAGGGTGGAGAGTGGTGGAGAGAGCTGGTAGGGCTGCTTCCACAGTCACCCTGAAGAGACTACCCAAATTAATAACAGGGCTTTTGTAACTTCAACAGAGGAAGATTATTGTTTTTGGGCTCCTTGGAAGTCAGGGAAGCTGCTGAGAAACATGGTATGGGGACACAAGGTAGTATTGCTGCTGGACAAGGGTAGTGTGATTTTTCATTCCTTTCTCACACAGGACAAGGCCATAATTTTCTCTTTAAAGGCTGTTATTATCACATCAGCAGATTGTTCAGTTATTACTGTTTGCATTGCAAAAGAATCCTGAGGCCCAAACTGTGTTGGAACACCCATTTGATATGTACAGGTCATACTTTTAGGGAAACTGTCCCTGCCTGGAAGAGCTCCTGAACAGACAAAGCTGATCATAATTCATTACAGCAATGAAAAAATGCTTGGTTTACCCAAAGTCATAACTCAGGAAGTCCTTGATGGAGCTGTAAATCATTTTAAGGACAGACTTGTTACTCAAGCAAGGTGGAGACACAGCAAAGATGATCAGTTGATGTTTTGGATTTGAGCCTAGGAAGAAAACATGGTATTTGCCCAAAATAATCTACACTAAATGGGGCAGTAGGAGTGTCAATCTACGTGTTAAGAAAGCAGACCGCTCATGAGAGGCTTAAGGATTTTTGTACACTTCTTTGCTAATGATCCCTTTAATTACTTGCGTAAGTCATCCAGAATGAAAACACCACCAAACTCTTGTAAAGAAGGAAGGTTTTGTAATGCTGTGTAATATGTATGGATTTAGGGCTCTATGGATTAAATTTGGCAATTTTGAGCATGCAAAGTTACTAATCCACACTTTGTCTACAAAAAATAAAAAGCAGCACTGAGGCAGGCTGATGCCCTGAGGATGGCTGGGGAATTCCACACATGCCTGCCTTCTGCAACTCCCATCTAGGGAGCAAACATTATCATCCATGGTGCAATAGGTACAGGCAGACCAAAGAGACACACTTGCAGCGAAACGTGGCAATTTTATCAGGTCCTTCTCCATGTTTGTCACCTCACAGTTATTTTTCTTAACATTGTTCTTCCAGTTTCCTGGTGTTTTAAAGTACGTATTTGTCACATTTAATTCTATTTTCCTGTAATAGCTTCATCCACAGAGAATTCTCTTGGAAAACAGCCCAGAGATTTTTCTGTTTCTTCTTTTGCCTTTATTTTCCCTGCATCTGTTATTACATCATTTATATGGATTACATCTATATAATTTTAGCTTTTATGTCAAACTTATAATGCCACAGTCAGGCTGTCAAAATGGCAAAGTCCTGAGGATTTTATTCAGGCAGAATTTCCACTGAATTGTCTGTGATTGTGTCAATAAGTTGAATGTTGTAGTATTTCTAATAGGTAGGAAAAAGTAATATAAGTATAAGAATAGGGCATCAGTAATAATTTTAGAAGCCAGTAAATTGAATCATATTGTGCAGTTTTCACAAGGTTAGAAATTAACTGTTAGAAATATAGGAATCTTGAATGTAGGTTCAGTTATAGACCCTTGCCCACACTTTCTGTTTTATAATTCTACTGTTTATTGTCAAATTTCATTTAATACCGAATTGAACAAATTCTGTGGTTGTTTTTTTTCCCCTGCATCCTCTGGAATCATGTATCAAATATTTAGTTAGCTTAAGTTTTGTGGTTTTACTCAGTTGCCTTTTGAAGATCACTGGACTCCACCCTGTACTTATTCTGTCTGCCTGCCCTGCACCCCTCCATCCATCACCTGTGGCTTGCTTAGCCCTAAATCCCACCCAGCACTCAATGTTTGAGATTTGGTAAATTTGTGTACCAAAACATAAGAAGGAGGCAGGAGGATTATACTAGATTTACAGAACCCTTGTAACTACTGTTGCATGTTTGAAGATCCTACCATTGATCTGCAAGATTCTGCAGTAACTATGGGTAACAAGTCACAGTTTCTGGAAAATGTGATTTTTTTTATTTTCCCCTTTCCCTTGTCTTTCTCTCCCTTCTTCTTCCTCATTCCCAATATTTCTCTGAGTGAAAATTATTTGTTTACCTTAATTCAGCAAATTGAGAACAGATTAGGGATACTCATAGTCCTACACCCCAAAAGTAATTAAATGGAATAAAGACAATTCCAGATTTTATTTTTCTTGCTCAATATCTCCACCTATAACCCTGTTTTCATGTGTGATTGACCTACCAAACTTTTCAATTTCTTTCTCAGAACCCTCCCCCTAGACTTAGCTGGAATAATTAGTAGCAAAAATAAATAGTAGTGTAATTCATTCTCTGAAGTTTGTCAGAGGATAAATTACACCAGCAGTGCTGCCAGACTTTATTCAAAAGTCACAGTTCTTAAAACAAGTGAGGTGTCATATTAGGGTTTATCTGAAAACCAAGATGTGGGTAGGTTTCCTGGGTAACATGACTGTTGTATGACAACCTATTTTTCTGGTAAGCCCTCTGACCACCTGGCTGCTGAGTGTGACTGGGGATGCCACCTCCCCCAGCTTTCAGAAGAGCATGGTGACCTCCAGTGCTATATGCATGCAGGCTGGGATATGGGAGAACAATACCCAGTGGAGCTCTTTAGAAGAAATTCCTGGTTGATGTACCATAGTAAGAGCAGGATCTGGGCTGCCTAGGACAGTGGAAACCCATCCATGCGCAGATTTAGGAGGAGGTATCAGCTAGGCTTAAGGGACTAGTGCTCTAGATCCCACCCCTGAATTTCTCCCCACATCTATTCCTGTAGCCTCAGTTAGTTATTGAACTTGGTCCTAGGATGTTTGTGAGAAGGTGGATTGTTTATAAAAGCAGTTATAAATTACAGGAGATTAGAACAGGTTTATGAACACCTGTGGGAAAGTGCATCACACCAGTGGGATTTGAACTATGAAGAAATGAACATAAGCATGCTGGGTTGATTGGCTCCTTTTTAATGTCCACATACAAGTAGGGGTTAGTGACAACATTAAAAGAACCTGACTGGGTCAAGACTTGGTGGAGTAGCAAATCCTTTAAAACCTGGGGTCAGATGCAGCTCAGATTGGCACAGCAGGTGATCCCACTTCAGTCAACAATATGAAATAGCTGGATTTCACCCTTAATGTATATGCTGTCAAATAACTTCTGTGAGGCACTCATCCTCTCAAGAGAGAGGAGCTGAGAAGGGCTCCAAATTTCAGATTTGCCTGCCAGAACCATTTTCCCTAAACACATGTCCCACAGCAGGCAAATCTCCCACTGCTGGGATGGTGCCATTCTAGTGACTCCTAGGATAAAACAAAGAAACAGAAGGGAAAAGCAGAAAGGAGAACTGCACCAAAAGACAGAAGTAGTACAGCTTTTCCTGTCCTTTTTGGAGAGGAATTGTGAGATGGTAGAAGAGACTTGAAAAGAAGACTTGCCTGCAGCATCATTGGTCTTGGGACACAGGCACATGATCCCTTGCAGCTCGATACCACTGCTGGGCAGGGGACAAGTTGCAGAACAGGACTAAGTGCTGCAAAAAGCTTTCCTGTCTGGCATTGCAATTAATTGTGTAATTTGTGGCTGTTTGCACAGGCACACTCCATCCACTAGTCTCTGCACACTCATTTGTTAATGGGGGTCATTGGACAGGGTTATTTCCCACTATGTGTCATCTTTGCTGTCACTCTGACTCATATTTCTTCCGCTGTGTTGGCATCTACTGTGTGACACTTCAACATCAGGGGCAGTTGTTTCCTTTGGTACCAGAGGAATCCACTCCAATGAGCAGCCAGGCTGAATTATCAGTCTGGAGAGCCTCAAACTGATCATAAGCAAGCTTCAAAATTAGGACCCCTCATTTCTCACAGTTAGACTATTCTGACACTTATTCAGATGGTCATTTTAGAGAACACTTTAAGATCATTTAAGTAAGAACAAGACTGTTACATTCACTTTATACCAATAAATAAAATCCTCCATCAGTAGGTGAGTTACAGAAGCAAATGATTAAACGCACATCATTCCTATCCATATATGAAATTGAGACTTTGTGGGTTAAAATTGTGATCCATTTAAATACTTTAGTAATTTACAGTCTAGACTTTTGACATATATGATTTTGCAGAGCCTGAGGCAAAATGGGAGGCAGGATACCATAAATGGGGATAGATCCCATCAGGGTCTCAGGTTCAAATGCTGCTTCAAATTAATATACACAAAGCCCCTTGTTCTGCCTCTTAAAGGTTTGTGTTTATGATTCCTGCCACGTTTATTGGTGATAAATTATAACAAAAATAGCCTATGAGTTTATATTTAGGTGCTTCCATAAGGATCTGCTAGGCTAAATTTGTCTGTGGCAGGTTACTTTATTTGGCCATTTGGCCCTGAGAGGCACATACCTCATACTTTCTCAGCAGCTCAATTTTTTAGGTCTTACAAGAAAGGAAAGAGTTAAAATCTCCTTAGAAGAGGCTAGAAAGAGAAGTAATTTGCATATTTGCCTCACTTTTCCTGGAAAGGAACAGGAAAGAGTAACAAGTTCTCTTTTTGCTGCAAGTGCTTTGTTGCCCTTGCTAATACTTTTAGTCAAGCAACCTTAAAGTATTGTGTAACTAGGGACAGGACACACCATCAGTGGGTGCTTAACTTTTTTGCACCCAGTTAATAACCAGACAAACTGAAGAAGAACTGAGGTGAAAGACAGCCAGCACCCAGGTTTTCTGACTCTTTCCTGTGCTATAACTATGTTAGTGTTTTCATTGTGAGAAATGAATATATTCTCCATTTGAGGCACTTCATGCCTCAGATGTATAAACAATTCTATAAAAGGGTCAATTCTATAAAATTGTAAAGGATCGTCTAGGTGAAAAATGAAAGAACATTTAAAAATTCATGTTGATATAAGAAATACTAGAAAAAATCTATAGAGATTCTTTCTTAATTGGAAGATTTGATATCTTTGGGCACATTACTATGACATTTACAAAAAACAAGTTCGAAATTAGTGGGCACAAGCTTCTTGAAAAATTGTCCTACTCCTAAAGTTTAGGAGAAAAGCCATCCAGCAGTGTCCCTGCAAAATGTAAGGTTGCCTGCCACACAGCTGAGAAGAGATTGGTACTGACAGCACAGAAATTACAGCACATGGGTACCTGCTCCAAATGCTCTTCCTTTATTGTTCAACACTGAGTCTTTGTACATTGTCATATTCCTTGGAGTGACCCTAGAACAGAGCAAACAACTCACATAACCAGCTGTGCGGTAAAGACAATGGTGCACTCCAACTTAAGTTTGCAACAATTAAGCTGAATGTCAGCCTTAGACTCGTGTTTCAAATAGGTTGAGTCTCTCTTCCTCCTGTTGAGCTTGGTCATGGAGTGGCTTTTGAAGGGCTTGGATTTGGCAAGGTTTGAATTTATGGCAAGGAGCCTCCTCAGGGTGCTTAAGGAAGGTCAAATCTCAGGGCCTATGTACATTTTTTATCACCGTAAATCACGGAAGTGCAGAATCACAGAATATGCTAAGTTGGAAGGGACTCACAAGGATCACTGAGTCCAAACCCTGGCCCTGCATAGGACCATCCCCAAGAGTCACACCATGTGCCTGAGAGTATCATCCAAATTCCTCTTGAACTCTGTCAGGCTTGGTGCTGTGACCACTTCCCTGGGGAGTCTGTTCAGTGCCCAACCACCCTCTGGGTAAAGAACCTCTTTTTAATATCCAACCTAAACCTCCCCTGACACATCTTCAGGCCATTCCCTTGGGTCCTGAAGGTCCTGTCACTGGTCATCACAGAGAAGAGATCAGTGCCCTCCTCTTCCCCTCACAAGGAAGTTGTAACTGCAATGATGTCTCCCCTCAGTGTCCTCCAGGCTGGACAGACCAAGCTGTTCCTCACACGGCTTCCCTTCAAGGCCCCTCACCATCTTCTTTGCCCTCTTTTGGACACTCTCTAAAAGCGTAATATCTTTCTTATATTGTGATGCCCAAAACTGCCACAATATTCAAGGTGAGGCTGTCCCAGTGCAGAGCAGAGCAGGACAGTCCCCTCCCTTGACTGGTTGGTGATGCTTTGCCTGATGCCCCCCAGGACACAGTTGGCCCTCCTGGCTGCCAGGGCACTGCTGACTCATATTCATGTTGCCGTTGACCAGGACTCCCCCAGGTCCGTTTCTGCAGCACTGCTTTCCAGCATCTCATTCCCCAGCCTGTACGAACATCCCACCCCAGGTGCAGAATACAGAACTTTCCCTTGTTGAGCTTCACATGGTTTGTGATTGCCCAGTCCTCCAGTTTTTGGAGGTCTCTCTGCAGGGCCTCTTTGCCTTCAAGGGAGTCAACAGCTTCTCCCAGTTTTGTGTCACCTGCAAACTTGCTCAGTATCTCATCCAGTCCTACATCAAAGTCATTTATGAAGATGTTGAAATCAGAGGGCCTAGGATGGAACCCTGTAGAACCCCACTAGTGACAGGTCACCAGTCTGATGTTCCCCCAGTCCCTATTACCCTCTGTGTTTGACCTGTGAGTCAATTGCTCGCCCAGCTGTGTTTATCCAGCTGTGGGCTGGACATTTTGTCCAGAAGGATCCTGTGAGAGACAGTATTAAAAATTTTGCTGAAATCCAGAGAGATACATTAACTGGCTTCTCTTGATCAACTAGGTGTGTTGTCTTGTCATGAAAAAAAATCAAGTTTCATAAGCAGGACTTTCCCCTCATGAAGCCCTGCTGGCTGTCACCAATGACTGTGTTGTCTTTCAGGTTTTTCAATACTTTCTAGAATAATTTTCTCTCTAACTTTACCAGGCACTGGTGAGACTGATAGGCCTGTAATTTCCAGGGTCCTCCTTCTTGGTCTTCTTGAAAATTAGGACAATATTTTTCAGCTTCCAGTCATCTGGGACCTCTCTGGATTCCCAAGAACTCTCAAAAATCAGAAGAGGTTTTGTGATGACATCAGCCAGCTCTTTGAGGTTTCTGAGATGAAACCCATCAGGCCCCAAAGATTTGTAGGGATCCAGCTGGAGCAGCAGATCCCGCACAATTTCAGGCTTGGCACTACTGTGGTTATAGAGAAGGAGCTTTGGACCCTGATTGGGTTTCCTTTGCTGACAGAGCCTTTTCTGGCTGCCTCGGCAAGTGCCTGTGATACAGCCAACAAGGGTGCTGCTTCCCTGTCTCTGAGATCACCAAGTTTCAAATGGCTGATTGCCCCCAGCACTATAGTTTTCATCCGGATCATTTGTCCCTGCAAGAGGTTTAATTTATTGGAATTAATTTCATACAGCTGCTGGAATACATCAAAGTGCAGTGAGAGGGAGTTGAGCAAACTCAGCCCCCACGGTGCCTGTTGGGAGGGAAGCTGCCATCTGCCTCCCTGATGAGCTGCATTAAGGTTTTTTTCCCATGAAATCTGTGCATTTTGTTTCAGTTCCAGACACTTTTCCTCAAAAATGCTCTCTTTAGGCAGCCAATGTCTGATGACAGTGGGCCCTGGTGTAATCACCGCTGGTAAAACTACAGTAAAGTTGCAGCTTAGATTTAAAGCTCACCTCTGCAGTAAGAAGGGAGGAAACCCGCTGCTGACAGATAGCAGGTGGCATTATGTGACTGCTTTAAAGGCTTCAGTCTTACTCTGCTGGGCCAAAACATTGTGGGTTCAGATCTCCTTTTGCAGTCATTTTCTCCAGGACAAAGTTCTATGCATTACACTGCCTGATGGGAGACAGACAGCCTCCACCTGAGACACTGCAAGATACAAGGTGACAACGAATCTCACTTCCAGCAGTAGCTTTACCCTGTTCTCTCAGCATTTAAGTATTTGTTGTTTATTTTGTCTTTTCTGATCTACCCAAAAATTAAAGTTGTGCTAGTTCAGCTCAAAGGAGTGCAAACATATGTAACTGCAGAGCTGGGAGCCTTGTGCATGCATTGAGTTCTCAGGTACATGATGCCTTAGCTCAGGAAGGCTCAAGTCTCTTCGCGCATTGTTCAAATGGTGAGGTCAGATGAACAGTTTGAAAACATGTGGTGGTCCTGCCTGTGAACTTTGCTCTGCTCAGTAACAGAATGTTATTGCTAAGCCACTGCAGGATAAAGTGTCTTTGCTGAAGGCTTTGCTGGGTTCAGCAGCTTTGAGCATGGGAAACTCAAGAGTTCTTCAGCACTGTGCTGTCAGAGCAGAAGTGACTGCTTGACCATACCACAATCAAACAGATTAGATTAACGTCCCTTCCAGCCCAAGCCATTCTGTGATTCTGGAAATAGAAATATATATGTTTCCGTTTTCTCAGCTGCAGATCTGTTTGCGAGTGTTGAGCTTTAACTGGTACAATGTTATGTAGGCTTTAGACACCTTGCAGGGAGAGGGAAAATTATCACTTGTGTTTGTGTAGAGTTCAGCACACGGAGTCCTGACATAATGGGGATATCTAGATACCACTGAAATTTAAATGGTAAGTAATAGAAATGCAATGGCCTACCAAGATTAATAGTAATGAAGTAGAGGCAAAATGACCACTTCAATTATATGATAATAGCATTTTGTGACTTACAGGCATTGTAATTCAATAACTAGGTAGTCAGTTGTAAAACAGAGTAATCAGGCATCAGACTGCTCATTCCGGTGTATTTTTACAGTGGTCTTGGATTGCTATAAAGTGCATTTGTGCTTCAGCCAGTAGGAGTAAAAGGTCCAGCACATCCTTAGATTGTGACAGCACTTCTCTGTGTTTCTCTGCTTTCCTTGTTGAGATGCAAGTCCTGTTTGTGCATTTCAGGACATATGAATAGCATTGAGATTAGAAAGAAGTTAGGACTGTTTTGTTTTTCCCTGCAAAATGGAATCAAGAGCATAGGAGGATAGGAAGGGAGGAATGTGAGCTTCTGTGTCCAGTCTTGTCCAGCTACAGGTTGTCATTTTAGATGCTCCTCTCCATAATGGATCCATTCCTATCTTCGGATTTTCATCTCTGTCTTCTCCTTTTGGGGTTGTTTTGGATCCCCACTTCCTTAATGAGTAGAATCCTTCTTCTAATTTCCATCCTAAATCTATTCATGGACAGATAGTTCATACCATTTGCTCTTCTGCCAACATATTTTTTCATTAACTAGCTTTTTTCCTCCACTGGCCACTAACTTCCTGATGTATTTATGCAGTGCAATCATGTAATATCTGTCTCTATTTGGCCAGGCTTTCCAAGGTCCCCTGGTACTGTTAAATTTTGGTTACCCAACATGTGAAATAGTCGAAGGTCCTATGGAGGAAAATGTCACTCAGTTCTCTAAGGGCCATACCATGGGGACACCTGATGAGCTGGGACATGGGAAAAAGAATACAGTTCACATACCCATCTACTGAGCCTCAATGGGTACTCAAAAATGTGCCCCAACCTCAGGATATGGGTTTGGAGACCAAAATCCTGTAACAGAGACTGGAAAGAAACTTCCACCACTGGAGAAACAAGGACTTTTGCAAAGCTCTCCCAGAGAGGATAGATTTCCTATTTGATGTTCCATTCCTGGAAATTTACCTCCTATCTGCAGGTTTATATTTGTCACTGTGGAGCCTGTCTGAAGGAAGATACTCTTGTGCAGCATCCTGCCTTCCTGGGTCTGCATGGAATATGCCAAGACTTTTTAAATGAGTATTTCTTGGACGGTGGCTTTTCCTTTATTGTGTGGATGGCTGTTATGCACAGATAAGGTAATCACCAGTACCACTGCAAGGGAAAACAAAACTGCTGCAAAGCAGGAAGACTGGAAATCTACTTTCTATTCTTGGTAATTTTTGTTGATATAGTGTCTGATTCACTTGCTGCTGGCTTTTGGGAGAAAGCTCAGTGCTGGAACTGCTCACTTCAAATCCCTCAGTTATGGGACTGCCCATCTGATTGGCCCAAAAGCTGGAGCTAAACTAAACTCTGGGGGAAAAAAAAAACCAAAAAACCCCACCAAAAAAAACCCCAAAACACACCAAAAAACAAAAGTAATACCCAGCTGAGCAGATTTTGCACAAGTAAGTCCATCCCCCTTTCATTTTTTCAGAATCCTTTCTCTACATGTAATCCATTATTTTTTAGAAATGAAACTGGTCATTTACTTGCTGAGGACAACGCTTTACAGAGGAAGGTCAGCTGAGCTAAGAAGATGGTGCCATGTACTGAATTTTGCACTCAGGACAGTACAGAGTATGTCCCACTCTCCTGAAACACAGACACAAAATTTTCCTGGTGTCATGGAGACTTCAGGTTCCCAGTGGCAAAGATGGGAAAGGAATGAGCAGTAAAGGACAGTGAAGCAACAATAAGGTGTCTTTATTCTGTTGTTTGGGTTTTTTTTTTCTGTCATTAGGTCTGTAGCTTCAAAGAAATCAGCATATTTTGGTCACATTGTTTGTCTCTGTTGCTCTGCTGAGTCACACTAACCTTTCAGTTTCCCTCCCAAAGCCTCCCATATACGAAGTTCCTCTGTATCTCACCCACAAGGCATGACTCTTTCTGATTGCTTTCCTACACCAAATGCTTTGTGCCATCATCTGTGAAAAGAAATGCTGAAAACCCTGTGACCCTCAGGAGTTTGCATTTGTAGCTGGCTCATCCTTAAACCATTCTTTTTCTGCCTTGCCATTGCACATGAAGCATCTGAGAAAATAGTGGGAGCCCTGGACAGTTGGTCAGCAGCCTTGATACCAGTATCCAGCCCTTCTGGCTGTGGAGGAGGAGGCAGATGGTTTGCATGTGGTGTTTACAGCATTCTGTCAGGGATGTATCCCTGCCACTGCAGAGGATGTGTTTTGGGATACTCCGTAAGGCAGCGAGGCACAGAATTTCATAGCCAAAATACAAGCTCCGTCCTCATATGAGCAGGTATTCCCACATGGGGCTAAATGATACTTTGAAATACTTTGTTTGTCTCTTAGAGCCATTGCACTCAGGGCCAGTTCAGTGTTCAGCGAAGAAAGTCCTGCCAAGAGAAGTGGTGGCAGGCATGACATAAGAAATGTGGAAAGGAGCAGCTGTCCCACCACCACCTCTACATGGCAGGCAAAAAAGGCACAGCTTTGGTGGGAGGCATGCAGAGCAGTGGGGACTGGGTCCTGGTGGAGGGGCTGGATCCAGCAAAAGCTGACTGGGGAGCAGACAAGGATAGACCTATCCCAGTGGGCATCTTAAACAACCCCAGCTCTACAATATCCAGCAGAGCTACCTTCCCCACAGTCTCCCTTTCCCTTCACAGTCTGGGAATCAGCTCTGCTATTACTAATAAAATAAATTACAGGGCTCTCTTGAGGATAAGGACTGCATATATTTATTCTTATGGCTGGGAAAAATCAATTATTGCTACATGTCTGGGGAGCCTTTAGACAACTCTGATTGTCCCAGTGCAGCCAGGAGAATGATTTTCCATGGTATCTTCTTTGAGAAAGGGTGGGGCGCCTGGAAGAGAAGGTAAAATGACGTATCTTTGCAATAAACATAATATGAGTTTTCTGTTCTTTTGCTTTTGTCACCCACATCATCCAAATATCAGCATTTGCACAGCTGGATTGTCCCAACAGCAGCACAACTAATGGCAAATAATTTTCTAAGGGTTTGTCTTCTGAGGCCAAACTTCTGTTGCAATTGCCCAGTTTCTGGAAGCAGCTGAGGTCACACTATTGTCTTTCTCTTGGTGGGTGTATTAATGAGGTCTCTCTCCTCTCTCTGATTACTTAGTACTTCTACAGAACTTGTCAGAAGCTTAATTATGTTGAGACCTTTATCCCTCTGTTAAATTTGAATGCTGTGAGCCAAAAGATTCAAAAAACATTTGGGAGGAGCTGACTGTTCAACAAATTAATGACATAACTCAGCTGGAAATTGGGCCAAAAAAGCACTGAGGAATTATGAGGAATTTAGGCAGCTCATTAATAATGTTCATAATCATGGTTGGTCCCAGGTAGAAAAACAAAAGTGGGATCTTTTTCATGAAAATTGCCCCAGCAAGGCAGAAAACGCTTGAAAACTCTGTGCATAAGTGTAAAAGTGGTGTTTGGTGTTCAGTCACCATTCCTGGCTTTGCTGCAAAACAAACTTTGCCTTTCCCAGCATGTGTCAGTTTTTTCTGGTCAGATCAGAAGCTCTCTGAGCAGGAGCTGTCTGTTGCTGTGTGTTTGTACAACACCTCTTATAATGAGAATTCCTTCTTGGTTCAAGCTGTTAGGCATTCCTATATCCCAGTAATATATACTAATAAATAATGAAAGTGGAGTAGAGAAACTATCAAGAGAGCTGAAGCTTGTTTAGCTGGATAAATGGCATTTGACTTCACTTCTAAGTGAACATTGACTTCACATTTTGAGAGCAAACTAACATTTTTCTTACTCACTAAGATCCATGTCATGGCCATCACTAACACTTAAAGCAGTGCAGAGCTCTCTTCCAGAGCCTGTGGAGCTACCTCAGCCACTCTAACAAAGATATTATGTACTGTGACAGATAGCCTTAGGTCCAATCTCTGATCATGACAGATAAGCAAAGGAAGAAGTGATCTGGAATAAGTTCATTTTAAAATATATTTATTCCTGCTGGGGTTTGCTAGTCTCTGCATGCTGTGTAGGATCAGAGAAGTTAGCCTGACTTCAGCTTCTTGTGAAGCTGACTTCCTCAATTTAGCTTCACGTTTTTTTGACTACTTTAACTTCATTACCCCAGGTTACAAATAGTCCCACTACTCCTTTGTGGAAAATGTTTTTCCATGCCATCATCTGCTTGTCTCTTCTTTGTGTTTATGTGTTTGCTATTGTAAATTTCCCTTTTTTTCTGTAGGCTCCTGCTGTTAATGGAAGTCCTGTGGTGCAAGAGGAATGAGGACTCCGTGTGTGTGTGTGTCTGGGGAGCTTGTATGGTGGGGGAGATACATGGCATGGCACAAGACCAGCTTCCTTGGACTGTGCAGAAGGGCTATAGGAAGGGCAGGGAGTGTTTCTGCTATGCTGAGCCTCATGTCCTTGATCAGAGCAGTAGGAGCTCCTACTGCTTGTTGTCGCACCTGGTTTATGCCACAAACTTCCCCCTTACAAGGGCTGTCTCTGGTAATCAGGTGTTTAAAGTGTAAGTGCTGCAAAGAAGCGTTATAAAAAGTATTTGGAAAAAAATGTCTCATCTAAGCAGGGGCCCACCCTCCAAAGCTGGGGAACAGTGGGTCAGCAGCTGTCTTGAAATAAGAGCAGCTCTGAGGCTTGAATAATTACAGCAGAAACCAGGCAGCTTTCAAGATCTCTTTTACCTCTCCACAGCTTGTCTGTGCCTGGTAACATCTGATGTCCTGTGTTTTTGCATTGCTACTGAAAAGAACTGTTTAATAATCAACCTTTAAATATATCATGTAATGAAGTAAAATATTTTATTTTTCCTTAGTTACTTTAAGCATTTTCATGATGTTATAAAATTACCTATTTTAAAATATCTGCAACTTTGCAAATCTTTTTCTCATGCAAAGGTTCAATTTTATTACACATATTTTAGTAGGCTTTTCTACTTTCATTTAATATCCTGTTGGTCTATTTTAAAACATTCCCTAAGCCTGAATACAAAGGCTAATTCTTCACAAAGCTCCTTCACTGTTCCCAGTGAATGAACTTCTTGCCAAGCAAGCAAGTGCTTCACAGGCAATGCTCAGTATCATGAGATCCTCTGCCTCACTGGCAGAGGATGTCTGTAACCTGTGTGTGCTGGACCCTCAGATGCCTCAGATGCCATGCTGGCATCTCCCTCCAACCCTTGTGGGGAGATGGCCTTCACCCTCACCTTCTTCTCATTCTGTATCGTTTTGGGTAGGAACAGTTGAGGAAGTGGCAGGTCAATCTGTGGAGGATGAATATTAGGGCTGCTGATGGAGTGTTGCTTTGTTAACATTTAATGTTCCTCCCTTGAGAGTGACTCTGCACTGGGCTGTTCCCAGCATGCCAGCTTGTCAGCATGACCCTATGACACTTCATATAAAGTGGAGATATTAATTAGTATACTTTTCATCTGGATATCCAAATAAAGATTAGTTCTTCTCCATAGTTTAGGACCAATGTTCTCCTGATGGACTATATTGTTTAACAGTACTGCCTTAATAATAAGGTAGTAAATTTTGCTCTCTACACACGTAGTTCACTCTCTATGCATGCAACTACATGTCAGGGGATTTTATAAGGAAGAGGGTCCCAGTAGGCTTATGCACACACTTTACTACAGAATTTTAAAGCTTGCTAGTTGATGTCAAAACTCCCTTTGCAGCATTCATTTAAACAGCATGGAACCTCCGGATGAGGAGATCCCTCTGAACCCCACCAGACATTCTCAGCACTTGGCACCTTCATCCTATTGGATGTGTCACACTGAAAGAGGGTGCAGGTGCAAGTCTTGGCTTTCATGGGAAATGCTGCCTTTTCTCTTCCTTGGTTCTGTTTCTCTGCTACCTGCCCATCAGTACAGTGGGCATCTGCTCGTATTTCTCAGCCATGACAGGGGACTGGATAAATATTTGTACAAAGGTTTTTGGGATCTCTGGTTTGTGCATCCTCTCTAAGGGCTGAAGCCTTTGGTGTCTCTGTGAGGGCAAGATGTGGATCAGGTGGGCTCCAGGAGGATGTGGAGGCCCATATGATCCTCCCTGAGCACCAAGCTCCATCCAGAACAGAGCTGCTTTGTCTTTTTTTTTCCAGATGCTATTATGACTGTTCATTTTACCCTTTTTTTTTTTAATATACTTAAGTATATATTTATGTATCTTTAAAATGTTCATCACATAGGCTTGTCTTTAGAAGTTAATTTCTCTTGGTACAACACATTCCAGTGAGTTGTCTGACAATCAGGACAAGAATGTAATTGGCATATTTCTGCTTCAGGTGGAGCAATTAAGGAAATTTGGTGTTGAGAGCAGAGATTGTTTTGACAAAGAAGAGTTGCTAAGACTCTGCCAGTCTGGAGAAAAAAAAAAAAGAAAAAAACAGAGACATTATTGCTAAGTTATGTAACTTCTGAAGAAGAAAAAGAAGTCTTTTGTTTGCCTAGTTGCTGCTCTAGTCTTAAAGTCAATAGAGCTGAAGAACAGTAATGAAAAAGATCACGTAGAAAATACCTTGTCTCATTCAATTCTCTTGCCTTGTCTTTCCAATCTGCACTGAATAAAAATGTTCTTCACTTCTGGACAGATTATCAAATTTAAAGTGTATTAGCAGGCACCAGCTGTGTGCTGTAATTATTTGGCTGAATCTTCTGACGTTAGAAGAGAAAATCTGAGTTAATGGTTCAGATGGTCTCTTGCCTGGTTCTCTAACATCCCCCACCTTGCACCTGGTGCATCTGCACAGAGCAGGGATAAAGCAGCAGGAGGGCAGAGTGGGACTGTTGGAGACGTACAGAACAGAGAGAAAGGTGACTACTCATTCTGCAAGGGCTTTGTAGCAAAATATTAACCATTGCCTTAATAGTCCCAAGTGAGGAAGGAAGAACTCAGTTGTATTTCTTTCCAGATGGCTGTAATGTTGTTGCAACTATCTAAAGACAGATATCTGAAGTCTTTGGATGTTCCCAAGTGATGAATTTGTGTCTTGGATGATTTTCAGGGAGTGCCCCAGTGTAGCTCTAGCCAGGCTGCTGACCCCAGGGCTGGAGCAGATGGACAAAGGAGCAAGCTTGATTGGCATCAGCATGGTTTTGTGGATTTATTAGTTACCTTATTTACCTTCTTTGAGTTAAATGGTCAATGACAAAATATGTTGCACTTTTAAATCAGTAATTCTTACTGGTGGAGGCTACTTCAGAGCAGTAAGAGAGGTTCAGTATATAAAGCAGTGGGTGCTGTGGCTTTTCATCTGCACTTTGTGTGCTTCTAGGCTTTTGCTTTGGACTCGGCTCACTCTTGTTGTTTGGCCTCACTGGCACCCTGTGTGTGGGAATTGATTCTGTCTGCAGAGCTGGTCACACCTCCCACCTCCTTGAGGGGCTGGAGAGCTCTGGTGTGTGTAGTTTAATGTACCCTGAAAGGAGTCTAGTTCATGTGCACCAAAACTACTCTGCAAACTGAGCTAACATGAAGTAAATAGCGTTTGTTGGAAAATTTGCTTTCCAAATACACAACAGTCATGAAACGAAGTCCTAAAATGAAAGGCCCAGGGTATCTGGAGGAAATTCCTTATCCGTCTCCAGTAACTTGAATGCTCTTTAAATTTTGACTGAACTTACACAATAGTTTAGATAATTTGTTCATCTCCCTGTAAATACAGGGACAGTTGTTCTTTGCTGGAAAGCACAGTATGGACACCTCTGGACTGTTCATGTTTTGAGGTGCACTCTCTGACTGACACATACCAAGTGGGCTATGCAGGCGCGCATGGGCAAACCCAGCCCGGCAGAATCACACAATTATTTTATAATAGCATATTTTTAATTCTGTTTAGTTTCTCCCCTTCATGGGTGGCACATGTTTTTCCTCTTAAAGGTTTTTTTCTGTAGTCATGGGGGATGGAAATTTACCTTAGAAATGAAAGCTTAAGGTTTGGGAAAGATCTCTGTTCTACCACTGGTGCCTTCAGACAGGAAACTACAGAATAGGATGAGACTGGAGATAGAATTGCAAAAGTTGGCAACCTTTGCGCGTATATATTACAGGGATACCAGAGCAGTGTTTGCTAGTATTGAAAAAGCCAAAAGGTTTTGACATACCAGCTCTTGACCTTCAAATATAAGCCTTTAGGAGCAGGGTACAGCATGTACACAGGCAGATCTATTTTAGTAATAATTTCGTTTTCGGTGTTCTTGTCTGCCTTTGCCTCACTTCTCTTGGTGAGAAAGGCTTTCAGTAGCAATTAGAAAAGCAATAGCTCCTCTGGCGCTCTGAACAGTAAGAAAATATCCAAACCCATATAGACTACTGTGTGAATCAAGTTATTGCGTGTGAAATCTTATGCAAGTGCTACTTGAAGTCAGCTTTTCCTGGCAAAAATATTTCAGCAGTTAATAACGTAAAGAGTGGGCAAACTGGAAATCTGATATGAAATTTATTTGTTCTGTTCTACTATTTGGAAAAGAGCCAGTATGTTAAATTGGAAATGCTGGTATTAATTACCATGGTACATCCATTTTGATTAAATGTTGTAAATATCCACTGGTTGGTTAAAAGAACAGAGCACTCAGCAGATCACCTGGAGTTTTCTGTCACAAAAGTAAGGGCATCTGGAAATTCCAAGGTAAATTACATATGAAAAACGCCAAAGGAGATTTTATAAATGGTTCATTGATGTCCAATTGAGAAGAATCTGATAAAATCTGCATCATTACCAAAGAGAATGCCAAATATCCTTTTTCAGCTAATATAGAATTCTTGTTACAAGCTTTTTACATCAAGCACATGTAAGAACATATTTCTGAGTAGGTTAAGAGAGGCTAATCAGAACTCTTCTTGCACTGAGATTGAAATCAGACCTGCTAGTCCATTTGTTAATTCTCAGAGAGTCTCCCATTTTGTCCCAGACTGTACGGTCAGGTACATATCACCCTTGCTTTGTCTGGGACAAAAACAGCTCTTACCCTCTCTCAGGCAGAAAGCAACTTTGCTGGATATATGCCAGGATAGCACTGCAGGTAAACTTTGGTCAGTCTAACTAAAAAAATGTTAGTTAGGTATTAGGAAAGAAAACAATTGCTTTTCATTTCACAAAGAGTGTCTTATGCACATGGAATTAAAGTACTTAGATTTTTTTTGTGCAGTTGTCATGAGCCACAGTCATAATGAATACAAGGAAGGGTTCGTACGACATTGTGTTGTAAAGCAGGGGCACACTTAAAGGCTTTCCATTTTTTTTAGATCTCACAGTGTAATAAATTGGAAAAGAAAGTGCAACCTAATGTCTAGTGCAAGGTCCTGAACGATAGGATTCCTATATTTATTCCTGGCTCTTACACTGACTCCTGTGCTCTTGCGTGAGTCATTACTTTACCTGTGAATGAGATGGCAATAAGAAAAATCAATTTTATCTACATAAAAAAGAGGCAGTAGTTTTGCAACATTTAATTCTGCTTTTAAAACATGGTTTGAAGTATTCTGGTAAAATATTGCAATGAGATATTATTGTGTTTCAAAAAAAGCCCTACAAGAGTCGTAGTTGTATTTTAATCCACAAAATGACTCAGCCCTTGTGAAAAATTAACATTTCAGCTGCAAATCACTGGTTTAAGAGGCTTTTTAATGTAATTCACTGTAGAATAGTATGTACATTTTATGGTATTTTGGACATGCATTCCTTTAGCTCAGATCTATGTGTACACTGAAGATGGGTAAAGATAAATTGAAGGAGGATTAAGCACTGTTATTAAACACTAGTCTTTAGTTACTAAAAATAACGGTTTGGATACTACCCTTCTGAATGCTTGAGGCTGTAATGCAGAGCAGGCAATAACCACTTTATATTTGTCCTGTTCCTACAGTGCTTTCTGCTTCTGATTACTGCTGGCTGCTGCACTAGGTAGGTCTGTTGTCTCTCCCTAGTATGTATTTATATCTGTATGCTGGACAAAGCCCATTCAAATACAGTTTGTGTATTGCTCTCTTTGCATTGCATGTTCTTTACAGACAAGGTAAAAACTCAGTTACAAGAGGTTAGATAATTTAAAAGCAATGTTTATGCTCTTCATTCAAAGATATGATGGACTGGAATACACACATGGCAATATTCTGACTACAACCTCAGGGGATTGAATTTTTGGACATTTCAGTCCATTTGTCCTCACTGGGAGCCAGTGGCTGAAACCAAAGAGCAATTTCTATCTTCTTTTCCCTCTCCTTCTTCCCTGGTAACATTCAAGGACTTGTTTTGAAAACATTCAGAGGCAAAGACATAATGGGCTTAATTAAATTTAAAGAGATCAACAAGAAAAAAGACTGTGGTACTGCTATGATGGTTCTTTTCAAAAGCTATTAGTTTGTAACACTGTTCTGGAGACAGCCAGGGAGGGACTTCCTTGAAGCTCTCCATTGCACAAATGTTTCCATATGATGTATACGACTCTGGAATGGGAAGGACTCATAAATCTTCAGCAAATTGAATCTTGCACAGGATTCACAGGATGCTTGAGAGAAGCACGGAATGACACCAGCTTATAAACCTGACCTAAATAACCAACAGTGAATCTCAAAGCAGACGGAAAGTGTCTAATAAAATAGCAGAAGAGCTTGTGAACTTATTGTAAATACCAATGGATTCCACCTCTTCTAAAAGCTTTCTGAATCCATCAGCATGGACCAGGGAAATATCTCTTTATAACACACTTATTCCAGTAGGATTCTAAACCTTAGTCAATGTAGTAGGAGCTGAAGACAAAATTGGAAGTGGAGGATAATTCTGAACTAAAATTGTGGCCTCAGGACGTGACCTGTTACGTTTTTGGTTTGATACTGGTAAATGCAATATCATTCATACCATGTTTTTTTCGTAAAAAGCTAATAAAGGAGAGTTGGAAGTGGCTATGGCAGGCATCTGTCTGGTGGGAATGACCCCACACCCAAGTACCAGAGGACACTAGGAGTGGCACAACTTGGCATAGCTATCACTTTAACATTTCACTCAACAAGCTGCTACTTCTATCGTTTTTCTATTGTAGCTCCTCTTTTTTTTTGACAGAAAGTGTCCTGAGCAGCATATAACCATGTACAGGCATTAGGCAGAGACATGTCCAATTTCATACCCTGCCCTGGAGAGAACAGCTGGGAGAGATGACAGCCTTGGCTTTCCTGTCCCTCTGCCACCCCAGGGATAGACAGAGACATCCAGGGAGCCCTGAGCATGCCTGATGCAGGTGTGTCAGATGAGTGGCCAAAGAAACTGTTTTATGTCTCTCCCCTCATGGTTGGGGAAGTCTCAAATTTAAATTGGACACTATATTTTAAATGGACAAATCCCTCTGTGGCATATAGACAATCCACTTCAGTGCATAGGAATATATTTTATTTTTCTTTCAGTAGGATATTACAAAGCATTTAGAATCAAACACCATCTTCAATTCTTTGCTGGCTAGAGGTAGTTGAAACATGACTTCCTAAATTTGGACCCCAGTGGGAAGAGGGAACTGACACTTTTTTTTTTCCTTTAACAAGGACTTTTTAGGGTAGCTGATGTAAAAGAAACTATATAGAAACAGGAACCTGAGTCTGAAGCAAATGGTGCATTAAAATAACGTAATTACAAGCTGTTGTTAGCCCACTTCTTTCCAGATTGTGTTTCCACAATAACATTTCAATCATTGATAATCAAATAAAAATATTTAGAATAAAAATAAATACTTGATATGCAACAGTGCAGCAGAAAATGGTTGGCAAATGCACTGCACCAATAGTCTGGCAACAATATTACTTCCACAAGCCTTGGAAAAGCTATTAATTGTGACCATTTTGAACCATGCTTGAATGAGCCCTTGGTTGTTCTGAGGTAAACTGATTTTTGTCCTTGCACCTGGAAGTGAACCCAAGAAAAAAGTGTTTGGAAACAGTCAATATATGAAACACATGATGAAAAAACCTCTTGCCGATCATGCTGGTTGTGCATCTTTGTGCAAACATGTATTTTTTTTCCTGAGATTGATGTGTATTGAGCGTGGCTGGCTGTTCCACTTGCTTGCTTTTTTTACTCCTCAAGAGTCTATTGTTCATCTGTTCTGCAAACACTCTAAGTATCTGCTCTGATCTGTAGTCCTGAGAGTTGCTGCAAGTCTGCCTTTATAGCTTTCTTGTAACTGTTAGGACAACAAGAGAAATTTTACTGTGTGATTGAGACTGGGCTATCCCACTGGTTTTCTAACAGAGTGTTACTGAGGTTCAAGAGGGCATAGGGAGTCAGTGGTGTACCTACGGTTGTTGTTTTATATCCGGTGATTTCATATGACTCCAATTGTGGTAATCTCCCTTAAAAATATTTTTGATGATTTACTGAAGTTAAGGGATAAAAAATAAGAATGGAGCTGAAGAATTTGACATATAAAGTATGAAATATGTTTTTGACACATTTTCTGTCAAAAATGTTTTTCACTCAAGCACTGGAAAAAGTTATTGTAGAAGCATCTCTTGGTTTTTATTAAAAGTAGTCTAAATAGTGCACTTGTGGAGGAAAAAACAAGTTTATTTGCAATGTCTGGAACTTATTTTTGAAGTTCGATCCTGCTTCCTTTTAGATAAAGCAAGACCAGCAGACACCAATGAGAAGAAATGACAGGGAGAAAATGCATTTTGCTGGTTTTCACTTACAGCTCGCTGTGGGAAGGAATCGACACAGCTCTTGGTTTGAAGAAACATTTGGGGAAATGAAAAGCTTTTACCAGCATTGCACTGCTTAAGACATTGCTCCTATCTGGCCTCTCTAGGATCTACACCAGGAGTCAAGTTTTGTGTCTGTATTTTGCAAGGAGGTGGGACTGAGTTTTCCTAGGGGACTGGTGTCCCTTCTCGGTGTCTCACCCTGACTGGCTGCTCTTCTCTGTAAACCTTATCAGGAGCCCTCACAGCCTCCTGAGCAAACAGAGAGCCCAGGAGATGGTGGGAGAGGGATCTTCCAGTTGTTTTTCACTCATGACATCCTGTCAGCATTGCCAACGGAGGAGACATGGCCCTGAGCTTGGCTGCCATCATCTGTTTCACATCGCTGATACTTCTGCGTGTTGTCCTGCTAGTGGATGCATTTGCATCGCTGATACTTCTGCATGTTGTCCTGCTTATACTATGTGTTTTATCTTTCATCTGGGGTTGCTTTTGTTTGCAACTCTATGAAACAAGCTGGGAGAGGTCCCTCTCAGGCTGTGGCACTTCAGAAATGGGTCCTGTGTAATTACACCTTGCAGCTCTAACTGAGGGTCCCTGAAAACCCTTTATTTCTCTTTAATCGAGTCCTAATTTCCTGCTGTAGCTCAAATCCTACTCCTGTGGCTTAGAAGGAGTCACAGGAGTGGCTTACACATTCATAGCAGGCAGAATGGGTTTTGTGCTGAGTATGTCACAATCTGTACCCCATGGTGGCCTCTTACAGGCAGCATTAAGAGGCAGACTGCTTATTCTGGAAAATGAGGCTTTAGGACCCTCTTGTGGTAAGAAGAGAGCAATCCTGCTTGTGAAAGGTGTGTACACTGTGGTGAGCACCTGCAGTGCATGTATGCCGTCACCTTTTGGTGTGTGACAGCATCTGTCTGTTGGTGCCCAAATCTGATTTCTACCTGCAAGACTGGAAACTAGAAAGGGTTGTATTTATAAACCTCAGTCCTGCATATGATGCTGATGTCTTCAGCTTTGTCCCTGATCTTTTGGGAGTGTTTTAATCTTTACCCTGGGCGAGGATGCTAACTCCTAAACCCCACCTCTCTGTTCCATTCAGCTAGGCCTGGCAGTGGTGGCACTTTATTAATATTTGTATGAGCCGAGCCTATGACTTGGTTACGCCATGATGTGGGGAGTTACCACCTCCCCTTCTCTCCTTCAGCTGCTGTGCAACAGCCCAGCCCAGCTTCACTCCCATCAAGGAGGAATGTGGCTCTGCTGCCTCACCTCCTTGCAACATGCCCTCTTCCTCTCTGCCACTTACCTCCTGGCTCACAGAGACTCTGGCATGACTTCTTGGAGGCTTTAAACACTTTTTGTGTCTTTGTGTCTGCTTCAAGGAACTGGAGGCCTCATCATGGCCCAGAGTGTTATCCGTATGTTTAGAGGAGCTGTGAGCTGGCTGCAAGCACTGAAGGCCCCCCTGCCAGAGCTGGGGCCCACAGGGAGGCAGAATTAGGTTTACACCTGCTTTCTGTCAGATCTGTGGAAAGGAGATGTCAGGTTTTAGCTCCTGAGCATGCCTGAAAAGTCAGTGAGAGGAGCTGTGTCTGGTTTCACTCTGGGCAGGCAATGGCAGGAATTGGATATTGGATCCTTCATAGCACTGGTGAGGCTGCACCTTTAGTACTGTGTCCAGCTCTGGGCCCGTCACTTCAGGAAGGATACTGAGGTGCTGGAGCAGGTCCAGACAAGAGCAATGAGGCTGGTGAAGGGAGTCAAGCACAAGTCCTGTGAGGAGAGGCTGTGGGAGCTGGGGTTGTTTAGCCTGGAGAAGAGGAGCCTCAGGGGAGACCTCATCAGTCTCTACACCTACCTGAGAGAAGGTTGTAGCCAGGTGGGGATTGGTCTCTTCTCCTGGGCAATCAGCAGTAGGACAAGAGGGCATGGGCTTAAGCTCTGCCAGGGGAGGTTTAGGTTGGATATTAGGAAGAAATTTTTTGCTGAGAGAGTAATCAGACATAGGAATGGGCTGCCCAGGGAGGTGTGGATTCACCATCCCTGGAGGTTTTGAGATGAGACTGGATGTAGCACTGAGTGCCATGGTCTAGTAACCACAGCAGTGTTGGATCAAGGTTGGACCTGATGATCTTGGAGGTCTTTTCCAACCCAGTTAACTCTATGATTCTATGATTCTGTGAACAACATTAGGATCGTGACAGGCAAGGTGTGGCAGAAATTCCAAAATCTTTGACCCAAGCATTGAATAGCTCCCCAGCACAACATTTTTCCTGATGCTCATCCCAAGAGTATTTGAGTATCTTACTCTGTCTCTCTTAGTCATATCCGAAAACATTTCCTATAGACGAAGACCCATTTCTGACATCAAAAACTCTTTTTTGAGGAAGGATGATGCCTGTTTTCTACTCAGCACTCTGACAGCTATGTGGTACAAAAACAAAACAAAGCAACAACCAACTCATCTAAAGCTGAGGAGCTGTTGAGTTAGGAGAAAAATAGTTGTTATTATGATGTAATTTTTATTACTATATTGAAAGGCGTTTGCATATTTTTATCTTCTATTCTGATTTCAGTCTATGTGCTTCTGCTGCAATATCTTCATTACTTTAGGTATCCCACTTATTTAGCTGCAACAAATAAACTCCAAAATTACAATCCAACAACGCCTTTTCTTTAATACATACATCAGAACTTTATATTAGTTATCTCAAATATTTAACTCAACAATATATAAACCAATAAAGAAAATTCTTGGAAATATTTACATTTTTGCAAACAACAAGAATCAAAAATATCAGAAGTGAGATACTGTGAGTATACTTGGAAAATATAACATGTACCGAAAACCCAGTTTCAGAATAATTAATACAATATGAAGGTTTGTCTTTCTAAAATTACTTTCTGGAGTTACATTTTCATTTTTTTATGATGTCAAAATGACTGATTTGAATTAGTTTTTCATGAAGAAAAAGTCAAACTCATAAATAAATATAGGCCAGTGTTGTAGTTACATCTCTTACTGGTTTATTAAAAATGTTATTAATGGATTCTAAAATCTACTTGACCCTGACATGGACAATTTGCTGCTTTTTCTAGATAAAGGATTCTCTGAATATTCCCTCCCTGATGCTTTTTTGGAAGAATATAGAAGTTAAAGAGATGTCTCTTGAAAGACTTGATAAAAAGTGCCAAGCCATTGATGAGCTGGGGAAGAATGCTTCAAGATAGAAAGTTATCTACTATAAGAAAATTTTGTATTGATGCACAAGGCTTTTAGGAGAAAATCCCGTGTTTTAGCAGGATGTCTTACCCTTGCCGTGTAATCAATGAAAGCACAAACTGTGAAGACAAGGTTTTGTGGTCAAGAGTAAGTAATGCTGTGTAGGAGTATGCTGAGGGTTTTGAGGGGAGTATTGCTGCTTTTGGAACAAGCTGTTGATGAGCTGTTGAAGCCTAGTGAACCTGATGCACTGAACTGTACTGTGTGTGCTGCTGACATGGATCCTCAGCCTCACAAATGGGAATAAGAGGCCAAAAGACAGAGCAAACGCTTCAACACCTCCACTAACAAAGAAATACAGATCACAAGATCTGGAGTTAGCACAGGACCTCAGAGACCACCTAGCAGTATTACACCAAAACCCATTGCAAGCCTGGCTTGGCTCCATCTCTGAATTGTCTTGTTCATGAGACTACCACAAATTAAATTTAAAAAAAAGATAAGAATTTTTAGTTTCTTATGTGATCTGCTAAATGTAAGATCTTGGATTCTAAGAAAAGTAGCATAAGTCAAGAGCGTAGTGTTATCTGAATTAGCAGCAAATCTTAGGAAGAAAGGTCAGGCAGCCTATTGCTCTGACCTGGGGGCAATAATTTACAGTACTGCAAAATCCCAAATCTGTATAGCTTTGGTAGAGCCTTATATTTATTTTGTGCAATGTGTAAGGTATTAGAAGAACAAACTCAATTCACCTTAATTCCATTATCTCCCTTCAGGGCAAAGGGTGCTTTGAATTCACATAGCATTTTAGCCAAAGCATGTTATGAAAATCCAACAGAATTTAATTTTTGAAGCACCCTTTGACCTGTTTGCTGAGGTCATATGCTAGCTCAGGGTCCTGTGATCTGTATCTCTCTGTTGCTGGAGGAATTGCATTTACAGAACTGACATAATATTTTGTTATTTCTTTCTGCAATTAGTTCGTTGCAATGCCTGCCTTTTACCTAACAGGCAATGGCACAGCTTTAAGAGTCCTGTTGGTCTTATTTCACATTATGCCTTGCTGGCAGAGTCTCCAGTTTTCTGGGCTGCTGTTAATCATTCTCTTTGTGTGCCCTTTTCACCCATCCCAAGTGTTTATGGTTGCATTCCAAATCAGTGGTTATAGTCGAGATCCTGGTTATGGAGTTGTTCTACTAGTATATACATATACACAGTTCAGCAATGGTCTAAAAACGTGTCTAAATCAAAATATGGCAAGGCAGCACCACCCAGAGGTAGTTTAGCTGTCTTGGAACAAGCTAATGCTGTGCTGGAAGCAGTATGGCCATGGTAGTACAATGGTCTCCTAGGGACATTTTAGCTCTGTTGTGGTGATGTATGTTAGCCTTGTTTCTGGAATTTGGCACATTCCCTGATCACTCCCACTAATTTGTTCAGACCTAGTCTAGGTATGCTAGTCTAAGTAATGCTATGTAGTATTGTAGGTATGATTTCTGTGAATGTATTTTCCTTCCTATGCCCCTAAGCTAAACACTGTATTGTTGGGCTGAGTTGGGATATTACTGTCTGATTTTCAGCACTGTAGTTTAAAACACACTTCCATTTTAGTGGGAAATGTAGTGCTGAAAATGGTATCCAGAGCACACAATCCTGCAGTGATGAAGTCAGTTGGGGTTTCACTGTTGATTTCCACTGGGGAAAAACCAGGGAACCCAGAAGCATCACTGCAATATTACTCTGAGATAGTGGTAGGTAGCTGCAGGCAATGTGATTTGGAAGAACAAATTTGAGCAGACAGGGGTTAGATCAATATCTAAAAGATGATTATCTTGGTCAGCACAGTATTTTCCACAGCCTAATGCAATCTAAACAATCTCTAAATATACCACAGACTGTGAAATTTCAATTCCTGTCCTGTCAGCCTGTTCATGTGAAGATGGATGGCATGCCTGATGAAGTCACAGAGCACGATCCTGCTGCTAATAAAGTAGCTAATAAACCTCCCATTAACTCCAGAGAGTCCCCAGCAGAGTCACTTTGTCAAATTGCTCAGTTAAACAGAGGCAGCAAATCCCTTATGGGTATAATGGGTTCACAGCAGCTGCACGATGCACAGGCCTCTTCCACAAAGGATGGGAACATCTCTGCAAGCTTTTGAAAACTGAAAGACAAGCCCAAAAGAAATGAAGATGATGCTCACAATGGGAGGTTGCTATTTTAGGCAGCCTTTGACCAGGACAGATTGCACAGGCACCGGTGCCTTATTGTAATAATTTTTATGGGGACCAGGTGCTCTCAGATGGGCTCCTGTGCCCCACTGCAAACCCTTGCCTATGGCCAGGGGTGTGCTTTGAGGAGGGAGGCACTGCTGGACAGCAAAATCTTCAACTGAGATGACCTAAAATTAAAGAATGAGAAAACTGGACAAAATTGGGTTTTCCCATTGAGCAGAGGTTTGCCTGGGATTCAGCTTGGCTTTTTGCAGAAAAGGTAAACATCAGGACTGAGAGCTCAGACAGCCAGATGACCAAGGAGGGTGCAAATTCATAGTAGGTTTTGGGATGGTGTCCCTGGGTTGCTTGTACCTCTCTGTGAAGAAGTATTTCTCCTCATCCAAGTGGAATCCCCCAGCCAGCATTACAATAAACTTCCACCTTCATGATGGGAAGAATACAAAAAGAGAGTGGAAATTCACTCAGCAGGTCTGTCCCGCAGGCTACAGGCTGGAACTGTAATTCTGACTGCAAGCATCTTTGCTTTGCCCTCGAGGTAATCACATGCATATACATATGAGCCTCCAACTCTTTACTGCTGTGAATAAATGTTTCTCCAAACAAAAACAAAATTAGCAACATTGATATGATGGAGGTTAGAATTTCAGATACAAATATATCTTTTTAAATGTATCTTTTAAATAAAGGCTTTAAACCCCTTTTGCATTGCTCATGGGAATTAATTTTGACTGCTATTAAACCCCCAGTGCCTTAATTATATTAATAATTTAAATCTCTACTTTTGCTGCTGCCTGCTATTTAAAATTTAAAAGAGCTACAAGAAACTTTGGATGGCTGGATGGTCTGTATGGCTATAACAGATGTTTTCCTTATCATTACAATACAGTCTTTTCATTTCTCATTTCCAAAATGCTATCAAATATTGTCAAATTATGCAAAGTCTAAAAAAAAAAGACATGGAATAAAGAAGGATAGCTGAATAGTCCTGGGAAAAATCAGTCAGTATGGATTATTAGAAATCAGTCAGTATTATGGACCTTTTTAGGTCCATCTCAGCATGGACCTAAAAATAATCATGTCAGCAATGATGCCTGGAAGATCACCTGGGTTATGGATTAATAATGGCCAGACTTCGCGAACGAAGATCTGTGGAAGGTCTTTGTACGCCTTCCAGCCTGCGCATTGGATTTATTTTAGGTGGGACACAGTGCGCGCAGAACTGAGCCCACCCTTTAATCCTAAGGTTCGTCTGCCGGGGCCAAGCGAGCTTGGACAGTGGCAGCGAGGTCCTCAGGACGTAGGTGGATTGCCTTACAGGGCTAACGGGCTCCACCTACCCGGGGAGTGTCCCCGACCGGGAATCGAACCCGGGCCTCGACAGTTACAGTGCCGTATCCTTAACCACTAGACCACCAGGGGCTCCCACGGTTATGGGGTTACATGCAAATACTTTTCTTTTGTGGGCAGTCAGCTTGGATCCAAGAGCACACAAATGGGCTGCACCTTTTCCAAGACATCTCAGTCTACCTGCTGGTGCTCAGTGTGAAGATGAAGTCAGTACCAGCTGGTAAATCCATGCTATGCTCCTCAGGATTTTTTAGGCATAGCAGTGACAGTTAATTCTCTATAGCTATAGCATTTGTAAGTAAAGCACACCAGAGAGGTTGGTCAACTCATTAATTAAAATAGGCAAAAATTACAAGGTAATAGCTGCATCATTCCTTTGTAATTCACAGCACAGCGGTTACTCAGGCCAGGTCCTGTGTTCACTAATTCAATAGCAACTTGACTACTGTTTCAGCACAAATAGGATGAAACCTGCTCATGTTCCTCTGAAATCCTAACATAAGGCTAATGTCAAAAAAGAATATTTTCATTCCAGTTAGGATTTCATTCCTTAGCAATAGGTGAAGCATTTTCCAACACTATTTGTTCAGAGAGCTACACTTGCAGGGTGGCTAACTCTCTTAGGCATCCAGGACTCAGAAGCCCTTATGCACGGCTCAGCTTGGTGCAGTAAAAGTGGATGCTTCCAGTGATTACACGGTGGGGACAAAATATAAATAGCAGGTCAAGGCTGGTTGTAGAGAGGTTTCATGGTGGCCCCATAACTTTGAAATAGGAGCATTTTCCTTTTCTCCCAGTTGGGAGGCTGAAGCAGTGCTGCATGGGGGCAGTTGGGCTGCTAGATCAACTAACATGTGTATGACCTGATATGGGCAACACCAGCATCCTAGTTTGAAATGAACTTGTTTTATCTGGAGAACTGAAACTCACTTTAAGAGAAGAGATTTTCATCTTAAACAATCTGCCATTGTTTAAGAATGGACTTGATGCACTGGCTGATGAGTTGGCTATTTAGCTACAATTTACATTAATTTTACTTCAGTTTCACAAAAAAGATTAAATCAAATTGTCCATGTCTGTCATGTGTTGGATTACGCTACATGCTTGTTGTTATTTCTACAATGATAATTAGGTGAAGTCATGTCTACTTTGTTCTTTGAGCATTCTCCCTCACATCTGGTATTTTGGGAAGAATATAACACTCATTAAACCAGCAACAGATTACGCTAACATCTAATCCTTCTTGTACAAACTAAGGCTCTGAAGATTTATTCATATGCTCTCTTTCATGTAAAATGGGTTGTCCTGCTGAACTTTAAAATGAATAAAGTTATGTTTCTGCATAGGTGCTAGAAGGATTTGTGCCTAAATAATGAAACTAAATGCTGGTAGTATATAATTATCTGTAAGATTCAGCTATAAACACAGCAGAATTCACCTCTGAAATAAATGCAGGAAATGGAATGAAATGGAAAAGTCTGTGAGAGTATTTTTACTTTGCCTCATTCACAGCAATTTTGCACTGTTAGTAATAACCAAACTGGTAATCTAAATTGCCTGCTGCTTCTGCTATAGATGAACTCTGGCACATGATTTGGTTTCTGCATCCATTTAGACATTTAATATTGCCAATAGATGTTAAAAGTGAAAGAGGGTTGGAAAAAAAGGTCTCTAAATAATTTCAGTGCCCTTTGAAGACCCCAATTTGTTGTTAACAGCCACCCATTGCTTTAAGAAAATTAATAGACAGGATTCTCACCATACACAGTCCATTGCTTTCAGAATGACTCTAACACTGCCAGTCTAGATATACTTTGTCACTTACATGTCTTTTCTCATCAGGTTTTACATCGATTCAGGTTTATTGAGAGTGGGACAAATTACAGAATTTCGAATTGGCAGACAGTAATGATTGTTGTGCAAAAATATCTAATGAGCTGGAACTTTGAAACCAAAAATTGCTTCCAGAGATCCCATGGTGTGAAAAAAAAGAGGCATTTCTGTTTCTTTCCCCCACTGCCAAGAGAGGAGTGTTGGTTGAATGCACAGGCTCCAGAGGTCTCCAAACTGACTGTCCACCACATTCCCTGGCAAGATACAACTCTCCCTGCTTCCTGGACCATTATCTTCTGGCTTTTAAGGCTGGTATGGTAGGCTGTGAAGTTTTATAGATCAAGAAATTGTGGGGTTTTTTCCTGGAATGGAGCAGGAGAGCTTGTGCAGTTACTTCCAGCTTCATCATCCTGGTTCTGTGATCAGAACATGGGAGCCTGGAGACCTGTGGCTGGAGCCAGGACTTCGTGGCTCTCAGGCAGCTGAATTCACAATACTGTCATCTCTCCTACCAGAGGCACCATCGAGGGAGCCATGCATGCAAGGGACTCCAACCTGCCATGGAGTCACAGCCTTGCATGCCCCAAGGTCTCCAAAGGCAAACAATCCCAGGTCTTGGCTCTGGAGGACAGGGCTTAGAAGAAATACGTGCCTGAGTCTCTCCGGCTTCTTGTAGAAGCATTGAGTCCTTGTCATTACTCTCTGAAGCCAGGCAAGTTTCTGTCAGAGAGGTGCCTGTGGTCTATCAAGAGCTTAAGAAACTTCAAGTGTTTCAGTGGAAGGATTTCAGTAAAGTCTCAGCTTTTTAAGTGAATTTCAACAAAAACTTTTGTGACCTGTTCTAGCTAGGGCATGTGATAGAAGGCTGGAACAGACTCAGAAAATGCATTCTGAAAAAAAAAAAAAAGGAATATGACTTGAAAAACCCCCACTGTATTAAATTAACATGGGTGAAATACTGTTTGTGGTTGTTGGTTTGTTTTTTTTTATTAGGAACTGGTTACAGGTAACAAAATGTTTTCTGTTTAAAGACAACATCCACAACGACCAAGCATTTATAAACAATAAGCAGTATACAAATTGATGGTTAACACAAATGTCTTGAAGACAGTTTTTCTAGAATGTATATGATGGCATAAATAGCTTATAGCCTTTCTAGAAATTAAAGAGATATTTTGGATTTCTGCCACTCCAAGATTATTGGGATCAGAGCAAACCACAAGCTGAAACAGTTTTAAAATACTGTTTGCAGAAGATATGTTCCTTAAGTGGGTCTTTAAAACATTTTAGTTTCTTAATATCTATCTATAAAAGTTGTGGCTAAACAAGCTGTGTAGAAACTGGATGAAGGAGACAGAAAGCAGCTCTGAAGCATCACTGTGTCCCTGCCCCATGGTGCGGCTCATCACAGTTTCTCTACTCAAGATCTAAAATCTAGTTTTCCAAAGACTTTGAAGGCCTTTGCAAATTATCCTTGATATCTAGTTATGTAATATACGTCCCTGCAAACAGATCAAAGTTGCATATAACCTGTTGTGGCATGTCTCCCCAGCAGTCCTCTGTGATAGGCATGGAAAAATAAAGTTGGGTTTTTTTCTGAAGCATAGTTCTTGCAAAAGTAGTACAGCTCAATTCAGAAAACTACTGCATTTAACTTCTTTAAGAATCATGGATTTTTGCTTGGGTCCCCATCCTATTCTGTGTAACATTCTCATATCCCACAGCCTTTCCTATTTCTCTTATGGGTGCAGAACAACCTTCATGAGTCCTCACCGAATCAGTAGGGTTTGATATTTGGCAGCATACTGATGAAAAAAAAAAAAGACATGGAATAGCAAAAGTGATCCTAGCATAGGTAGCTAGGCACAGAGAGATGTTATACTCAGACTTAATCTAATTTTCTCTCCTGCTGAAGCAATGTGATAGGATGAGTAGAGGACATTTTCTTTTCAACATATATTACCACTCTACTCTCAGGAAAATAACCCATGAAAATGCAGTCTTCCTTGAAAACTGAGGAGCACCGTTACTGAACTTCTTGGTTTGAAGTTTTGAATTTTTAATTTCCTTTCCAAATTGTAAAAATGAAGATTACCTCATTGTTTTCTGAGCAATTTTGAGGATTTCACAAGTTCTGGTATGAACCTTTAGTATTATAAGTATGGCATGGACCTTTATCTCTTAAAAGAGAGGAGAAAAACTCAAATGTGGTCGGAGTCAGATTTGTCTCCTTCCCCTTTGTATGAAATGCCAGGATGCCCTAATAACAAGAAGGATACTAGTTCTGTTTTGTTTTAACATTCCATATGTAATTGCTTAATTTTATGTAATTTTGTAAAAAATCAGAATGTGGTATTTTTCTTCCCATGAAGATTCTGGGGTTAGTTTGTTATTCTTTTAACATTAATGGAATCTTTCCACTTGGAAAATGTTTTGTGGCCACATGTTCCCTCATGCTCCCACTTCAATGCAAAATGTTTGTTTCATGCTTTCCATAAAGTACATGCCTCAAGATCTTGTGGGTATCACAATTCTGAAATTCTAAATGATACATTCATTGAAACTTATGTCGGTCTTGTGCTTTTGCTCTGAATTATTTCTGATTCTAGTAAAGGATCCTGTGCAAATTACAGATTTCTTTTGCTTTGTTGGCTGGCTCTTTCCACCTGTGTCGACAATATATTGAACTATTAATATAATCCACAGGTGGCATTGCATCCTTCAGCTAGGATAGTAATGTAAGGCATGTAGTTAAGGATTTTACCATGATACATCAGGAAAGGGAGGCCAATTTAGTGTGACAAGGGCAATCTCAAGCTTGGCATTTTTGTGGTTTAGGGCTTACCTTTACAAATTTTAAATGCATTAATCTTATTTGATAATTACATACCTTTTTTCGTACTAGAAGGAGAGGATAGTTTTTTTGAATAAATTCATCATAACAGATTTAGAAAGAAAAAAAAAAGACCTTGAGTTTTAGTTAATTAGTTTTCCTAAATTATTTCTCCAGCTTAGTATGTGCACTTCATACATGCAGGTGTAGAAAGTAAGATTTGAGAGACCAGGCAATTTTATTTGACAGAGGAAAAATCTGTTGTTTTCATGTTCCTCTGCTGGGAGAAAAAACACTCTCACATATTTCTGAGTCATACAAACAAGGACTCCAAATATTGTTAAAATAAGAGTCTATTATAGGAAATGCACTTATTAAGTGAAGCAATAGTTTTAAAAAAAAGCTTTTTACTATGTTTGGCGTAAGATGAAGCTACCTGAAAACTACTGTTCATCTCCAGTATAGTAAATACTAGATAAATATCTCTTCTAGCATGCTGGCTGTGACCTGTGTCATACTCTTGTTTCCTGACAGCTTGTAGTAGGCCAGGACAGTTTTTTGGTGGCTGAGGGGAGGGCTTTCAGCGTAGCAGAGCTTTCTAAAGCAAGGTTATCCAGACAGAAACTCAGTATCTTGGTGCCAAGTACCAAGCTCAATGGCAGTTTCACAATGTTGAACGAAACAAGGAAATTGTCATCTATTTATGCTGTCTCTGGAATTTCTAAGCCCTGCTTGACTTTGAATTTTTGAACCAAGGTAGAACTAACCAGAAAATATGTATTTACACTTTTCCTCTAAGGTATTTGGTAGGAAGAAGCAGGAGAGAAGGTCCAAGATTCGAAGATGCTTGCGGTCAAAAGGAATGAAGAAGCACTCCCTGGAGGGAGTGTGCCCCAGAAACCTAGAAACTGCATCAGCTGGATCAATGGTGGAGCCAGAATACCTCTTGTCCTTCCTTCCTTCCTGCCTGCCTGCCTCCTTCCCTTCTTTCCTCTTTGTAATCTTTGTGGATCCTCTGACTGCAAGCATCTTCGAATCTTGGACCTTCTCTTCCCCTTAAGAATGGGATGCCTGGGGGAAGAGTCCCATTAACACCCAACCTTGTGCTTGCATGGCTCTGTTAGCTGTAGAGAAAGAGAAACCTTCATCCATCCAGGGCCAGCTTTGGTGGACAGTATTGTGCAGAGGTCCGCTTACTTCCTTGTGTGTTGTTTCAGTGGTTGCAGTCCATTTCTCATGGGTAAAGTGGTGGTCACAAAGGTCTTACTGATGTTTTCATACTCCTGTTGCATATAAAATGACATGGAGAACAAGGCACGGTAGTTACCTGCAGTTATCACCCTCTCAACATTTCTGTCCATCAGGAGGAGAAGGTCAAGGTTTCACCAGATTAGTTATTGTATACTACTCTGATTTCTTCATTTACATTTGATTCATGTCAATGGCTGCTAAAGGTACTGGTTGTCCAGTTCAACTGGTGTTCAACTGGTCTTTTGAGCTTACACAAGCCACGTTCAAGGGAAGTGAGAGCCAAAATCCATTACAGTGTTGTTCCCAAGGCTTGTTGTTGGAACAAGTCCCATTTTAATGTAATTTCTTCTTAGCGTTAGGACTTACATCTTGGAAACAAAATGAAGTGCTGTCAGACTTTTCTGCTTACACTGTAATTAATGCTATTTAAAAATCAGAAAAGAAAGTAAGGAAACCACTAAAGGTTCAAGTTTAGGACTAGCCACCTTTCTTTCACTGCTTATCTCAAGGGAAGTGAATCCGTTAGAAATGGAGTTCCAGATGCCAAAACCAATAAAAATGCAGACTTTAAGGTTTAGCCAAATTGTGGTTAAAGTTATTTCTCTGTGGATCACACTCGGTCATTAATTTTAAGGCTGGACATTCTCCAAACTCTGCGGTTTCTTTGCAACAAGGGGTAAGATCCCAGTGATTAGATGCTTTATATTTCACTATTTTTTCTAACATATCCAGTTGAATGAAAATTAGGATTTCAGAATTCTGTTTCTTTCTGATGAAAAAACAAAGGAGTTCTGTAAAACTGTTGGAAATGGACACAAGCATTCAAAATAGAGCAAAGTAGTTTAGGCGGTATAAATCAATATGACAATGGTTTGCATCATGTATGTGTGATGTGGTCTTCTAGGATTTTCATTTTTATAGGTAGAAAAAGGCTGTGGTTAATTACTTTCAGCATAATTAAATTCATAGGAAATAATTTTATTTCAATAAGGATCATCAGGAAAAGATGGGTCTTTCGGGGTACATAGGTCAAGCAGCACATGAAAAACTTGCACTTTCATGTAAAACATTGAGAAATGCTTTATTCTTCACAGGCATTTGCAAAAGAACTCGGTAAGAAAAAAAACACCAAAAAACCAGCAGAACGGTGTGCTTCCAAAGCAAAAAGAATCCTTTATGAAAGACTGTCCCCCAAATTGAAGTCATATTAATAGTTGCTACTGAAAAGCATAAGGAAGGCTTATAAGTACTTTAACTTTTTTTTTCTTTAATATAGTAAGCCAGTATAGAAGCAATTTATGTCATAAATTTCAAAAGAATATAGTGAATAGAAGTATGGGTGTCTCTGCTGAGAAGTATAGTAATTTCTTGACAAAATTATTTTACAGATTATTTTAGTATAGGTTTTTTTTGGAAAGACCAAAATTAGTTAAGCTTATGTTTACAAGTCTGAGATACCTTGCTCAGGATTTTTTCAAAAATATTCTTTTACTTCTTCTTGAGAATATGGCCTTTCAGGTGATCTAGAGATATACAGTCACATTAAATGTAACAACCTTAGGCTAAAACTTCTTAAAGAATATTAAGGTTTTACTCAGAAAATTGATCACTGCAATATAGGGAGTATCTTTATAACTAACCTTCTTCTTACACACCTAAACTCTTATACCCTTAAACACTTTTTAACATTGGCTGATGTCCACTATGTAGAAAGAACGGTAGATGAAATAGGTTTTGATCTGACCACTGTGGATTTCTGCACAAGACACCTCCTGGCCCTGCTGAGGTCAGTGTTAAAATTCCCACCCAAAGCAGGTAAACCCTCAAGTAATCCTGGGATGATTTTTGGGGTGTCTGTGCATTCAGGACACAATATGTGCCAAATGCTACTGGCACCGTAAGCAAGCAGCAGCATAACCTGTGCTGCTCTTGGACAAATTTGTAGGATTGTCCTCTCTTCTCCCATCTGAAAGAAAATTCAGGCAAGTCTCCTTTCCTTGCAAAATCGTGTGTGAGCTCACTCTACAGCTGGGTGTAAATCCCCCAGATACTACTGGGCTAAAGCTGGTATGACTCCACTACCAACCTCTCCTGACCTTGTAGGTACCTGGGCTGTCCTCACCTTGTCCTTGGTCCAGGGCCTGGTCAGCAGCTCCACTACATTGCTGACAGTCCATAGCTGAGCCACTTGCTCCAGTGCAGGTTGGCCCAGTGCCTTTCTCACTGACCCCGTCCCTTCTGCTTCTGAAAAATGACCTTAACTGAAGTGGGTTGAGTTGAATTTAGATTCTCATGCTCAGCTTTAAACAGCCAGGCTTTAGTCAGTTAAGGAAGACCTTTTATGATACTTTCCTGCATCCCTTGTGATATTATTTCCTTTGTCATTATTTTAGTCTCGTAGTGATTTAAAAACTAAAAATAAATGTCGTAACTATCATTCACATCAAATAGTATGCAAAGTATCCTCCACAAAGCAGTGCAAATATTTTTGTATATGCGTCAAATGCTTGACTGTTTTTTAGGAACAGTTACAGCCTGTGAAATAATGGTTGGATATTTTTAAATCTTTTATTAGTTTGATAGTCTAGGAAGTAGTTTTATGTAAATCGACTGTACAGAATTATTGTTAATATAGACTATAAAATACATTGAAATTAAATTTGACTAAATTGTTTTGGGCATAAAAATAGGAAGTGGACTTTAATTTTCAGAGGAGACCATTACAGACCCCAGCTGGATCCTGTCAGTATACTGATGGCTGTTGAAGTTATAGGACCATATGAAACTCCCTATAAGGTGAGGTTACAGGTGCTTTGACTCATTTTTATTTTCATTTTCCAGGTGGGTGAACCACATGGCTTTTATGAAATAGGAAAGTGTTAAACAGCTAGTTAGACCAAGGCTTTCCAAAGAAACCATTCATTTGGCTAAACCATTTGCAAAAGATTTTCTCACCTGGGTTCCAAGTGCTGTAGGTTTTGCATTCCCCTCTTGCAGGAGCTCCCTTGCAGATACACATGTGAATACCCAGCTTTATGGTAGTGCAGAAGTGACAGCCAAAGCCAGACATGCTTAGGATCACCAGTCTTTTCTGAAAGGTTTTGCTGGAAATTGTCATCTGAAATGGTTGGTAGCAGTGGTCTGTAATGCTGGATCAAGAAGCACTTGCAGTGATCTCTGTTAGTGTGCAGCATGGGCTATAGGCAATATGTAGGGGTCCAAAAGCCTGCATGGGAATGTACTGCCCCAGCTGTGCTTAAAGCACTGTTTGAAGTTTCAGTCCTGCAAACACTGTGTGTGTGTGCTTAATTTTAAACATATAAGTAAATCCTATTGATGTCAAAATAAAGAGCATCCATTTAGAAACTGTAAAAGTTACATCAACCTTTTTGGTTTTGCTTTTAAGTTTGTATATCTCTGTTACTGAGCAGATTGTAAGACCCCGTTGACATTGAGTCATTTTTTCCAGCACTTATTCTTATTTTGTGGGTTGTAACAGTATGACTAGAGGATGGAAAGTTGAACATCTCTGTAATACAGACCCACGCTGGATGATTTATGAGCAATGTGTGGGGTAAGATTTTAGAGAAATATAAATTATACCTGTTCATCATGTTGATTTCTTTTAATGTTTCCCACATGTTACTATGACAACATTCATGGGATATATATTTTAATTTCTGCTGCACAGAGGAAGTGTGTCAGGTCTGCACATTTCTCTTGATTTTATGGCTGAGTGCTGTGTCTAATGTAGGTTGTAAATCTTCTTGGAAAAATACATAAGAGGGTTTTCATCACAGTGGCTCTCCTGGCAATTCTGAAGCTTTTAATAAGCATAATTTAAATTTAAAAAGAACATTTACACCCATTGTGATGTGTAGACTTCTAAAGTGGGGGCAGTAAATGCTGCACAGAAAAGAAGGAGTTTCATGCTAACAATTGCTGAATGTGTTACACAGTTAAACACATTGTTAAAACCTTTACTTCAATAAAACTCAGAAAAATGTCTCGTGGCCAATATTTAATTTCCTGTTTTCCTCATATTGGGTACAGAATAGTTTTTAAACTTATTTTTTCCTTGTGGGAAAAGTGGGTTAAAAGTTCTTTATAGTTCTCTAAACACATTTTTGGGGGGACCTGGAGGGTTTTCATGACAGTGAGATTTTTCTTTAAAAAACAAATGTAAAAACTAGATGGAAATTTCTGAATTGGGTTAGACAGTCTCAGTTTCTGCACCATAAGCTGTTGTTCTACATGGCAATTAGTTTGGATATGCATCTGAAACCAATGTGGAGACAAGTGACAGCAAGTTGTGCTGATAAGTGGATTAATGGAATTATTCAACAGGCCAAAACCCATTAATCACTGAGAACAGTCTCCCTGTGATACTTCAGTGTGTAGTTAAACAAGACTCCACTTATTATTTACTTTTTAATATAATTTTTTTTTTTTAATCAGAGTGGGAACATTAACTGCAGAGATTCCTCCCAAAAGTAAAATCTCCTCCAAATCACGAAGTTAGAACTAAAACACAATTATCCATAAAGAATGAAAAGTTTTAGTTATTTCCTGTAATTTCCCTCCAAATTAAATTTTTGCCTTGCAATACTGCTATAAAAAAAAAATCACTCCCATTTCAAATATAGTAAGTGGAGCTCCCTATATGAAGGGTCCATTCTCTCTTTTCTTGTTCTAACACACCTATATTTATAAAAGAAAGTAGAAACTCCACATCCCCTTAGTCGTCTTCTTCCTGCCTCTTTTTTGATATCACTCTCATCTTGCCTTTGTAACTGCTTTAGTTTTGTACTTGGACACCTAATAATTCAGTGGAATATCAGTTTGTTTAGGACAAATGGCTGCAGCTTTTTATTTATATTCAAATATCCTATTGACTGTATTGGTGTAATGCTATACAGGTCTAAATATTTTGCTTGTGTTCATTGCCTGCAGCCCATGCTGTGCTATACCTCTGGGCATACCATTGCAGCTGGGTTCTGTTCTACTCTAACTTTATTACTTCTTGTAAAGTTGTGGCATTTTGAAAAAGTGCATCTCTAGGGGAATTTACACCCTAAAAACTCTTGACAAATGTAGCTAGCAAACGGTTTTCTGAATCCCCCAAAATAGTCCTCACCTGGCCTTCCATCGGTGGGAAGTGGCACAGCTGGAAGATCAGCTGATGCTTCATCACTGCGCCAGAAACAGCTCTGATGGCCACCTGGGAGGAATGAGTGACCTCCCACACACTACCCACTGCTGCTTTGAGAACGACTGCTATCGGCAGGAATAACAAATTTGGAGTCCAGCTAACACACTGCCCAGCTGTGGCAGAGATTTTATAAAAGGCTGCACCTTTGTTGTGATTCCTGAAAGTACAAAAACGCTGCTAAGCTTTCATTTCAGGCTCCGTGACCTGCTGGGGGTCTCCTATTTGAAATGGACTGTTAGGAAAGTCCCTTCCTAGAGCTCACCAGAGTAGGAGCAGAGATCTCTGACCTTGTTTCTTCACAACACCAGCTGCCAGGATATGCTTTCTTTGTCCTCTGCAGCAACAATGTGACAGTATGAATCCATCTGTGGCCTTCCTTGTAGTTTGTGGCTGGCTCGTTTGGATTGTTGCAGATGTTCCAAATTCATCCTGTGCTTTGAGATTTTTTTCCTCATTTGGAAAGTTATACAAGCTTCTTCTTGCAGTTTTGCTTCTTTTGGTAACACCAGAAAAACTGAAAAAACAGGAAGGGAAAAAAAACTTTGCCCACAGTTTCACAATTTCTTCATAAGAATATAGACACTAATTTTCCACATGATTTTCAGTCTAGCCATGCCAGGGTCAGAATATGTAAAACCCCTCGATTTGGCAAACCTAGACCCAAGTTGCAAGTCTATACCAAAGCACAAAGGGCAGATCTAAGTGGGGGAACTTGAGTCAATACTGCTAATCCCACCTATAGAGAACTTTTATAGACATGGCTGGAAAGGGGAGAGACTGGTGATAAGTTTATGTATATCCTGCTGGAGTTACTGCAAAAAACAATGGTGTTTTTAACTGTGTTGGTGCAGGAAGGAAAAAAAAGTGAAATGAATGAACATACTGATGTATGTTTTGCCTGAAGAATATGCTGAAAATTATAAAGTACTATAGTATAACATATATTTCTGTTTTTTCTAAGGGGTCATGCCAATATACAATAATATTGCTAAGCATTTCTTAGATGGCCTTACTGCATATCACACAGCTTAAATTTGGCAAAGAAATAGGAACAGGGAGAAGTAAACTTCAGTCAGTTTGTAGTATTGTCCATGGTGAAGAGAGAATTTCTAATGCGTGTAAGGGATTTTGATACAATAATTCATTGGAACTCAGTCATATTAATCCCCTGTTCCCTGTTTATCACAGGATTACAAGGAGAGAGCTAGAAATGTTCACTGTTGGTATTTCAAAAGATTCATGTTTCTGTACAGCAACAGGTAAGGAAACAAAGGCACAGTTTCAGCAAAGATAATTGCCTTCATGAGGTACCAGGTATCAGCGAAGAGTGTGGTGGCAGTTCTCTTATGTGGCTTGTTTAGCTCTCATACTTAGCACTGTAACTCCACCACGCTAAATGTATGCTGCCCTTTCCTGATCCTGCAGCTCCAGCAGCCCTGTGTCTCACTGGTATTTGGATAGGAAGCCAGCTGGAAACGCCAGGCACAAAACTCTCTAAGGCACAATATGAGAATTCTTGTTCAGAACATGCCTAGCTGGAAGAAACAGAAAAAGCGCTGTATGCTTTTGTTTCTGACACTGGAACTCGGCTAAAATGTGGGAAAATGAGAAGGACTTAGTCTGGCAAGAGTCTTAGTCTTAGCAGCAGAGCAAATTAGAGCCTTAGCAGCAGCAAATTTAGACACTGTGCAGAAATACGAAGTAATACAAAGTAAAAAGATGATCCCTAAGTAGAGAGTTCCTTGCCCTTGCAGGCAATAATGAAATAGAAATAATAAAGAAATAATGAGTTGACCGCAGTGAAATTCTGTCACAACCCCACTGCTATGGGATTGTGATCAGGTTTGTAGTTGTAAACAAAAAATGGCACAGGAGTCTGAAGGTTGAGTTTGTGACAAATAATTAGCATCTTACCAAAGTGCCATGTGAGATGCAAAATGTTTTAGAACAACTTTGTGACTAAGAATATTGTAAAAGTGCACAGGAAATTTATGAGCCTCTCAAGGATGTGTTTGACAGTGGTGGTTTTAGAATTGATGCTGTAATTTTTCAACTCCATGAGTGAAGCAAATTGATTTGTAATGTGATAGAGTCACCAGAACCATCAACACATTTACGCCACATGACTTTTCCCCATGTGGGGTTTTTGCTGGATTTTGGCTGAACTCAAAGCAACAAAGAAGACAAAGGTTGGAAAACAAATGGAAAAGAGTCCAAAGTAATGAAAACACATCTGCATCCAAGTTTGGATGTTGAGTAGAAGTACGGGGAGGATAAAAAAGTCCACATATATCTTGATAGTAAATTTGAGAGTTGGGTTCCAGGGGCCTAGGCGTGACTTGTGGTTGAAGGAACCTTAAGCATTAAGATAGATCTGTGTAGGAATGGCCAAACATGCTTTCATCTTTTTTTTTTTTCTGCTGATGGTATTTGGCATAACTAACATCTCCCTGAATTGTATCTGTCTGCTTTCACAGCAGAATTGTCCAGTGCCAACTAAGCACCTATGTTGCTGTCACAGTTGGGAAAATTATTTGTCTGAAGAAGTCTCAGCAGACTCAGTTGGTGGGCAGATACCTTAACTGACCGACAGACAGGAGACAGGTTGTCTGTGTGTCCCCTGGATTATGAATTAGGTGTCTCAATGAGACTGCCATTTGTAGGTCCACTGCCTTTCCTGCACTTTGAGGTCTAAATCATGGGGTTGCATATAGATGAATGACTCACTGTTTTAAAATGCTGGGTTGTGCCTGACACTGATATGTTGACCTAGTAGTGTACACCCCAGAGGAGGAAGACTTGTCTTCTATTCTTTGTTCAACCTTAAGAAATTGTTTCTATAACTGTAGCCAGAGTAAGTTTTTCCCTGTGTGTACATTAATACCAGTGTCTCTTTTAAAAAAACCTGCTAAAATACATGGAAATTTGACTTGTAATGAGATATAAATTCATCCTATTGAATTATTACATGTTCAGATCTACTTTTTTGTTGAGAAACTCCAGATGACAGGATGGAGATTTTGCAATGTCTACTAAATTTGATTAAAACTGCCCTGGTGCTAATATTAAATGTCTGTCATGTCTGATGATGCTGATACTGTCAATGAGAGGCCTAAATTGGCAATTTGTGAGATAATCTTAATTTTGTTCATTCCTGTGTCGAAATTCCTAAATTATAGTGACACACCATGGTGACAGACATTTAGAAACTCCCATGAAAGATTCATTTCATACAGTTAAAACTTTGAGAATACAAGGAATTTATTTTTCTCTCCTGCACACAACAGAATTTTGTTGACACTGTGTATTAAAATTGCCCAAATAACTGCAAACATGTACTACTACAAACCATAAATTCTATTCAAAGCTATCCTGTTGCCTGTCCAAAGCAGCAAAACAGAAATGTGACTGTGAATGTCAGCTGAATCAGATTATGACACATATTATTGTCTAGGCAAGTGAGTCAGACAGCTGTGATATGGTGAATTGATAGGTCCTGCCTCAGGCAGAGGGGAAATGTTGACACACCTGGATAGTCACATTTTATCAAGGAGTCAAACCTGCAGTTTCATGCTCAGTTAGAAAGTGGCATTTCTCATCTCAAAACTATTTGATTCTTCAAGAGATTAGGACCTGGGCTAGAGCTACATTACCTCTGAGATTTAGTATGTGCTTCTTTATATTCAATATTCTTGAAAAAGACAGGTTGATGGGAGTTCAAAGTTATTTTTGACATTCGTATCGACAGAAGCAAACATACGAAAGTAAGCCAACATTTTTGAAACATGAACCCTCTAAATGGCTCAATCTCTGTCTCTGGCAGCTATCAATAGAGAAGATGTAATTGTATGTTGTCATACAGTTAAGATATGATTACTAACAGACAGTTTGTCCAGTCTTTGGCTCAATTTTCTGCAGATGACAAGGCATAAACTGGCTTTGTGCAGGGTCAGGTGTGGTCTGCAGGAGGTATGTACTCAGGTGTCATGTCATGAAATGCAGGGGATCTGCCCAGTAATACTTTGTACCCTGGCACACAGCCAGAGCAGAAAAGGACCACAAGAGAACACCTTCAAGAGACTTCCAGATGGTTCTACACAGCTGGATTTATTTGCTTTGGCTAGGTGTGGATATAGCATTCAACTGAACTAGAATGCCAGTCAAAAGCCTGGAGTGCTGGGGAGCACAGTATAGAAACAAATATGACTCTGCAATATGATTCTCAGTGCCTGCTTTTGTGACTACTGTAGTCTTGGTTCTTCCATGACTTGGGCATCGTGGATCCCTTTACATCTAACATAAACACATAGACACAAAAATGGAAACATGTCAAATGCATAAATAAATATCTTATTTCCTTCTCCTGGTAGTGTATCAAGTATTTTCTGGCATTTTTTTCTATGCATCAAATTGAAGGTTGTGATAATTTTTCTTTTTCTTTCTATCACATTTGTTCTTCTGTATTTCATCACATGGTTTTATTTATGTTTTGCTAAGGATATTCAGAAACTCCAAGGTACTGTTAAGTTATAAGAAATAACTAAGAATTTTCAACTTCAGAGATAAACTATGGATACATTGTGCCTGAAATTCAAAATTGCCTGTGTCACAGTAGCTGGGGAAATATGAGCCCACAACTGGGCAGTTGCATGAGCTGTGAAATAACCAGTTGACACTGACACTGGAGAGTCACTATGGAGACCCACTGACTGACACACAGATATGGACACTGCTCTTCACCGTCCCCTGAGAGCACATTATAAGTAGAAAAATGTGATTTTTGGTTCTCTGAGTTTGCAATGAATAGAAGTAGATAACATGTACCAGAAAACCCAACAAATTCTCAGATCATGCTTGGTCAGAACAGGATTTTGGCAGTATTCCTCCATGGTGTCCATTGTTCTTTATCCTTTGTATCTCACACAAAGCAAAGAAGAACCATTAGAAACAAAGTGCAGCCTGGAAACCAGATTTCACTGCAATGAGGCAGGATTAAAGAAACTGGTGCAGAGATTTACCCAGAGATAGGAAGGATTCAGTGATGATTGAACATGTCCTTTACCAATTTATGGCAACATCAAGTCTGGTGGGATTTTGCTGGTCCTATAGGGAAAGTGCTGGGTCTCATGAAATACTTTTCCACGAAGTATTTCCTCAGTTAACCAATGGGCTCAAAAGTAGATTTGAAAGCTATTTTCTCTTTCTATGATATGCGATATGACCTTTTTTCATGAAATTAAAGTAATGAACCAGACATCCAAGACTTGGGAATAACCTGTCCCCAAGAATTGGCTTGGTCAGAGCAAACATCATTGCAAAATTACTGGGGGGACCACTCCAGAGAAGTGTATTCAGTGTGACTGGTAAAATATTTCATGCTATTTCTCATTGCAACTCAATAGTCCTTAGAATGTTTTCAATTATACATAATGAGTCAAGGCTTGTTTTTGGGGAGAATGAAGCTGGCTTCAGACTCCTGAGTTTAACAAGGATGAGGGCCTGGGCCCAGCCACTCCTGCCAGGGAGACACGAGGGTCTGATAGCTGTTGCTGTTCTGCTGCTGTTGGGTGGATGACAGAAATGATGGCAGCGCCTCTGGAGTACCACCTGTCTCTGCCTTCTGCAAAAACAACCTTCATCCTCTACAACCCCTCTGTCACTGGCTGGTGGTAGCAAGCTTGGCTTAGTGGGCCTACTATTGCACTTGTCAGGCCAAACCTAGAGATTGAGGGGTCTAGGAGTATGTAGAATGAATGTCCATGAGAAAGCTAGTGGGAAAATCAAAACTCTAAATTTAGAGATAGTTAGCAGTCTACTCTCCAAGAGACACTTGGACCAAGAGGCTTGGGTGGGAAATGGATTAAAATACCCATGCACTGTTAACGCCTTACCTGTCTACTTGGTGCAGTGCCCAGTGTGTAGTGTTGTGCTGTACCGTACAGAAAACTAGTCAGTCCAGTGAGCAGACATGAATGAATGAATGGGGTCACAGCCACACACTGAAATTAATGTATTTCCTTACAGAAAAATGTTATGATGCCATTATTGTTCATAGGTCGTCAGGACTGTGGCTTCCAGACAACCAAAATTCCATTACACCTGGATGGGATCTGACGGCACTTTGAGGAAAGAAATCTGTTTGCTGCTCTCCACCCTGTGCAGTACTGAATGTCCTTCTTGACACTGAAAGCAACGGCTCCTCTGCTATGAAGGACTGACTCTGAAATCACTGGCAAGTTCTTCAGAACATGAGTTTTTATTGTATGTTCTCAGAGAGAAGAAAATGATTTGACTATTCAGAACCAACCAGGAGTTCTGGAAAATATTTTCCTCCAACATAATGGCTTTATCAAACTTACATGCATACTATCTCATAGGCTATATAATGTTTAAAAATATCCTGTCACTTATAAAGTCTCGAAAAACAAGATTGTTCCATTTACAGGCCTGTTAAGAATTACAAGTCAATATGGCCAGTGCATTAATTCACTGTGAGGCTTTGTTACCATAATCCATCACTATCAGGCAGAGAAGTGGAAAGCCGGTATGACATTTAATGGCTCATAGAGACTTGAAATCTGGAAACCGCTGCAATTTCTTACAGGCCAAGTAGAATAAAACATTAATCAAAAGGTCATAAAGTGCAAATGATAAATGGTTATGCAAGAAAGCCAACCACATACATCACTCCAATATCCTTCACACTTCTATTCTTCTAGCAAAAAAACCCCCGAACTGGCAATTACTGCAGATAGCAAAACTGCTATTAGGACTGCTACTATGGAACAGATTTAAAGTCCTGGGAAGAGGAACGAGAAGTGAACAATATCTGTTATCTTTATTTTTTTTTGGTGTTGATAAAAAAACAGCCACAAGAATGGTCCACTGAGATTTGTGCAAGAACTATTAGTAATGGGGAACTCTAAAATAGGAGGAAAAAGAGCACTTTAGAAAAATTCATCTTGGCTTTAGAAAGGGTTGGAAGTATGCTAAAGTGGAAGGTAAGAAGCTCCGGTAGTAGGTTGATCCTACTACAAGCAATATATTGCTTGGGCCCACAAAGAGCTGTCCCTCACTGTCTGCTGGACTAACCCATGGCACATGGTCTAGCAATAAAGTAATATTTATGAAGACCAAATGTATTTGGCAAGCCAACAGTCAACCTGTGCATGGTAGAAGAAAAGTCAGGCCTGGAAAATTTAGCAGAACTCAAGCCTGATGATCCAACTCTCTTCTGCTATATCTCTTTGCCAGGAGTTACACTGGCCTTGTACTTCCTCATGCTTGGCCACATGATGATACCAAGCTCATGGGAAAAAAAAAATGCAAAAGGAAGAGTTACAGTACAATTGCCCTGCTGTATGGCCTCAGATCTGCCACTCTCAGAATCAGTTTTTTGGGTTTTTCTCACTAGATACTCTGTGCACCAAAGATACATCTACCTTACTCTTGGTATGAAAAAGATGTTAATTGCATTGGAAGGGGATACTGGAAAGCTGCAAAAATTGTATGGGTATGAGAGGTCAAAGGAATTTACTGTGATTCATAGGAAGAGTACTTGCTTCATGTTTTACATGACAGAGGCTGAAAGAGAAGCTTGTCTTTCTGGTAGAACAAACAACGAAGGGGAGGGAGGGCTAGGACTGGAGGTTGTTCCCTTCCTCTTTCTCTTTCCTTTACAAGTCTTCTTCTTTCAGGAGGGCTTTGGGGGAAATGGATGGGGGAAGATGAGCTAAGGCATACTGAGGAGAGATTTGTTGGTGCTTGCTCATTCCAGCCACTGTGTCTGAAGGATAGTCGTTTCTGAGGTTTGTTCTCTCCCTTCCAAGATGCTCCCGTTTGTCTTATCTCTAGAAATACTTCAGGGCCACAGTCTGCAGTACCAACAAGCTGAATGCATGTTGTAGACTCCCAGATATTCTTCTCTGCATATCTCCACCTCTGTACCTGAATAGGGGGTGTATTTATTGTTTTCAGGAACTTGACTCCCATTCAGACTCACGATGTAGTTAAATAATACACTGGAGACAAAGCTGAGTTTAAAAGTCCCTGCCCACTGGCTACACAATCCTTTACATTCTTTCTTTCCCTGTTCCAATTAGCTGCCCTCTCAACTCTGCTGGTGCAGATGTTTCTGAGTTCATAAATATGGGCATGATCCTTGCTAACATAACCTCTCATTTCAAAACCAATAAATGGAATTTGTGGAGTGTCCATCCTCAGAGAGTCTCAAAAGCCATCTGGACATGGTCCTGTGCAACCTGTTTTAGATGGCACTGCCTGAGCAAGGAGTTAGACTTGATGAACTCCAAGAAGTCCCTTCCAAACTCAACCATTCTGTGATTCTGTGATCCTGTAAAATTAAAGTAAATCCCAGTTATGTGTTCACTAGTGTCAGAAAGGTAGCAGAATCATTGGGACCAAGAGCTTCTTAAGAGGACTGTGTGTCTCATCTGCGTTCTCCAGCATAGCCTGGCTATGCTGAAGCCTGGTTTTGCATATAAGGCTGGAAGAAATGTTTTTTTTCAGGAGTCTGGGTCACAACTAGGCAGCAGGATGTGGCCAAAGTCTCTTGTTTGGATGTACCACATTAGGTGTATCCAGGAGAAGAATTTTCAAGCATACAGGCATAGTAGGAATTGCACTATCAATACATGGATATAATTTTCAGAGGCTGCAACACACCACCTTGAGACCAGTCTGCACACAAACTAACTGGATTCTGCCATGTCAATGTGTGTCAAGAGGTAGTAGAAATTTGTCTTATGCAACCAACACATTTGTGGCTTTTTAAGTATTTTTTTGAGAGTGGGAGTGAGTGCCAAGATCAAAGCACAGTGTGTGACTAAACTGGAGATATTTAAGCCACAAGTTGGAAACTGAGATCCCATTCGTTGAGGATGATGCATCTTGGAAACTTGTTGAAAAAAATTGTAACAAATCAAGGCCATGAAGCCTTATTGGAACTTTGATGAGGCACAGAACATTTCAAAGCTATCTGGAATTGCACATGAATTTAAAAGCACTTGGAAAAAAAAGCTGTTACTTAATAAATTATTCCCGCAATAGTATTCTGAACTCATCCACTATCCAGACTCGCTCAGGTCTGATAAGTGGTATGAATACCACTGCATTAGTCTTACTGTGTTTTTGTCTAATCATTGGCTTTAGGGAATATAAATAAACATTATAATCAACCTAAACCTCAAAGAAAGATGCAGTAACTTCCCGTCTGCAGCTGTTCCCACCACTGCATTTTTGTGCTTTTGTTTCTGGACTGACAGCAAAAGCTGAGATTTATCACACTTTGATTTAGATACTTAATAAAATAACTTCACGCAGAGAGAGTATTCCAAGGCTATGTCCCTAACGAAGGCAAGGTGGAGGACAACTGAACTGGAGGACAACTGAACACACCGGTGCACCTTGGGCAGAAATTAGTACATAGCCTGATTTACCTTTCTGTCTCTCTTGCCTACAACGATGGATTGAATTTTGAGGGTCCTTAAAGTACAGCAACTTAATTCCATCTAAACCCTGGTGGGAGGGATCTGGGTGCAAGTCCTTGACAGTCACAACTGATCAGCAGTGACTTCACACTCACTGTCCCTTTGTTTTTGCCTGTCCATTTTTTTTCCAAAGTAAATCTCTGGAAATGCTGCAGTAATTGCCACATGCAGCTGTATAACTTCTCACTGTTGCTCCTTAGTTGTCTCCAGACCCAACATTAATATTACACTCATGATCTGTGGTAATGCTGGCCACGAGACAAAGCAGTTCAAGGAGGGCATGGACCTAGTGTTTCCTTCCAAGGATCCATATGTGATCCTAAAACTCATTTTTCTTTTCTTTGTACACACAGTGTTATTTTCCCCCAGTATCAAATACACTGTATTTTTAAATCAATTTGAAATGATAACACATGGAACCAGGATAACTCCTCTTATCTAGTATATAACTGTATTTCAGATAATTCTAACTATTTTTCATGTGTTATTAAACAACAGAGGAACGAGTAGCAAATCTACAGTCCATCCAGGAGATGTCTCTCTCTTCCTAAAATATGCCAAAGCTATTTGTGCTCCAAGTGGCCTCTCTTGCATCACAGATGTTGGCTCCCGCCTCCTGCAGCGATGACCTCGCAGAGAGCAATGTGCAGTCCGACCGCTGCATACGCTCTGCTCCTTTGTGGGGTTTGGCTGCCATTCCCAGTGCAAACGCCTCATTTTCAGGTCAATGTTTTTAATAACCATGGGAGCTGAACAAACATTTGTGCTGCAGTCTTGTTTTTTCTCATGCACTTCAAACTTATGCAGTAGGCTAACTTGCTTCATTTCTACAACCAAGTAATTTACTGTACGGTGCTGTCGCTGTGACCGAAGAACACACAGGGATATCAATGGATTTTAGGGACACTGGATTTTAGCTCATGGGGGCCGGAATATGTGTTGTCGTTCTGCTAACAACCTAAAGAATATAGTCTGAACAGTAAGTATTTCAATATTCTCATTGAAATACGTCACAAAGGAATTTAATCTACATACATTTATTTTAAATTATTTTCAGTTCTACTGCAAAGAATATGAAGAATAGCAGATATTCCTGTGGCAGTCAATAAATAATAGTTTTGCTAATGGCACAATAAAAGTATTGATGCTTTCAGAAGTTGCTTTGTTTTTAGCAATACACAGGGTAGTCAAAACACTTGCAGTCCTAAGTTTTTTGGATCTACTGTTTTTTATTCTCATCATTGTAGAGGCTTTACACCGTACTTCATTAAATCAGATGAGCCAAACTCCTTTTGTGAGGAGACAGACACAGAAATATTTTTTTTATATAGGTAGAAAAAGTCGACAGTCTGGTTAGTCCAGTGATTTTAACACGTATTTTTTCTTGAGTTTCATCAACTTACTGATGACCTTCACTGGGAATAACAGGAATTATGACAGCAATTTTTTTCTCATGGGATAAATAATGAAATATATATGAAATTTTTGTCTCTTGAATAAGTCATGGGACTTTCAGATGCTTTAGAGGAAAAATAATTGGATTTATATGAACATTTACTGACTACTGTTATTGGAGAATTAAGTACAGGCCCATATGGTGATCCCAGATGAATCTGTGTACCTGGGGATTGTCTGTCTGGCCAGCTTTGTGAAGATCAAGAAGGAAGCAGGACAGAAGGATGCATGCATTAGTGGCGTTACTGTGCTTCTGGAAAATAAAAAACTGAGCTGAGCATACACATTTTCCCCAAAATTGCTCAAGAAAAGAAAAGGGGCAGCAAGATGTTCCCAGCAAAAAAACTGGGGACAAAGAAACAAGGTTGAGCCTTTGTAAAAAAAATCAGACCATTCACACTCCAGTATGGATTTAGTTTCGAGGGACTCCTAGGTTTGATTTAAAGCCTTGGGGGACAGGAGCTGTCCTGTGGCAAGTCTGGAAACAATACTTCAGCTGGTAACAGTGGCAGGGTTCAGGGGTGAAAAAAGAGAAGTTTCATCTAGGCTTCCTATACTCAAGGCATCAAGACCAAATGGTGTTCATTTGTGTTGCTCTTCATTACATGACTCCCCTCAGGGACTGAGAAGCTCCTTAAAGGCTCATAACTGAGCTAAACAACTGGAAAAGGAGCTGCTTGTAACTTTCAGAGGTTGACTTACAGGTTCTTTGCATCTTAGAGAAAAAGATACCATTTTCCCACACTTTTAGGGACTTCTTTTTAATTCTAACAGCACAAAACTACTATTTTGTCTTTAGAAAGTCACCAAGCAGTAAAGGTATTACATGGTAATTATGGAGACCTGCTGAACATCACAATTCTTGGACACTGAGAATAAGAGCAGAGTGTCCTGTGTGCTGTGCAAATGTTCCTATTACTCAGCTGGCTGGCATGGAAGCTCTTATTGTTGGTGTTTTTGTTTTTGTGTTCTGTTGCAGCTGCACTCCCCCCAGGAAGACATATTGGTGCTTCTGCTGACTCAGTCCTAGCCAGAATCCCCTGAATGCGCTGGATCCACCTGATTCTTGGAGAGCCTGGAAGTAATTTTCAGCCGAGTATATTTTATTTTGAAGTCTAGTCAAATGGTGCAGCCAGATGGAACAGTTGGTTGTCGTGGAGAAAACAAAATCTTGAAATGGAACTTTAAATTAAAAAACCCAGAGAGAGTAAACTAAGGGAGGAGGGGAAAAGGCTGCTTTGTAACATCCCTAGAAAAGCAAAAACTTTATCTCAAATGCCAGAGTGATGTGAGCAGCTGGAAGGACTGAATTAAAGGCTTGAGCTTTTGGGTGGAGTTTTTAGGAGTCAAAGAAATATTTCTGCGTGACACCCCTCCTGTCAGCAGCCAGCCTGAACCCACCTGCCTTTCTACTGGGAGTGTCTGGAAAACCTCAGATTATCCTTTTGTAAACTGTATTCCTGCTCTTCTGACACCACACTCAAGCAACAATCTTGAATGTTAGTTATCCTTGCTGTTAAAATATGTACATTCTATCCTGATAACTTGGCTGCATTTTCCAACCAGCCACAAGTAGATGTAGATGTTTTTGTTTTTGCTTCAGAGCTGAAGAAAAGAGTCAACTTAAATGGTGGCCACATTTTCATACCTACATGTCATACCTACATACCAATGCTTGGACATTAGCCCTTTTTTTCAGCCTTGTTCAGGCAGTGAGCTCATTAGAGGTGAGGGTGGACCTGCATCCTGAGGTGTGCTGTGACACCTCAGGCAATGTCACACATAAATACCCCAAACAAGTCTGAATTACCTACCAGGGTATTTATAAGGAGCAATATTACTCTACTAACACAGTACTTTATTCACCTAAGCCTCCTATCTGTAGAGGTTCCTCCAGGTAAACTGAGCTTGCAGCCCACTGGCCCACTAGCTGGGTCATCAGGGTGAGCTGGGCAGGGAGCAGCATGAAGGGGTACCTGGGTGATGCTTACAGTGCTTCACACAAGACAGAGTGCAGAGAGTGAGTGTTGTCATGGAGCTTGTCGGAAGGAGCAGTCAGAGGAACATCTGGAAAGCAATAGGAACTGAGGAGCAATAGGATCCATTCTAGGACACAACACACTGCTTATGCTGGCAACATTCATTTCTTCAAAATGGACATCTTTTCAGCTTTGCAGAGCCTGACTGGGTGAATAGTTGTGGTTTTGGGTTTTTTGTTTATTTTTTTTTCCTTATGTAACTGAATTTTGAACTCATTGTAAATATATGTTTATTAAAGCATGTCTTCTAAAAGAATAATTTATCTGTATTAAACTTCTTCCAGTGTTTAGCCAATGGGTCTAATTTGGCTACACATATTTGCAGACACTCTTCATGTTTATTTTACAGAGCTATATGTTTGCAGATCCTATTTTACTGTCTAATAGCACTGGATCTTATCCATCCCTTTCGTCATCTCATTTTTTTCCCCGAGAAGCTCACTGTATGAATTCCAAATTCCTAATTTCATCTTAATGTAGTCCTTGCAAGGCTTCTGCTTGGGGAACAATGGAAGAGCAAGTAAAATTTCAGTACAACTCCTGAATGCTTGTATTAGTGACTTCTGTATTTTTTCCTCACGTTTATACCAGCATGGATTACAAGCCTTTGCATATTTTTTATGCTGTGTAGAGACCTCGATGCATGATCAAGTTACCATGATCTAAACAAGTTACTACAGGTCAGTTGAGAAGTATTAATTCCTGCATATGTAGCACAAAGTACCATCAAGTTATGTAACTTAGATAACTTTCCCTAAACGCAAGCTTTTATGAAATTGTTTTGTATATGACAAGCCTGAACATTCAGATCGAAGTGGTTTCCATTGCTGTCATTTGCAATGACTTCTAACTCACTGCAAGTGGGGAACATATCTTAGCTTCATCTTTGTGCAAAATATACAATTATCTCAGGAAAGTGGTCCTTCAGCTGCCACTGAAGTATCTACAATGTTTTAAAATTACATGAAGGTGTCTTTAGACAGATGGTTTCCAGTAGCTGTTTCATGTGCTGTTTTGCAGCCTGCTGTGCAGGTACCATGTTCTGGATGCTCTGATAAAAATGGTGTCATCTCCAGTGGTGGAGTTTTCTTTTACCTGTTTGCCCTAACCTGGCTAGAGCAGTGAAAACCCTTCAGGAGAAGGGGTAACCTTCTGGGATAAATGGATTGTGAGGAGAAAATTTTCTTAGGGACAACAAGAGGATGGTGTGACTGTTATTCAAGGTAAAAGAACACTGAAAAATGATGCAGCACAGAGGAACTATGAGCAAAGGATCCACCATACAGGGACACAATGGGCAAGAGAGATTGGTTTTCACATCCTTTATTAGACAACTTATCTAGAGCTTTTGAGCCTTATGGCCTCCCATCATCCCTATGACCTCCCTACTACCAAAAATCCAGCCACCTGAACCCATGACACCAATTTAAATTTTCTTTGTACTAGCAATACTTCATATTAAAGACTGGGAATGTGTGAGTTTTCAGTGAGTTGATCTCATACCTATTTCCTCTGCAACATACCATCATAGTACAGATATGCCTCTGTGCTCTCTCTTACCTAAATAACATTGCATTGCAAACAAAGGGAACTTTTGGCAAAGGACATTGACCTCTATTTGGAAAGAAATATAAGAGCTGGTGGAGTGGCTGATGAGCTCCTCAAGGTTTGTAGTTTGGCTCCTGAGAGCTGTTCATTTTGTATTTCCCATGCATCGAAGGATTGTGAGAGCTGAGAAATGCACTTCAAGGATACACACTCAGGTGTGTCTGACTTGACCCCTTCCCAGGCCAATGCTTCTGAACCTTCTCTTGAAATAAACATAAAGGTGTGGAAAGCACCTTTGAAGAGGAGATGCATACTGCTGGAGAGATAGGAAGATGAGGACTGTGTAGGGATATTAGGCCACCAGGGCCTGAGTGATGCTTTGAATTGCACCACAGGCAGGGTTGCCTGTCTTCAAGTTCATTACTGTGCTGTCATCCTCTGTTACAATGGCCAGAATGACAACACTAACACTTTGGACTGGAAGTGACCATCAGGGACAAGAAAACACTGTACCCCTGTGTGTTTCACAAAGTGAAAGAGGCCCTCCTTTCCCTGCTCCTAGCTCTACACCCTTAGTAAAATCTGATTGTACTAAATAATCATATGATTTCTGGTTGGACATCAGTGACGGGGTGAAGGTAAAGCTTACATCACCTCCCTTACCTACTCCATGCCACTGTTTAGCTTGCTGATTTATTATTATCAGATGTATCATCTTCCCCATCCTTAGTGTTGATTTTTCCATCAGGGCCATTCCTTGTTTGAGCACACCAGTTTTGTATCCCTGTCAGCTAGCTGACATAAACAGTTAGGCCAATATGATACTGTTGTAAAGTCACAGAGGGTCACATCATGTGTCTTATGTGTAGGGGAAAAAAAAAAATCCTTTTTGCTTGTTTCTCTACTAATGAAAAATTGCTGTTTCTTCAGAGCAATAGCTAATTTCCATGACCAGCTGTAAACAATTACTAAACTGCCTGCCTTGATGATTTATAGCATAGTTATAAAAGCATGTACTTCTGCCAGGCTGCTTGCTAAGCCCAGAGGAAGACCCTGAGTTAATGGTGATGACGCTATCTTATCACCTGCTGTGAACTAATTCTAGGAACTAGTCAGATTTTTCTGAGGAAACTGCCTTGCAATCTGAAATCAGTAAAGTCAATACTCTTTCCCACTTTTTCCCCTCTGTGTGTGGGAATAGACCACGTGATTTTGGGAGAAAAGGTGTTCGTTTTCAGGATGAAATTTCTGGTCCAAACCAGAGATGACAGTAACATAAGGACAATAGAACAGAGTGAAGATAGCACCCTTGGGGAAAATACATGAAATTGAAGAAAGTTCATGTTTTGAATTTGCTGCTAATTTAAATCCAGTGTGAATTCCTTTGTAAACTGCTGTTTGGGCAGATATTTTTGTTTTCATTAAACCCTGTGGAAGATCCTAGTTTTATCACCTTGCAGAATGCATAAATTTTTATTTATGCATTTTATTTTTATTTTTAGCTTTTCAAGGTGGGAAAATTACTTCCTACAGAAATGTAATGAGAAAAATCAGATGACTTTCTTCTTAGAATTTGTTTAAGCTTAATACTTGGTATTTTTAAGGGTTAAAATTCAATGGTAAACAAATTGTGGCATGTTAGCAGTTATTCTAAAGCTTCTTTTTAAGCTACATGTATCAAGCACCCTGGAGTTTTTGTTTGTTTGCGATAGTTGTTTTGTGTGATCATCTGTTATTAATTACAGTATTGTTGGTCAACTGGCTGTTCCAGTGATCAGTGGTATTGTTACAAAAGTATGTACACTCCCTTAGTACATGGGTGGTGGTGGCAGTTGTGCTGATATAGTTTCTGTCTTTTTCATGGGACAGAGCTTAAGATCTTTTTTGATTCTTTCATTTCTACCAGATCCCAGTTCTTTAGTTCTTTTTACTTTTCTTTTTGAGGTGTTTGCAACTTTACACTGACATAGGAATGGATCTTCTGGAAGTATATGGATTTTCACCTTCTGTAATAGATGCACAGTGCTCAGGAAAATAAGAAACATATGCTATCTAGGGATGTCAGAAAAAGGTTATGTAGCATCTTATTAATTGACAGTTTTATTTTTGTGTGACTACACTCTAAAATGTAAAATAACACAATGAGAAATAGATTTTAAATTAGGCAGTGGCTTCTAAGAGAAAAATTGAGCCTGTAATTTTTATATCAGATGGTAAATAAAGGTTTTATCAACTTCGTCTCAGAAGGAATTCAGCCATCAGTGTGGCATTTCTGTGCTACTTTATCATGTTTGTGTGCTGTGTTTTCATATACTTGTGTTTTAAGATTTAACATTAGAAAAATTTTGGGTTGTTTTTACTGTTTTGTTTGTGTGTTTGTTGTTGTTATTGGATTTGTTTTGATTTGTTTTAATGACACTAAATTAATTTTGATTTAAGAGTTGGTGATTTCTTGTGCTGGACAATGTAACACGAAACTGGAACCACTGCTACCAATGAGAGCTGCCAGGACAACAGACAAACAGCTATTAACTGTGAAACTGCTGCTGTAATTAACAAGTATGATGCCAAAAAGACATTTCTGGGAAGCTTTATGTTTTTCAGACGCTAAGGGCTAGTGGGAGCACTGGAGAAGGATAGATGTTTGGACAGGGAAGCTTTGCTGCAAAGATGAGCGCAGTGAACCTAGTCCTCTCATACACAGGCAACTTCACAAAAGAATTCCTTTTATCCAGTTGCTTTACAAGAAAATTTCACAGGCAAACCAACTCTTACTGCATTAGTTTAGCTAAAATACTGTTTTGGACAACCATGTCCTATACAACAGAGTTGATGAATTAATCTATATCTAACCTGAGTAACAATCCATAGTGATCCTAATGTTTACAACAAACACCTTTGGTATGTTCTGGCTAAGGCTGCCAAAGAAATTCAGGATTACTCATTAATTTTTAAACTTGATGCATTATCCTTTGTCAGTTAGAATAATGCAGTGATCTAAACCACCATAATGTTGATTGGAATTTTGCCAAGAAGTTCTCTATTGGACTTTTCACTGAATTGTTGTGATGGAACTGGGTGAAACTTGCTTAGTAGTCCTGTACCTTTTCATTCAGGATGGAAACAGGAGGTACCTTCATCAAATACCAGTAAAAGCACAGAACTAGGGCCTAAAGTTCAGTTTCAGGCTATGTATGTCCTTCTATGGCTATTGTTGTGAGTTTAGGTTCAGCAATTTGATTGGGTGGTCCTCTTTGTGCCTGTACAAAGGAATTAAGAGTAGAAATTCCTAAAGGTGTATCAAAGAAATAAGGTATCTGATACCTTTTGCCATGTTGCAGAGTTGTCTTGTAGAGAGCCTGACTGTGCAAAATAGGTGGTCAGGGAGAGCAGTCCTTCCTGTGAATCACTGGAGCTGCCAGGATGAGAGGAGGCACAGCCAGAAAGATTAAGTTGTTACACAGTCACCCATGGACAAAGCAGTTGCTAAACTAATTTACTGGTATCTTTGCACAGGGTAACCCTCACCCAAGAAGTCAAATTGGTTAAACAGCAAGGCCAGTCACTACCTAGATGATAGTGGAAGTCTCTGCTGAGAGTGTCCTTGTAATGGCATCTTCAGCCAGACAGTGAGATTCCCTGAACCTTCCTTCTGCTCCTCTCATGTGACCATGCAGGTCTGTGGTCCCACACAGAGTCATAGAATATCCTGAGTTGGAAGGTACAAAGATCACTGAAAAACAACTGCTGGTGCTGCAGATGACACCCCCAAGAATGACACCATGTGCCTGAGAGCACTGTCCAAACACTTCTTGAACTCTCTCAGGCTTGGTGGCATGGCCACTTCCCTGGGGAGGCTGTTCCAGTGCCCAACCACCCTCTGAGTGAAAGAACTTTTTCTAATAGGTAACCTAAACCTCCCCTGAAACAACTTTATGTCATTCCCTTTGGTCCTATTGCTGGTCACCAGGGAGCACAGATCGGTGCCTGCCCTTCCACTTCCCCCCGTGAGGACACTGTAGGTTGCTATGAGGTCTATGTGACCACTTCATTACAGACATGAGTCTGCTCTACAGATTATAGCAAAGTCCTTAAAAATTCTGTCTTGGTTATGTACAAATGAGTGCACTATGTGACCCTTTCTGCACCTACAGGAATGGTTTCTATTGACTATTTACAAACATCTGTGTACCCTTTTGTTAATTATACAGCAGAGACTGCCTGGAGAAGTCCTCAGCCTGGCCAGATTCTCCATCCTAGATGCTAACACTAAATTTCTGGGACTGCCAAAAATTCACACTGGGACTTCTCCTGCAGGAATTAGGCAAAGGCTTTGCTATGAGACTGGCAGCGAGTTTGGTTTTTTGGTTCAGTCTTGGTTCAGTCCCTTGTGTCACCTCTGCAGAGACAAGTTCTGCGACCACCCAGGGAACTAATGCCTGTATGCATCCTGATACCAGCTGCAGCACAGCTGTGACTATGGGACAAACTTGAATTTCATCCTTAACTCATAAATTAAAATCAGTAGTTCTTGCCATGAAGTACAAAAAACCTCCCAAAGCAATAAACCTGATTTGATAAGGCCAATGATGTACTTCCGCAGATGTAAAAGACCATATATACTGTCTGGATTCAAAATGGGGGATGATGTTACTTCCTTCTGGCAGCTGTTTGACCATTTGAAAATTGTTTCCTGTGCTTAATGTGCACAGGATAATATGGTTCTTCATTGCCATTTACTGAAAATAAGAAATACTCTAGCAAGTAAAGTGTTTTGCACTTACAGTCCTGATTCCTGCTTGTACTAAGGCTCTTTTTTGTGAGCCTGGAAATATACTGAGCACTTGAAGCAAGTGCTCATTTTGCTGAAGATCTCCTTTGCTGAAGAGCTGTGAGTTTAAGGGAGGCTCAGTCACTAGAGGAAACCCAAGCTAGCTCAGTGTCTTCAGAGTTCTTGTTTTCTCTTGTTCATAGATCAGGACATGTTACTGTTCTGGGCAGGAGAAGACAGCTCCCCAGTGTCCTCACTTATGTGCGCTGTGTTGAAAGCAGGAAAAGTAAATGGAACAGCTGGTACATTAAATTCATGCCTTCTAAATCACTTCACTGTGATGATAACAACACTATCAATATCCTCTTTCACTTGTCTACTACATAGTCTTTTTTGTTTGAGTGTTCACAGGTCCCTTTATGTCACAAGACTTCTCCAACTGAAAGCACCACTGTCCAAGTATTTCAAGTGAAAAGGGACATTTCTATTTTTATTTTAAGATTATGCTTCCGCTGTTGACATGGAATATCTGTGGTAATGGAAGTGTTAAAGGGGACGTTTCCATCTCTGAAGTGATTCTGGATAGAAGAAGGACTTATTATCATGTGCCAAAGGTTTGTGCTTTAGTATAGGTCATGCAGAACTTGGATAGCATTTTGTGTGTTAGGTTTCTTTAGCTTTGAACCATTTATATCCATCTAGACTAGTGCTGTAAAATGCATTTTTCTAAAGTGTAGCTTCGACCTCTCTTTCTGTCCTTTCTGCTTCAACTTCTGTCCATCTTTGTTCTCAATGTTTTTCTTGGCCTAATCTCCATCACCTATCTGATTTTCAGTACTGAGAGGGTGGCTTCTTTCTCTGATCAGCCTTGTTTGACTCATGTTACTGCATTGCCACTTCACAGGCACTGGTCTATCCATCTCCATCTAATCCCCTGTCCTCTATTTAGCTCATTAGAACCTCTCTAGGGAGAAGCTCTTGTTTTCTATGTTGGCAGTTAATGCAGTTATGTCCTGGGATTCCACTGGGATCTGAGGCTCTTTGAAAATATAAATTAATAGGGTATGAATTAGTAAATAGTCTCATGCAGAGGGATGGGAAAGTGAGAGGAACTAAAGTGACACTCTGGGGCTTTCCACATTAGATACTAGGGGTGCCTAGCAGGAGCAAATAAGCAGAGAAATGGTGCTGCAGATCTGCTGTATGAGGTGTGTCCTTGTGCCGGGGGCTCTTTCCAGCTAGTTCTAGCCTTGTCCCATGGCCTGGAAGCTCATTAACAGCTGGAGCACACCTTCTGGGTTTGTTTCATTTAGGGAATATTGTGTGTGCTCCGAAACTGCTCTGTGATGTGAAACACAGCAAGTGATGTTGGGAGATATTGGAATGTTCATGTCAGAAGTGTCCTCCTGAGCCAGACTAAAGTGCTTATGTAGGCACACCCTCATTGTCTGAGTACCTTTAGTAAAATTTGTCATTATGACATCCAATTAGTGAAATGCATAAATATTTCTCCAAAGTAATATTTTTTTTTCTGATTGAAATCTGAATAATAAATTGATGTTTATCAGCCTAGAGTGATTTTTCAGAAGAGACAACTGATTTCCTCTTGCATATGTGCTTTCACTGACAGGCATAGCTTTGTAGAGAGCAGCAAATGGAACAATATGGAAAAACTTATAGAATAATACTGGAGCCAGAGGTTTAGTTTGAACCTGCAATGGGAGACATTAATGTGTGCCAACCAAGAGCATCTTAAATGTAACAGATTTCAAAGATATGCTTTGTCTTCTTGAATCTTAGGGTATTTTGAAGTAAACTTATTCTTGCAAAATTTCACCATACTTTTCACCCAGCTAAATTCTGACTCTTACATAGGCAGACATGGATGGTAATGAAACTGGAGGGAACAGAGAGAGAAAAGAGATATCTATGTAGGTGTAATCAAGAACTGTTATGTATTTCTTATTTCATTATTAGACTGGTGCTAACTTATGGATTAATAGTTATTCGAAATGGCATTTATTTTTGAATATGACATGGCAAGTAAAGCAAAATGCTACATTTTCCTTGGTACTACCAGACTAGTAAATTAACATAAGGCAGTGGAATGATGAAATAAGATACAGAGACATTACTTTCCAAAGTCTGCAATACTGTAGTGAGCTGCAGATTTAGTTTGGTACCTGTACAGTCTTAAACTTGGTTTAAAATGCAAACTCTTAAAACTCTTTATCTTTCAGTATACTGCTCTCATTCCTTTTGCTGTTGTTTTTTTTTTTTTTTGAGTGACTCTATTTCTTTGTTCTATTATGTTTAATAAAATCTGCAAAGAAACTTAAGCCTTAAATATCTGTTTTGTGTCTTTCTTCTTCTAGTTAAAACATCAATTTCCATTCCTTACAAATACTAATTGCACAGAAGGTTGTGTGACTACACATGTGCATGTGTGTGTGTATGTAATATCTTGCTTCCTCTTTTCAAAGCATTGTCCAAACACCAGCTAATTGATTTGACATGCTAAAAGAGAAACTCAGTGCAACCAGGACATTTTGGTATGAAAGACATTTCCAGTCATCTCCGTTCAATAATTGCAACCACAACTCCAAAGATGATACAGATGCAAATTGAATGTGTGATCTTGTTCTATCTGGATTTGATTTCTTTCCCCTTTTTGCTCTGAAAAACTCATCCTCCCCTTCCTGCTGGGATCAATGATGGCTGGGACTGCCACGTACAATGTAGCTATACAAGGCCAGAGTGATTGAATTTTACTCAAGGGATATAACCCCAATTCCCTCTTCCTCTCCTTCAGTGGAATTGGCCTTAATTTTATGCATATTCCGTGAGTTATATCCAAAATGAAGGTCTGAATGAAATCATGATCCTTATGGGAACGGGATGGGAAATCATGATCCTTATCTTCTAATAGACCCCATTCTGAGATCATTCTTCTCTTATCTCTTTCCAAATTTTATTTTTTCATATAGGAGTACAATAAATTGTTGTTGACTAGTGAATACCCCTACAACTTTTGCAGAGTGTAAATCACACTACATATCTTGAAATTCCAAAATATATTCTGCCAGAGAAAGATAGTGAGCATCAAGTTGTACAGATGAAAGTTTTTCAGTGCCTTAGATAGGCCAAACATTTTGCCAACTATGTGAAGTCCACCAGAAACTTTGAAATTACTGCTGATTTTACCTGAAAGACTCTCAGATGCCATTGAAACATCAGAAGACACTTGTGACCCTATCTCCTCATCTGTGTTTTAACATGTTATTGTGCTAGAAAGTTTCAACAATATTTTCTCCTGTGCTTCTGGAACACAAAATTGTGGCAGTCAACCATCATCTCCACAGAAGATGACGACCCTGGAGCAGCTGTCAGCATCATTTTGTCTATTGCTTCACCAGTTTTCTGTCCATGTAGCTGGCTCAGGAGCAGGCAGTGGACTGCCCTGAGTACGACTGTGCATGGCAGTGTGTGACACCACAGCTCTACCTCAGGGCATGACTCTGGGGTGGAAGGTACTAATTAGCACACAGATGCTGCAGGAACGGTAAGAGCACAGTATGGGGGATAGAGTAGGAGTCTGGTCTTTGAGTAGACTTCAAGCATAGGTAAGATATAACCAAATTATGCAAGAAAAGAGTTCATAAAAATGCTCAGAATTCCTGACATTCTTCCAGAGCTCACAGGACTAGTGAACATAAACTTCCTAGGTGCGAATTTTCTGGTACTTTTTTCTTCCAGTTAGGTAAGATTTGAAAAATACCATTAAAATGTCACTTTTTTTTACATTTTTTTTTTCCTGGTGCTCACAAGTCACAGCATGTCAAATTTTAGCATCTTGTGTTGAAATTTGAAATCCATTTGAATCTCTGTAAGCAAAGGTGCAAGGGCTTTACAGGAGGAGACAGCACTGTTGTGCCTGATGGGAGCTGCCCAGTTGACTTGGCTGCTTCAGCAGGGCCATTTTGAGGGGCTGAAACCTGTCCAGAGAAGGGCAACGAAGCTGGTGAAGAGTCTGGAGCACAAGTCCTATGAGGAGAGGCTGAGGGAGCTGGGGTTCTTTGGCCTAGAGAAGAGGAGGCTCAGAGGAGACCTTCTCACTCTCTGCAACTACCTGAAAGGAGGTTGTAGCCGGGTGGACAATCTCTTCTTCCAAGTAACAAGCAATAGGACCAGAGAAAATGGCCTGAAGTTTCACCAGAGGAGGTTTAGATTGGATATCATGAAAAATTTCTTCCCTAAAAGGGTTGTAAAACATTGGAACAGGCTGCCCAGGGAAGTGCTGGAGTCACCATCCCTGGAGGTATTGAAAAGACTTGTAGAGGTGGCACTTAGGGACAAGATTTAGTGGTGAATTTGGCAGTGCTGAGTTAACAGTTATTCTTGATGATCTCCAGGGTCTTTTCCAACTTAAACAATTCTATGATTCTGTAAGAACAAACACTGAGGTCAGGCTCATGTTTTTCTAGTAAGACATCTTTGTATCATTGCGTTTCAGTGGCCCCAACCAGACAAGAGCAGAAAAGTCATGAATTCCATGATTCTGTTATTTTTCCATAGATGCATGTTATTTTTTTTAATGCTTCACTATTTATATCAGATTAAAGTTCTCGGTAAGAAACAGCTGTTGAATAATGTCCTGTAGTCTCCTAAAGGCAGGATACTTTTTTCTGTAGAACTTAATTTCTAAAAAAAAAAAAAAGAAAAGAAAAAAAGAAAAGAAAAAAAAGAAAAGAAAAAATGAAAGAAAAGAAAAGAAAAAAAAGAAACTATGAATTTCCTTTTAACTCCAAGGCATGTATTTACTGTGCTATGATCTCTGATAGTCAGAGTCATCTTGGGCTCTCCTGGAGCTGCCACAACCACCTCTATTTCAAGACAAACTCACTGCCTGAGCTCTGCAGGTTAATGGGATGTGAGCATGGGGACTGGAAGAGATCAGTGTGGCTCTGTGGCCTAGGAATTATGAGGGAATGGATGTAGTTTGAATACGGCCACACAGAGTTTATTTTATTTTATTTTATGTTTTGTCTATTTTTTTCACTGTACTTTGAAAATAAAGAGATACCTTGGATTTTGGCCAGTATAATAACACTAAAAGACTAAAGGAAAGCGGACATTACTTCTGTCTGCTCAGATAACTATAAAGCTGCAAGAGGGTGAGATGAACCCCCTCGATACAACAGGCATATGAACTGTGTTAAAGGGTAGAAGGACTGTGAGTTCATAACCACCACCTTACCCACTCACAATTGCACTAATGGTTATGACATTTAAAATTTTGGCAAACTGCTTCAAATGGCCTGTTCAAAGCTAGTTCCACACTGAAGAGACAGCCCTGCAAGGCAACTTGATGAAAATAGAGTTACTTCAATGGGCTTGCAAAAAAAAAAAAGCTTTCAGGCTTGGTGGCCATTTTCTATTTTTCTTTCTTCCTTTTTCTGTTTTAAATTGAGTTAATCTTCATTTAATTTTCTTTAAAGACACTAAAATGCTCCTACCTAGGCCCCATGGCTGACCGACCAGCTAGTGTTGTGAGAAAAATTGTTTTCCCAAAGAAACTGGGTGCATGCATGAATATATAGTGGAATAGTATCCACCACTGCACATAGCAGGCTATTTCACGTTAAGCAAGTTTATCACTATAACAGGTATTTGGGGTACAATTAGCAATGAAATCTATTTCTGGCATTTCCACGTCTTCCAAAACTATTTTGAAATCAGAAGAATTAGGAGAAGTTTTGTGAGGGGGGGAAATTAAACTCCTAAAGCTGGTATTGCTGCTGAATCCCCTCAGTAATAAGACCTTGCCAGGAGTCTTCTCTTGGTAACTTTTTCTGACGATTCTCTGAAAATGTTTTTCAAGCTATCAGTGTCTGACATGAATCTTCAGTTTTGAATGTAATTGACAAGTGTCACCTTCTGTTTAATTTGCATTCGGTATTTTGGGATAAACATTATGTATTCATTCTTCCTAAGCAGAGGAAATCTACTGGTAACAAAAGCCCCAGAAGGTGAAAATTGTAGCACAAAGATTCAGCAGAAGAGGAGAGAGGCAGCAGATTTATTTTCGCTGCTGGTGGCAGAAGCCCACAATCATGCACTGACATCATGCGTGTCGATGTCTGTCCCATAGCTAAAAGTGTTATGCCTAGAAAGAAAAGAACATATTAACTCAAAGAAAATATGCCTTTCCTTCCCCTTTGCATGCCATCTTTCAAATGAGTTTTATTTAAAAATCACAGCTAGCCATGTGAATCCCTTGTACAAAAGAAGACCTAGTTATCCATCAAAATTTTATTTCACAGTCCTTTCCTGTGCTAAAAAAAAAAAAAAGTCTATGATAAGGAAAAAGAGAACAGCAATAATTTAACACTGTCTTCTGTGGGATGGGACCCCACAGGAACATGGGAAAAGGACTCAAAGCCACTCCCTGTAGCCTGTGGTAAAGACCATGGTGGAGTAAGTGTCCATTACAAGCCACAGAAGACCTAAGGAGCTCTGGTGTGCCCCCTGGCCTCTGGTCCGAGCTGGAATGGAGGAGAAACAGACCCAACCCTGAAGTCATCATGCATCAGAGACAGCTGAGAGAGAGAGAGAGAGAGAGACAAAAGGAATCTTCAGCAACGACACACTGAACCTGTCATCCTAAAGATAACAGAAACTTTACAAGTGCTGCAGAAATTGTTACAAAAAGAAGAAACCTTTCTCCTGGACTGATAAAGCAGGGAGAAATGCTTTTGTAAATACCTATGATAGTTTGGACCTGGCACACAGCCGAATGCTCAAGCCCACAGTGAAGACCTTCCCCCCTCCCTTGCCTTCCCAAAGCAGGGGAATAAAGACTGCAAAACCCGAGATTAACTGGACTATATAAATAATAACCTAACATTCTTTTCATAAGGTAAACAAGCTTAATTAGAATTGTTGTAGTATATATTATTCCTTAGTTTTTATCTTGCTAGTAATAAATCTTAGTATTATACCCCTTATGTCAAGCCTCTGTTTTGTCTGTATAAAACCTCTCTCAACTTATAGTAACTGTGTGGAGGGGGGAGTTTGAGAAAAATTGATCCCTGGTAAACCCACAACATTGGGACAAAGAGGAAGAAAGCAAAGCAGAGGAAACAAAATATTATAAAGGCAGAGAAAAAGCTTACTCTTACCAACAATTTCACCGATTTGCAATAGGTGCACTTCCCAATTTTCTTGCAAATTCCTCCCCTGGATGTGAATGTATTTGTATGCCATATTTCAGAGCAGAAGTTGCTCAGTGTGTACATGGCAGTTTGGGTCAAGAGTGCAGGTTTGAGGGTTATCTCCTGCTTGTCCCAGCAAACCATGCTCTGCTTCACATCAGAGTGGCCTCAGGTGATGGAGGGTACACCTGGTGAGCCTCAGCTGTTACAGGCAGCCTGGAGCTGATTGGAATGAAAATCCAAGAAATAGATTCAGCATCCATGTCCTCATTTTCAGCTACTCACTGTTCTTATAAACATCCTCTGCCCCTTCCAAAACTACCTGTCAAACAAAATGCTATGTGTTTGTTTACTATGTGTAAGGAATTGACCATTGCAGATTATTTCTGAATGGAAAGAGAAATCGCCCCTCTGGTCCTTTGAGAGACAAGAGAAGGAACATGGAAAAGTGCTTCTTGCTTTTCTTATGTAAAAGCATATAGTCTTATAATTTATTGTGTATTTAAATCTGAGAGGCTAATAACCAACTTTATAGTGCTGTTGCCTGGCTAGATGGAAAGTACAAACAGAGATACTTTACATTTTTTGATGTTAGTAGAGTCTTTTATTTTTCCACCCTTCCTGAAGTAAAGACTATATTAGAAGGGATTTGCTCTTGTTTCAGCAAGCAGGGCCAACTGGCAGCCAGTTTGGTGTTTGTATTGCAGCTGTTTTTTCTCCAGAGGATAGATTTTAACACTGTGCAAAACAGTATCATTAGTCCAAATCTTTCCTCTGCCTTGTGGATATAAAAGTGGCAGTCTGTGGCAGCAGAGATCTGTATCAGGTATGTGTTGCTGTAGGAAACACCTGGATGCCCTAGACATGTTTCTGATGGTTTAAAAATGGGAAAAAATATGTAGATAGAAGAGTAATCTTTCCTTGTGTAGCATATAAGCAGTTGCCCATGTTCCAAAGGAAATGGACAAAATAAAAACTGAAAAACCACAACAAAACTATTCTGAGCAACCCCACTATCTCTGATAAAACTCATCTGGGAGACTCATACCAATTTCAACTTCCTTACTCCATGAATGGCTCCACAGAATAGGGTTCAAGAATGCCTGCGGGTTGGTGCATGTTCCAAGACCTCTTCTGCAACCTTGGACCAACTTCTGAGAAACGTCCGTTCCTGCCTGACTGGATAAATTTACTGTAAAGCAAAAAGTCTGGTATAGTAGTGTTGATTATGTTCTAAAACATGCCCTTTGAACAACACTACCAAAAAGTACCAAGGAAGCAGTTTATGGACAACACTAAGATCTTTAGGCTAAAATGACATTCCGAGAGAAGACAGCATAGAGAAGGGAGTATGTGCTAATGTAGTTGTGGTTGTTTACAATGCTGATGCAGCACTTTGAAATATTCTGGTTTTCTTATATTTTTAAAGAGTTTCTGGCTTCAATCACAACTGTTTACAGTAATTAATGTTTCTAATAAGAGAATAATCAAGAATTTTAGCTGATTTGAAGCAATAGAATAAAATCTTTCACCCTGTTGAACTCAGTGGGGCCAGAGTGCAGTGGCTGTAAACTGGCACAGGTCCATGAAGCCTCACCCAGCTTTGCTGCAGTGAAACAATGAGCTGAATGATGCTTTCAGTTTGTTAACTGACTGGGGTATATCGTGTATCCATCCAGGGAACATGATGTACAGAAGTCACAGCTTGGCTCTGGATGAATACCAGTGCTCTGTGAATCATAGCTGAATCCCATATACTTGTGAGCCAAGTGGGCCTGGGAAAAACCAGGCCAGTTTTGCTTAGTCCAGGTTTCCAAGGTGTTTTTGGAATGTGAAACTTTCTGCCTGTTTTGGACTCTGCAACCCTAAGGCCAGTGATAGGTTGGGTATCTCCTGGTTCTTGATCAGCACTTTCAGTGGTTGTGTGCTGGACAACTGAGGCAGACAGTACTACCAGAAGAATTTCTCAAGTATATTTACTTTTACTAATATTTTTTTTAAAGTGCTAGAAAAGTTACAGACCCCTTTCCTAGACTCTGCACACCCTGCTCCAATTCTGACCTCATTCTTCCTGTGAGTCTTTCCTTGGAGAGTGTCCTAGGCTTGGCAGGTTTGCTTCTCTTTTTTCGCCCTGCAGGTTGGTCTTCTGGCATGTGGTCTGGTTGCTCTCTTTTATCAGTTGGATTTCCTTATTGAATTTAACTCTATTTTGCTGAACTTTTTGCTGAACTTTCACGCAACTGAATTTCAGCCACCAGATGGACCCATCCCAACAAATTGTTGTCCTCAGAACCGTCCTGTTTCTGAGTTATTCAAGGAGACCCTGATAGACTCATGTTCATAAGTCGCTACCATGTGTCCCCCTCTCTTCTCTTCCTTCCTAGGGGAATAGAAAAAATTGTTATTACTGAGGTCAAGCAATTGTCACAGAAAATGGAGTTCACAATGCAAGCAGGCATATACAGTTTTGTGCAGAGTTGTTGCACTCCACCACATGCTCTATTTAATGGCAAATGAGTAACAGATATGTATGTATTTCATGTGAAGAGTAGCAGAGCCTCATTCTTTTAAACTTAGACATCTTTTCAAAGCATATGACCTTAAGTGTAGAGAATATTGAAGCGGAACAACTAACTCATAGTCCCTAGCATAGCACAGAGCTGTCCCCAGTAAATGAGGTTTTTCTCCCCCCCCCGCCAAAAAAAAAAAATATTTTCTTTCAAGGAAAATGTAAAGGGATGTCTGAATGATGTCCCCATATCATAAAATTTAATCACTTTAAGCAAAATATACTACTTCGGATTTATCCATACATATGAAGAATCAAAACCAACTTGTTATTAAAAATAAAGTAAGACAGTTTGGACTATGATACATTGGCTGTTCCCTTATTAATTTATGATGTGATCTTGCTCTCTCCCTTTTAACTTATGCTGGTGATTGTAACATAGTACTTCATCTGGTAATGAACAAAATGTAATCTTACAGTATTCCACACTTCACTGAGAAATAGCAAAGCTCTAGTGTAATATTCAGTCTACCACCTTCCATAATAGGTGAAGATGTGTTTTGGCACAAGATATCTTTAGTCACTAAATACCTGGCCCTTAGCCCAGAGAAGTAAAATTTCTGGCCCCACATCTTACACACAATTGTCTGTGGCTTAATCATGAGAGTAATTGCTTGAAACTGCTGCTGCCTATGCCCAAGCAGCTTGGAACTGCAAGACCAAGCTTAATCATGTATGGGGATCCCAAACACTGGACCATTGGCAGAATCATTGAAAATATTCCCATTTGCTTTACTAGGCTTTGGATCTTGGGTTACCATGATGAAGTCTCACAGCGTATCTCATGGTATCAGAGATGGGAGAGCATGCCATGGTCTGACACTGAAGCACATGGTTGTTCAGCACAACCAGCAGCCTGGAGAGCGGGTGCACCCTCAGCAAACTTGTGACGACCCTCAGCTAAGGGCACTGATGGATGTGATCCCTCAGCACAGCAACTCCAGTAAAGTTGGCTGCACCAGCAAAGACCCCATGAGGACCAGCGAAGAAAACCCAAACATCTAGAGGAATAACCTCCTGCTAGGCTGTAGTTTGGGAAGTGACTGGTTCAATGGCAGACCAAGGAGGCGGATGCCAGGTTGAACATGAGCCACCTCTGTATTCTCATTGCAAACAGAGCAAACTTCTTGTTGAGATACACAATGACAGTCTTGGTCAGCAGATCAAGGGAAGCTGTTGAATCCCAAAATATGATATCTGCAGAGAGGGATTTGAGTGGACTTTGCAGAAAGCTGTGGGCTACAAGAGTTGGGGAAAAAACCTCAGTCTGGGAAACAAGCGAGATATCATTGGTGTTGATTGCCCTGCCTCAGCCCAGAGAGTCCACACTTTGATTTCACCAAACCTGTCCTGAAGACCCATTGTACCTTACCCCTTCCTTTCTGTTCCCTGAATCCTTGCATCCTGTAGAACCGAATATCTGTCCCCCTTGTGAAACCCCCTAAATTAAAGTGGGTTTTTCCCAGCTTTTTTAGTCCATGGCCTTTTGCAAAGTCCACTCAAGTCTCTCTCTGCAGATATCATATTTTGGGATCCAACAGGAAACTACTGTCTTCTTCTGCTGTGTGGCTAGAGCAGAGGTGGAAGAAGTTACCCAGGGAGGTTGTGAAGTCTCTTCTAGGGGGTTTTCAATGCAATATTAGGCAAAGCTACAGCTGACATCATCTACTTGGTGATACTCCTGCTGTGGGTGGAAAGTTGGACCACAACTTCAGAGATCTCTTCCAAATAGCTTCTATGATTCTGTGATTTTAACTATGATGCCTATAATTGTAGGTATGATAGTACTGGATAATAAAACCCTGGATAATAAGAACAAACTAAAAACATATTAAACCCGGAAAAAATCAGACCAAATACACAGCAGTACAGAGCTAAATAAATCTAACACTGAAAATTCATTCATACTGCAAACAAATATACTCTCTTGCTGTTGATGAGAAATCTTGAAAACCCCACTTAAAAGAAGATAAAATACAAGGCAGAGGAAGAATTTACATGAAACAAGAAGAAGGATTCCAATAAATCTGTTAATTAAGAATGTTAGTATCATTGCAGCAAACATTTCTCTCATGAGGATCCCCACGTTAGCTTGAACAGCAGCCTTAGAAGTGAAAGCTCAACACCTCCATTCATTTTCATGCCTTTGTGTATAAAACTCAGTGTGTTAATTTGGCATTTAATACATATGTCTTCACATAAATCTGCATAATGGGGTGCAAGTCTTGCCCCTTTTGAGGCTTAATGTCTCAACCTCACATCTGTCTGAAACAGGCAGGAAACTGCACTGATAGCAAAGATGCCTGTAGGGTATCTCACATGGTAAGATAACAGAGCCAGAAAGCAAAGATTTATTGCTGGCTGAAGCCAGCCTGGTATATCAATATGCACTTTAAGTCATGTGGGTGAACATGAGCACCTTTGTCCTGGCACACCATGCTTGGGCATTGGTGTACAGAGAGAAAAGATGCATGGATAACATGTTCAAAAATACTCCACAGTTAGATCCTGAAAGAAACTGATTGAAAATGCAAATGATGCATATGAAAATGCAAAGCAAAATGTCCAAATTACAGCCTAGGCAGGTTTCCAAAAAACAGATAAGGAGATTAAGCCCCATTTTCCAGTTCTGAATTGCACCTATGAAGACAGAAACATCATTTTCAAAATGCACTAATGCACTTGAATGGAGGCCTAGATCCATGGAAGGACATAGACTTTGGAGAACCTAGCTCCAAGGCACTCCTTACCCTGCTAAAGTCAGAGTACTATCTTAAAGCTGCCCAGATTTAATTTTATGGAAAATCATGAAATATTTATTGCGACAGAAAGAGCAGAAGTGTGACAAGAGGTGCAGAACCTTGTGGCTCTCAGGCATGATGGCAGGGATCTGTGCTAGTGTCTCGGTAGGAAAGGCTAAGGTCAGCCAGTGGGAGAATTTCCTATGCTCTGATGCACTGCAGTTACTGGAAAGCTTGTGAGTTATAAAGGATTAAGGATTTGCATTGCACCACTGAGTCAGATGCAGACTACGTGAATGAGGTGGCTGTTCGGCTCTCAACAGCGTCACGTATTACAGAAGTAAGTCTGCTGTTATGCTGTGCTGGGTGGTGCTAACACCACGGGGATTTTTTTGTAGAGCTGAAGAAATTACAGTTCCTTTAGTTTGCTGATAAATCTTCCCATGTCTTAGCTGAGTGACCTGACTGCTGGTGTCAAGCAGAGAAGGGGTGTAGAACCTCCTTACCTCACTGCATCGTGTTAGGCACTGTCTGGCAGTGTGCATCCAGAAAAGGCAGTGCTGTGCTCTTAGGCATGGGGAGAAGCTTAGACTATAAATTCTGACAAAATTCAGACATGAATTCAGTGCCTGACTCCTCAGCACTGTTAAGAATTAAGCGATTCTGGGTGTGACTGGAAAGAGACTGTTCAATGTCCAGATAATTTCACTGGGAGAAGCCTCCAAAATTTTAGGTAATTCTAGAACTGGGGAGCTGTTGAGGAAGGGAAGCAGGAGGCTGAGGATTTGAATATTGCATGACTGTGCCCTAAATAATAAAACAGAAGTGTTCTTGTGAATACATCTATTCAGAGACTGGAAAAGTCCTAAGAAGCTCGAGTTCTTCAATCAGAAAATGCTCCTCTTCTGTTGTCAAATGTGTCCTGTGAAAAGACCATGAATCTTATCCAAGGAGGGGGTAGGGAGTGGAAGGTGGCTGGGGACACTACGGGAATAAGACAGTGGTGGGGTTCCACAATGATCTGAGCCCAGGCAAGAAAGGAGAGCAAGGACCAACCGGGAGCAAGACACGGACAGGTGAGGAAGAATGTGAGAAGCTTTCTTCTGAGTTGAACACAGCAGGGCAGCTCCTTGGAGGGAGAGCAGAGAGCTGCAGACCACTGCCCCACTTTTTAGCAACTGGTTCAGCCATGAGGTTACCTTCAGCAATTAGTTTTTCACAAGCTTGTTTTCCTTGCAGCTGTCCAAGATTCACAGCTGAAGCTCTGAATCCATCAGTTTGTGTTCTTTGTGGGCTCTGAACTTAAAACAAAAAATATTCGACCGTGTTTTGTAAATGCTGAATGATTTGGACACATATGGCTTTATCTTTTTTTTTTTCCTAAATGAATGTTTTCAAATGTGCTTTTTCTGGCAGCTTTTATATGTGCTGAACAATTGTGCACAAATGATAGTCTTTTGCTAAAAAGTGAATTGGTATTCCAGGCAGCATTATACCCAAAGTACTTTCCCCAATTAAACTTATATATTTTCCCTGTCAACTTGCTGTAACTGATTCTGTTATTTTTTAAAAAGGAAGTTTGATTAAAGTTCATTTGTTCACCACAAATCATCTAAAACTGCCAACCTTAAATAGGTGGTAACTGAGAAATATCACCAAAACAAATTACATCAACTCCTCTGAGTCGTTAACTGAGTTTTGAAATTCTTCCTTTCTTCAAGTGGGGTTCAAAGAAAGTGCATGCCAGTCCACATTCATTGTGAAGCAAACTTTGTGTGCTGGATATTCCCTGCCCCAATCCTGCATGAATAAAATTTGTGTGCAGATCCGCATGGAACAAAATTTTCAGCCTATTCTAGATCCTTCATCACTGAAGGGAGTGATTCCTTGGTGAACCAGTAAAGAAAAGGTTGGTAGTCTGGGAAACATCTTCAATCTTGCAGAAACTAAGCTCAACAGATTATATCAGCTTTTACAATTGACTCTGAACCTGCAGTTGTCAGAAACTGTTTCTTTATCAATGGACTAAATTGAAGTTGCAATGCAAGGGAGACACAGATCGGGTCCATCAGTCATGGATAGAAGATGCTCCGTAGTTTGCTCATGTCATCTGTTTCCTAGAGAGAAAAATGTGCAAATACACAAATTTCAAGAGAACCCCTGGTGCTTTATGACAGGTATGGGTGGTCTGTGGTGTTACAACCATTGCTTTTCTGAGCTTCGCAGTAGGAGAAATTCTGAGCCTACCTGATCACCAGATTAATGTGACAATATTTTATGTACTGTACTTACCTGTGTGTAATTTGGCACTGGGTATCCACTGAACTGTATTTATATGAAAATACTATCAGGATAATATAATGTTCCATGTGCATAAACATCATCTGACTGGAACATTAGGCTACATGGGTAAAGTCATGATTTTTTATATATGAGGAGAATGTAGCACTTTTGTTTTGGTTTCTTGAATTTAAAGTTTTTTACTATTTTTTGTTTACACTATTGCTCCTGAAGAACAGTTACAATGAAATAATTAATAGAAAATTACGTTTGTGAGAACATAACACCTGTTCATCATTTAATATAACTAAAAGCAGTAAAAAATGATTAATTGAAAGAGAAAGAAAGAATAATTATAGAAAGTAGTCAAATAAAGACACATCAGGTACAGCATAAAGGAATTAAATAATAGCTATTATGTAGCAATTTGAGCTGAAGGTCTGGTTTTTAGGTCATTTCTATACCTTGGTAGTACTCATTCTCTCTGACTTCCTAACCTGCTTGTCTCAAGCTCTGTGGCAGGTCTTTCCACTAATTTTTAGTTTTATGATTACACAAACACTTTAGCCAGTGGGTTAGGACAGTCAAACCCAAAAGGCACAGAATGATCTTACGATTATAAGTGTCTACAAGCAAAGTAACTCACATTTAGAAAAATACCACTGGTGTTTAAACATGGGATCATCAAATATTATTGGGCAAAGAAGTTGAAAAGACATTGTTGATTATTTCCTGAAAGCATAAACAATTATAAAAGCAAATAGACTTCAAAAGATTTTAAGAATGTATGGCAAAAGAACTGAAATTGCTGTGTCATTCTGCAAGTCTATAATGGATCAGAACTTGGGATTCAGAGCATGGTTGCAATCTGTTTCCAGGAAAGACATAGATGTTGAAGAGGTACTAAGAAAAGCAGCAACAGACATACAGGCTGTTTTCCAAACTCAGAGAATTGAAATAGGCAATTAAGCTGAAATCTTCAGCTTAAAAAAGTGGCAATGTGTGTGGTTTTCACAGAAGAATAAAAATTCTGAATTTTAGGGAGAAATTGAGTAAGGCAAAATGTTCACTGCAATTGTAGTATAATAACTTATTCATTAACTTGCTGTTGAGGACTTGGTTTTTCATTTATTCACAATATTTATTACATAAGAAAGGAGAGAAGAACCTGCACAATTAGTTAAGATGGTATAGAGTTGCACTTCTTCTCAATATCTGAGAAAAATTATTCCAGGTAAATAAAAGGAAGAGGACACTAACAACTATATATAAAGCACATAAGAAAAACAAACAAACAAACAAACAAGCAAACCTTAAAGTTTGAAGGAGGTGTATAAGTAAGACCTTCTGGGAGCTTGGAGGATTCATCCCAGAACCAGGTTTAGGGCAGCTAGAGAAGGTCACCTGAGTCTGGAAATTGATGGCATCAGACCTCATGGAGTGCAGACACATAGTGAAAAACAATGCTTGCCAGAGGACTCCCTGTCTGGCTGCTGAAAAGTGAGAAGTCAGCATCAGAGCAAGTGCTGATGATTCAGAGCAAGTGCTGATGATTCAACTGATGTAACTGAACAATCTCATGTAAAAAATCCCAGAATTTGGTGGAGAAAACAGCCTAAAAAGTTGAGATCCACACTGGTGGCAACAACCAGGTAAAACAGTCTTACAAACCTGAGTAAAATCCATCTTTTGTCTTCCTTAAGAGATCTAAAAGACAGATGTTGTTTCTATTTGTGGAGGAAGCTGGTTTGTGGAGAGACAGAGATGCTGCAGAAGATACTCTTCAGATGTGACCAAGACTCAGAAGTTGAGAAAAACTTTTACATTTTGTTGTCAGCCTCTGAGGAGGATTCACTTTCTTCTGAGAATATGATGTTTTATTGTTAAAATTTGAACCCCCCATGCAAATATTTTAAATAGAGTTTTTATTTTCACTGATAAAATTTGTTGTCTCAAGTTGTTTGATATCAGTAGGAATTTCCTTGTTATGAAAAGATAAGCATTAAACAAGCACTGTACACATCTAAATGTCCATATCCACTTTCTTGGAGTGCACTTCTTGCTTTTTTTGGAGTGCTCTGAAGTCCCTTATCACCTGAGTGCCTGTGAGTTCCTTCATTTCCTTCTTGGGAGCTGACCTTGCAAGCCCTCCATCAAGATCAAGATCTCTACCAGTGTTTACAGCCCTCTGTTATCAAGTAGGATGCCCTTCACTGAAGTGTTCCCAGGAAGGATGTCTCTGCCAGACACACTCCTTGTGCTGTACAGCAAACAGGAAAGCTCTCATATATACATAGAAACGTACCCAAAGGCCACAATATCAGGAGGGAGGACATAAATGTCCCTTTTTGTGTTGGAGACCTGGCTGATGCATATTGATAGTAAAAAGACTCACTGTAGCAAGGTGTTCAGCTATACCTGGGTGGTCTCAGGCAGCACTCTACCTGACTGCCTGTCCACTTGCTCTTGGAAGCCTGTCCTGTGATAGGGCAAAAAACCCTGAAGAACTGAGAAAGAAAGCAGTGCCACCAACAGTGCAGCTAAGAGTTTCTGTGCCCTACCATGCTGTAGCAGTTTTACTAACAGCACTAGAGTAGAGGTGGTCCCCATCTCACACACCTGTAGACCAGCTGACCAGGTTCTGTCTGCTGTGCTCCGTGGCTTCCATGTTGGAGCTCACTTTTATCCGTTGGACACAAAGACATAGTAAATCACCATGTGGATATATCCTAAACCTGCTCATAGAAGCATCATGCTGCCTTACACGAGTCAGGTAATAGAATGAAAAATCACATTATGGCTGCTTTCATGCAGTTATTGCCCTCTAGCACAGCACACCTTGGCAGGAACCTCTGCAGCTCCACCATGTAGCTGTGAAGCTGAAACTGTAGGCACTGCCCATGGGCAGGTACATTTTTTTGCTCCTCAGGTTCAGCTGCAGCCTCTACTCTGACAGCAGCTGGCTGGCATAGCCTGGAGTGCATGGGGATTGCAGGTAGGAATGCTGCACATCTGCTGCCCTCTGCAGAGGTGCCAGAGCTATTTTGGCCAGTGCCTTGTGGCTTTTTTAGTACTGCACTTTCAAAGTTATGCAGCATGGTTTTGTTTCTGCTCTGTTCACAACAGAAGGTATAGCTGGGTGTTCATGACTATCTGAATTCTCACCCAGAACATTTGCACTCAACTGCCTACTGGCAGATTTCTTTCCATTTGGCATCCATCCTGCTGTACCACTTTGGGATGAACAACATAAAACAAAAGTTTATTATAGCTGGGACTGGGCAGGGGGGAAAACTATGATGTTAAAGATAGAAGGTATAATTCCTTTAACTTTGACAAGGAAGAGCTTTTTATTCCAATTGACTTATTTTTCCTAAAATAATTTAGTATAAACTGATGGGACAGACCTTATAGTCCCATTGTAAACAATGAAAACTCCATTCAAGCCAATTTCAGCTTGTGCTGCATCTAAATGAGCTCTTCAGCCTGGAATTCAGGACAGAGGTTGTTTGCCTGAACACATGAATGTTGTATTATTTATCCAAGAAGATTTTGTTTAAATAAATACAAGATCTGAATTCAGAATGAACCACTCCTATGCTCACTGGCACATGTCAGAGTCAAAATATTATTTCTTTTCAAGCTCTAAACACTACTTGTTTTTGTGTGTTCACATATGTTTTTGTTTTTTTTTTTTAATCAAAGAACAGGGAAATCATGTAATCTTTTCTGTTTTGGACTGTTGTCAAGTAAAATTTCAATTTCCATCAGTAGTGTCTGCATCAGGAAAAATCATCAAAAAGACTGTCTTAATATCTTCTATTTGAATTTTTTAAAAAAGTTAACTTCTATCTATTTAACTGATATTTTTAACTAATAGCAACCCTTGTTTGACAAGCATGATTTATCAGCCCTGTAAAGTTGCAGTTGCTATGGAGGGGAAGCTTAAAGATGTATCCAAAAGCAGCACATAAGACTGGATGAAAATGATGTTGACTGTCACTTTTTATTTTTCTCCTTTCTTTTTCCAACAGTCCTGGTAACAAGCATGGAGACCCAGAACTAGGGTGGACCTCTGAGCTGTCACATCCAGTTCACTGCACGCTATACAAACACCGTGAGATAAATGTGTCTTGTGTCACAGGTGAGGGATGAAATTCGAAACAGCAGTTTTGACAGACAACTGCCCTGGTTCTGGCTTGTCCTGGTGTAATTCAGTAATAATTTCATGGAGTCAGGTGGAGTTACTCCAGTATGACACCAATTTAAGTGAGAAAAACAAATTCTGAAAGGGGTTTTCTTTCCCTACTTACTTGCTGACTTACATGTTTTAACCATTAATGACAATTACACAACACAGAACACTCCGTCCATCACAATCAGCGAGCACTCCAAATTGGAGAAAACTCCTCAGAGCCAGATATCACGACACAAGACAACTGTGAGTCCAGCAGGACACTTCCCTCGTGCTCCTACAGCCTGCCTTCAGCTGAGGTGCTCCCTGCACTCAACCACACTCGGTGGCTTTTGTGGTTATTTGAGTCAGCTGCTTTTTCCACTGTGTTGCCTCCCAGGAACACACAAGCTGCCTAAAAAAATGCTGCATGGGGAGTCTGGTAAGCAGGAGGGAAGCACTCCTGCCTGCTCCTGGTACCTGCTGGAGAATACCCCAAGGTGATGGGTATAACATCTAGTGACTGCCTTCCCTATGTGTTCTCATCTTTGGTGATTACCGTAATGTCTGTGTATAAATAGTAGCTCTCCCTTTTTATATCCTTCTCCTGCCTGATTCACTCCATGATGCAGCGTCAGTGACGTTTGACTCACTGCCATGGTGATGATTCATAAACATTGGATTGTGACATCTGAATGAATCAGGCTGGAGGAGGAGGAAGGGCAAGCCCTGTGAGAGAGCTGCACCTGAGCCAGCCTTGGCCTCTGTCCACAGATAAGGAAATGAGCACAGAAATGTTGTGACATTCATAAGGAGCAAGAAAAGAGCAAACCCATCAGGAATAGTAGGAGAGCACTATGTGTGTGGGGCAAGTCTGCTAGGAAAAATGCTTGTGTCAGGGGTGTGAGTCAAAGACAGCATTGGGATGTCTGCTAATGAACACTGAGAGAACACTGGACATGATTTTGATTTCTGTTGTGGAGAAAAAAATGAAATGGGAGCTGCAACAGAACTGAGAGCCAGGTTAAGCACAAGTAACAGCTTATTTCAAGACACAAAGAGAGGGAACCAGATAAATAAAAAAGAAAAGAAGAATGTGAAAGGCTTACCTCCAGGCCGAAGGCATTTTTTGTTGTCGTGAGTGCTCTTCTGCTCTGAGTCAGATTACACTGATTTCCAGCCATCTAGTTGTAATGGGAAAATCTGGAACTGTGTCTGGACGCAGTGTGCCTCTAAGTAGGACCACAAAACATGGTGTGGCCCACAGAAAGAGCTGCTGGCTATAGGAAGACGGAGAACAAGGATTCAATTTCTCCTCTTTGCTGATTTTGGAACACTGAATAGCCCGTGCCTCTTCCTGGCTATACATCCCAGCCCATGGCTTTTTGTTCAAAACTACATATGGGTAGATGGGGAGGCCTCACTTTTCGTAAAGGAGGATGAAAAAACGTGTGGTGCTAGTGTGCTGACACACAATGGTGACCTTTCTCCAGTGATGGCACACTGATCACTATTTCACATCTCCTGTCAAGGCTGAGCTGAAGGAGGGTGCATTACCCTCCCAGTCTCTTGTGTTTCTTTTCTGGGTATGAGACATCTATCCCTAGAGTCTTTCCACATTTCAAGGATATTTGTATATTTTACATGAAGCAACCCTTTTATAAACATATGATCAGACCTTAAAGCAGGGATTTCTCCATTTTTAGGGGAGGAATGCCATAAATCACTAGAATAGACTAAACTACTCTTAGTTACCTTTCTGGCTGAGTAAATCAATTCTTTTTATATAAAACTGAGAGACTTCCAAGGAAGACTCACCCTGTCAGATCTGCCCCAGAACAGTTTGAGTCCAGTGACTGGGACTCTGTGGCAGACTGGGGGACAATGGTTCACCACCTTTTAAGCAAAGGAGAGAAGTGACTTGGAGGAGGAACGCTCTGGCTTCTGAGCTACATGTGAGAGTAGAGCTTGCTTGCTGCAACACTTCAAGGAAACTCACAGACATGGGGTGCAGTACCTGGGCTGTTTCCTGCCCTAGGCCACAGATGGAGAAAAGAATGTTCAGAATAGAGAGGAGTGAGAAAATTTTTTAGCTTGCCCAGATTTAGTGATCCCAGGGTTTGTAATGAACATGTGGAGTCACAATCAGCCCTAGCACAAGCTTCCAGGTTTAGTTTTGCTCTTATTACTCTGTATATAACAAAAATAGTCTGAAACAATCTCTGCATCATTGTTACTGATCTTTAAGAATGTGTGATAGCTGGGGAAGGATGCAGAAGGCTTGGAAAGAGCATCTACTTTTTTTGAAATGGATCTTAAAAACAAGAAGAAAAGCTAAGAGGGAAGCTATCAGTCTGACTTCATTTCTTGGGGAAAGAATTTCATGGTCAAACAAGCTGAAAACACTTGAAAAAGCTGAAAGACTGATAAATGTCAGAGATGAATGTACAAATGCTCAAAGAAATTACTATTATGAAGCATATGTCAATAAAGTTTTGTGTCAAAACAGTCATATTTTCATATGATATGAAGCAGCCTTTGGGAACAGGCGAAAAGCAGTAGTGTCACAGAAGCAGTAAGAGGAATCTGAAATGCTTTCAAACATCACTTTCATTAGTAAATAAGAGGATATGATTCTAGAGAACTTGTATGAGGCACAGAACTGTTTGAAAAATGCCTTCAAAGAGCTTTTATGAATGGTTGACTGTTAAAAAAAAGGAAGCTGATATTGAATATTCAGGAGGTTTTTCCTCTAGGTCTGATTCTGTTCATATTTTTAATTCCTATAGCTGGGATTAAATATGTGTAGTTATTAATTTGTAAGTGATATGGAGTCTACAGGTACACTGAAGGACAGGGCTGAAATTCAAAATGATCTTGACAAGCTGCAGAAATAATCAAGAAAATGGTAGGGCAAAATTCAAAGGAACAATAATGAGGTATTTCTCTTTGGCAGGGTGAAATTTATCCCATGAGGAGGGATAAGCAGAACCAAGGTTATCAAGCTAAAGAAGAGAAGCTTGGGGACAAGGAGGGACAAGGAAGGAGAAGTCTTAGAGGCTTGGAAACACAGGAAAGGGACTACTTTATTCTTCATGGCTGTGCAGGAGACAGGATGTACCCAAGATTCTGGATACATATTAGGAGACATATTCTAATGGTAAGAAAAGTCTAATAGTATAGTCTTGTCTTGGGCAGATGACTTCTAGAAGATTTTCATCCTCTAAGATCCTATGTTATTTATGAAGCAGAGTTTAAGGCCTGCTTTTCTTCATTACTAAACCACTTTAAAACAGAGGAGGTAAAGACTGAGTGAACTAAGACTGAGTAAAGCTATTTTAGGTAATTTTTTATTCATTCCTTTGCTTCCTTCCAGCATGAAAGGATATGTCCAGCTTTCTAGATAATGCTAAGGCTGAGGGTGCATCCCAGTCACTAGAGAGGGTGGGACTTTCTGACAATCTTAGTTTCAGTTAAGATCAAGATATAATCCTTGTCAAATTATCTACATGCAGAGTTAATATACAGCCATGCTACACAGTCACAGGAACGCCTGGAACAACTGTGAAACTATATGGAAAATCAAAATATAGGTTCTGCCACCTTGTGCGATAATTTTGTTATCTTATAAAGTAACTTAGACATAAATTGTTGCCAGAAATATGGAAGTTCTGTTATTATGGGTCTTCTTTGATGGTTGTTAAACTTGCCATATACACCCATTTAACTCTTGTTGGGAATATGGATCTTAAAGCAAAAGTGAGAAGTCCTGCTCTTTCTCCCCTCCAAACAGGAGAGCAGAGTCCAGCTCTCTTTATGTGATAGCTCCCTCTAAACAAGACCTGGGCTGTGGTCAAACCTAATATCTGAATTTCTCTGCTATTTATGCATATATGACTTTTGTAAATAGCCCCTTGACTTATAAAAATAAAATATGAATATACAATCACTTGTCTACCACCCTAGTGATATTCACAGTCAATAAATAATCTTTTATAAGGTATACTTGGTCAAACCAGAAGGCCATGTGAGAACAACCCCCAAAATAAAATCTACTAAACACAACATTCATCGAGGAGATTGCCAGAGAATAAAGAGGGTTTTCATACAGACCCTCAGGATTTTCAAAAAAGAAGACCTGTTTCATATATTCCATGCTTCATAATTGCATCTGTTTCCATACAAAGAATATTTTTTAATGTAAATGAAGAAATAGTTTTTGAAAACATCATCTATGCATATTTACCTTATTCACGATTGCTTAGTTGTGGAGAAATAGTCAATAATGTCAATACAATACTGTCAATAACAACTGTCAATACAATTGCCATCTGCTTCCTCTTCATAGATTTTTGCTAGGACAAACACAGCAAGAACATGATGTGGTTTTTCTCCTTTGGAGCTGATGTTACACAACCTGTGGGATACCATGCAGTACAGCCACTGTGCTGCAGCACACTTGAGGAAATCATAGCCATACTATCGTAGGGTATGGGAAAGCATTTGATATTACATGTTGTGCTCTAATAGCAATCCTAAACTATCCACCAAGATACCTACTATTGCTGAGCTATAAGAGGAGTATTTTCCTGGTGTTCCATTATGTAAGGTTTGCTNCTAATTTTTTCCTTTAGTTTGAAGAAAAGTTAAGCGTTGTGGCCACCATATGCTCTCCTTCAACATGAGATTAAAGAGTTCTATTATCATTGACATGGTCCTGACATGCATGAANTGAGTGTCAGGCTAGTTTCCTAAAAATAAGGCAGTATTCCTTGCAAGACAGTGTTTTTTTTGGTGTGATTCATATAAACTGTCTCAGAAACTCACCACTTTAACGGATAAGGTCTGTCCTTTGCTGATCAAAAGCTATTACTTAGTTTTTCTGAACGTTGGGAGTCACTACAGCTAGTGCTGTGAATTCCCATCAATCTCTTATAGTCATCCATGAACACACGTACTAATTTTTTCCTTTAGTTTGAAGAAAAGTTAAGCGTTGTGGCCACCATATGCTCTCCTTCAACATGAGATTAAAGAGTTCTATTATCATTGACATGGTCCTGACATGCATGAAAGTCCTTTTTTATTGGATTAAGGTTGATGTAGTCCATAGACATTTATATACTTGCTTATCTACAGGGACTGCTGAGATTAATTTGTCATTAGTAAGGTTATCAGGGCACAAAGAGCAAACAGATGAATTGGAAACACAGTCCTTAATGTGAAGTGCTTTGCATTATAGCATGTGTCACCATGGCAAATGATAACAGAAGTAAACACTCACAGGAATGGATGTAAGGAGAACAAACAAATGCTTTATCAGCCAGAGGTTTTTTTCCCTGAAAAAGTTGTGGTCACTGCTTTTCTTGTTTCTAACTAAGTGATAAATTGATTTTCAGCGAGTTTTGGTGTACAGACATAGGCTGATGTTTGGTGCTATTGGTCTTGTGTACAGTGTCCCAGCTGGGGCCGGGACTCTGACGCACACAAGTCGGGACATCCAGACATGGTTCAGCTCTTGAAAGGTCACCTTCTGTCTCTGTACTGTGACATTACGTGCAGAAAGAGACGCATGCCATCTTATAGTGTCTCTGAATGTGATGAAGGCAGCAGAAAGTGATCTTCAAACGTTGCATAACAGGAAAAGCTGACTTAAGTGCTTAAGACAGACTAGTAGAAGTCACGCAGGTTTTTTTAAAGACTTAGAGCACTCCTTCCTGGAAAAGCAGACACTGTTCAAGAACACTGATAAAGGTCTTGCTTTCACAGAATTATCAAGCTTGGAAGAGAACTTCGAGGTCATCCACTCGAGCCATCCAGCCAGCATTGCCGCTGTAACCCCTAAACCACTAAACCACATCACCCAGCACCAGATCCAGATGCCTTCTGAACACCTTTAAGGATGATGACTCTGCCACCTCCCTGGGCAGCCTATTCCAGTGCCTGACCACCCTAACAGTGAAAAGAGTTTTTCTAATATCTAATCTGAATCTCCCGTGCCTCAGCTTAAGGCCGTTTCCTCTTGTCCTCTCACTGCAGGCGCAGCAGAAGAGACCAGTCACCAGTTCACTACAACCTCCTTAAAGGTCACTGTAGAGAGCGATGAGGTCTCTCCTGAGCTTCCTCTTCTCTAGACTAAACAAACCCAGCTCTCTCAGCTGTTCCTCATGAGACATGTTTTCTAGGCTGCTCACGAGCTTTGTTGCCCTTCTCTGGACACGCTCCAGACCTTCAACATCCGTTTTGAATTGAGGGGCTCAAAACTGAATGCAGTACTCATGGTGCAGCCTCACCAATGCCAAGTACAGGGGCACTTCCCTAGTCCTGCTGGCTATGCTTTTCTTGGAGGGCAAGATACCATTGGCCTTCTTGGCCACCTGGGCACACTGCTGGCTCATATTCAGCCAGCGTCAACAACACCCCCAAGTCCCTTTCTGCCAAACAGCTCTCAAGCCACTTCTCCCCAGCCTCAAGTGCTTCATGGAGTTGCTGCAACCCCAGCGCAGGACCTGGAACTTCCCCTTGTTGAAGCTCATGTTGTTGTCCTTACCCCACTAATCAAGTCAGTCCAGGTCTCTCTGTAAAGTCTTTCTACCCTCAAGCAGATCAACACTCCCACCCAATCTGGTGCCAACTGTAAATTTACTGAGGGTGCACTCAATCCCCACTTTCCGTGGTGACCTAAGGATTCAAATGAAGGTTTGTACAGAGAGCTAGGTCTATCATCACCACACTGGATATAATTGGAAAAATATTTTTTCATGTATGCAGGCTCTTTTTGAGATCTAAAACACAGGCCAAGTAGAGTATATAAATCTGCATTTGTCTGGTCATGCTGAAGGGTAATGTGAGCCTTACCAATTAGAACTATGAGCTCAGAGTTGGTTTTAACTCATAAAAATTTTACCTTGAAGAAAATATTCTGCTTTCCTGAGATAAGTAGGAGGACTATATAAATCCAGCTACTGTTTGAGACTGGAAGATTCAATTTTTGTGTTCATTTGGAGAGATGAGGAAAAAAGCAACTTTTGAACAGGCAATTATTGTAAAGACCATTGCATAGGATAGTATGCAGCAATTTGATTTGGAAGCATTTTACGCATGTGGGGAAATATTCACTGCACAGCATGGAGTGCCTTTTGTAATGGACTTTTTTGATAAATTTGTTATGTGATACAACATGATTCCAGTGCTTTGCAAAGGCCATCTGTCCTAAGGAAAAATGTGGAAGTTTGATCAGTTTTTGAGATCCCATCTCATTTCTTGTAAGGAAGATGAAGACCAGTCCAAGGAGCACAGCATCATGCTGTTTCTGATCACACTCATGCCTCATAAAATCCCCATCTCTCAGCTTTGAGAGCTGAACATCAGCATAATCAATAAATTCCTGCCAGGAATCCCTTTGGGGACTGTCGTTCCCCCCACTGGAGGCTTGTGCCCTTGTTTGAACACATCTGAGTTACAGCAACTGGATAATAACCAGGAATATTCAGTCTCACGATTATTTCTGGGTGCCAGCCAAAACTTCAAAAGATACAGGTATTTGGCCAGATTCTCACTTGCATTCATGTCCCTTTATTCTGCTGTTATTTCACTTTATACTGTTGGGTGATGTAAATGGGAATCAGGCCCTTGGCCATTATAAATCTACAGAATTCATCAAAACATGGAGAATAGTTACTGGAGGCTTGGCAATCAGAGTTTTGAGTCTGTAATCTATTTCTTTGCTCATACATCACAGACCATGATTCTTCAGATCCTGTCAAAACAGCACCTCAGCCAGGCGTTTCACTTGACACAAGTTTGTGTATGTGATCCAAAATCCATAAGGAAGCTGCTGAATTTCAATGTGACTCTTCTGCATATACTCTTTAATCTCAGTTTTGTTCTTTCTACTTCCAAAATATCTAAACCTGGAGTACATCCACGAAAGTATTGCACCTAACTCCCTACTCCTCTCTCCCAGATCTCTGAATACAGGGTTGTGACTTAACACCTGGCATGATTTAAAATTCTCTCTTTAATTACCCTAACCTTGTGAACATTCAGTGTAGCATCTTTCTACTCTTTTTTTAATACGGTATCTGTCCTTTCAATACTTTCAAAGACACTACAGTCCACACAATAATACCCAAAATCTTCTTCCCTCTGTTGGGCAAAGCAGTATTTTTCCAAGTAGGAGAAAATACATCTTTGGGGCACAATGATATCAAATCCAAAGGGATTAAAATACAGAATCACAGAATGAGGACAGTTGGAAAGGACCACAGTAGGTCATCATAGAATCATAGAATGGCTTGGGTTGAAAGGACCTTAAAGTTCAAACCCCTCTGCTGTGGGCAGGGAACCCTAAAGTTCAAACCCCTCTGCTGTGGGCAGGGAACCTTAAAGTTCAAAACCCTCTGCTGTGGGCAGGGATACTTTGTCTGAAGATTGTTCAAAGGCCCATCCAACCTGGTCTTGAACACTTCCAGGGATGGGACATCCACAACCTCTTTGGGCAACCTGTTCCAGTGGCTCAGCACCTTTACAGTAAAGAGTTTCTTCCTAGTATCTGATTAAAGCAACTGTCTCTCAGCTTAAACCCATTCTCCCTTGTCTTATCACTATACGTACCTGTAAAAAACTTCCATCTTTTTGTAGGCTGCCAGCTCTGTTCTGCTCCCTTGTCCCTGAGGGCAGTCTCCCAGGGGATACTACTGATTATGTTCTTGAGTTGCTTTGTTTGCTTTCCTAAAGTTCGGTGGCATAACTTTACTTCTTACCTGACTCATATCCCTCAGGACTGCAAACTCCACTGATGCATGATCACTGCAGCCCTGCAGAGCAAGAAGGATTTGTCAATTGGGTTCCCCTGGTCAGGCAGCCTGTATTAGACACTGACCACTACGATCCCTTTGTTGCCTTGGTCTCTTATTCTTTCCCACAGGTTTTTGACCTGCTCATGGCTGTTCTCCAGAGACAACTCAACACAATCCACCTCTTGGTGTAGAGGGCAACCCTTCCGCCTTCCCTTCTTCTTCTATCTTCTGAACAGCCTGTAGTCATCAACAGCCACACACAAGTCATGGTCATGGTTCTTGAATATCTCCAGTGAGGGCAACTCCATAACCTCTCTGGACAATCTGTTCCAGTGTGTGGTCACTAGCACATTAAGTTCTTTCTCATGTTCAGGTGGAACTTCCTGTACCTCAACTTCTACCCACAGGCTCTTGTCTTGTTGCTTGGCACACCAAGGTGAGCCTGACTCTACCCTCTTGACACCCTCTCTTCAGATATTTATTTACATTGATAAGGTCCCCTCTCTTCTCAAGGCTGAACAGCCCCAGCTCCCCGAGCCTCTCCTCATAAGAGAGATGTTCCTGTCCCTTAATAATCTTTGTAGCCCTCCACTGGACTCAACCCAGGATCTCCATGTCTCTCTTGTACTGAGGAGCCCAGAACTGCACACAGCACTCCAGATGTGCCTCACCAGTGCTGAGGAGAGGGGCAGGATCACCTCTCTTGACCTGCTGGCAGTGCTCTTCCTAATGCACCTCAGGATGCCATTGGCCTTCTTGGCCACAAGGGCACACTGCTGGCTCATGGAGAGCATGTTGTTCACCAGGACCCCCAAGTCCTTCTCTGCAAAGCTGCTTTCCAATGCAATTCAAATGAAATCTGTCTTGGTCTGTTAACCACATACCAGGAAAACAGCTGATATGTCTTACCATTGTATTTCAGTCCAGTATCACCTTGATTTTGTGCTTGTTCATATCTTACATGCTATTAAGTTATGAGGAAAAACAAAAGCCGTATTCTTTCTCGTCTTTAGCACCTTGCTAACATTAGCAAAGGAGACTGCTGCTTGCTTTTCTAGTGACATTTGTGCCCAAACGCTATTCAGGGAAGCTGGCATACTGTTCCATATGTTTTCATATGGTCCCTGACAGAGCCATGGGTGGTGTGCTGGTGTCTACAATGCTCTGACAGCTCACCTTGCCACTCTCTTTACCACAGAAATGAGCATAGGACTATCAAAGAAAAACAATATAAGGATAAACTAAAGCAATTTTATATTTATTGAAACCCTTTCACAATGAGCAGTACAGTCCTTGTGATTCTCTACATCTTGGAAAGAGGCAGGTGATCTTCTAAAGAAGGGAGATTTTGACCCTTCAGACTTGAGACCACAAGTACCCAGGAAAGCAGCGTTCTGCAGGTCCCTCTATCTTGGGTCCAGTGCTGCAGGCGTTTGGATCATCTGGGATCTACTGGTGGTGCTCTTCCTTCTGCAGCTGGCACTGCTGGAGTCATAAAATGTGGATTCTTCCCTATCCAAATGGGAGGACTGCACAGTGGTGATTGTGACCTGTACACTGTGTTTTCTGGTGCTGAAATCCTCTAGCTCCTTTTAGGACCCTGTCCTGACCAGCTGAGAGCAATTTCACTCTGTGCCCATTTCTGCTGTATGACATCCTTGGGCAGGTCAAAACACAAAATGGTGTGGGATAACATACAATCTTCTTTATCTCCCTAACCACACGTTTCCTACCATGCAGATCTCCCTATATCAGTGGGAGTTTAGGTTTTGGAAGGTTTCATACCTGGTGCTGAGAAATATCTCTGATTACAAGCCAAACTGCTGCAGCTCCTGAAGGCAGGCTTATGTGCTTCTAGGAGGCAGGAACACATTACAGATAGCAGAGAGCAGTGGAAGAAATTCACATTCACAGCATTCACAGTGCATGTGAATGGAGCCTTTGCTGGGATTTGGGTAGGAACTCTGAGCCCAAGCTTACCAGAGTTCAACAGCATTAGGACCCTGAACTAAACCTTATTGGAATAAATGGTAATCTTTGCTGCATTTCAGGAGTGTGGGGGCTGGGGAGGAAGGTTAAGCATTTGGATCACTCCTCTATGTTAACACTTATCCAGGAGCAACCATCCCATCCTCACAGAAGGAAGGTTTTCTTTTATGCAGCTCCTCTTTCTTGCCAGTTGAAAACAAACTGGATTTATGGCTCTCTCTAAAAGCCACAGAGAAGCCAAGTCATTTAAAAGGGAAAAGCAGAATAACTTGCACAAAGAAATGTTTTTAATTAAAAAAAAGTTTTGAAGTATTGCATAAAGAATCATTAATTGTTGCCCTAGCAATTATATGATATTATATCCATATGGAGGTTGTTTGCTGTCATTTCAAGTCTCTGGTAGGCTATTTGCTCTGGACTCTTTCTTTGTGTTCCCCCTCTTTATTTTTTTTTTAGAAGGACTAAATTAAACTGCCACAAGAAGAGGAATTTTTCTATTTCCTGTTAATTTTCTTCTTCCTTTTTTCTCTCATTTTTTTTTCTTCTTAGGACAGAGAATTCTAATGATCATGTTTGACCCCATACATTCTCCCACCTGCTCTCTTACAAAACTCCTGCCAAAAAACCTGTTTTGCAACTCACAGTAGTAACTCATCGTGAATTAAGTCAGAGTAAAAGTTGTGGTGTCTTTGCCTCCCCTGATCTGGATTGTATTATTCTAAGTATAGCACTTTTTCTCCCAGAAGATGCAGCAGAAGCTGACACTGCCCTAGGGAGACCAGGATATTCCAGACTGCAGCTACAAGGAATTGCAAAATAGTGAGACATGCAAAACCTTACTGATTCTTCCTCTCTACCCAGAAGATAACGCAGATGAATGTCACATCTCCTCTAGTCCCTGCTTGCCCCAGGAGTAAAATTCCCCAGGTAATTTACAGACTCTTACCCTCTACATTTTATGCTCAGGGCTTACTGCATGGGAGTTTTAGCCCTGCAAGACAAAAAACAAAGCAATTTTCAAAGGTGGGAATCCCAAGGGCAATATCACCCAATGGAAGAAATAGATGTGTTTGCTAGACTGACCTTTAAACTTTGAAATATCCTCTAAACAATTCACATTTATTTTTGCCCAGTATATTCACACAGTGTATTCACATAGCTATTTTTTGACACAGGATACCAGAGAAAAGTGTCCAATTGCATTTAAACATTTTTAAAATTGAAAATTGACTGAACAGCCCTAGAGCACTTTAGAAATCATCCAACTCAATGCTTTTATAATTCTTCCTCCACCTGGCTCAATGCAAGTGGTACTGCTTTAATTTTTCACTGGGAACTTCTAATCCCTGTAAGACATATATGTCTGCACAGAATAGTCAAGGGGCATAAACTGACTGAGGTCTCCAGGTACTTATTTGGGTTTGTGCTTGTCTCAGGGGCTCAATAACTCCCAAAGCTTCCATGTAGCCTGAGACTGAAGACACCTAATGTGTTCCTGGCAGCATCCCTTCAATGGCAGTGACCTTGTGAGACCATTTCCCCTTTTGATCTATCACAGGACAAGTACTCCAAAGAAGTAGGAAGATTTTTTTGTTAGAAGTGAAACTGAGTTTTATGCAATTCAAAGCTTCCTCCACTTCTGCACCAAAGCTCTCTGGGTTCTACTTTAATGGGAAATTTGTCATTACTTTTATTCATCAGCTAGGTTAAAAATTTGTCTCAAGTGTAAAGGTGATTCCTGTTCCCAACAACATTTTTGCATCAAAGAGTTGAGCCATTGCCAAGGTGAAGGTGAGTATAAGGCACTTATCACAAAAAAAGCACCACTAGAACCTAAACCAGAGTGTTTTCAGCACTGATCAATACTACAAATCATTCTGAGTACCATATACCCATCTGCTCCAAGCTGTCTGAAACATAGTGCTTATCTGAAAGAAGATGGGAAGCGATACTTACGTTTCATATGGATTTGTCAAACAGTTCCAAATGAACTAAGATTGGTTTGATAGCAGGAAAAAAAAAGCAAGGAATATTAAACATCTTGGGGTTTTTTAACACGGCTCTCCTATACTGTATACTGCCAAGCAAACTGCATAAATTAGGTCTGAACAAAACCATAGTATGTCTTTAGATAAAAATCTGTGCTCAGAAAATGATTGGCAACAGCTTGCTGTCAGTGTGCACTCAGTGAGGCTCCAAACTTTTGTCTGTTGTGGATCTGGGGCTATTCAGCATTTTCATAGACTATTGTACTCTCTTTGGAAGTCATCTACTGAATTTGTAATTAATTAATAATAACATCCACATTGTTGCACAGACAGCTGTTAACCAGCAAGCAGCTGCATTGCTGGCTGGGAGGCATTTCTGCTGTGTAGGAAGGGTCTGTCCCCGTATGTGTTGGCAGGAGCTCAGAGGAGTCCCTGAGGTGCAAACTCTCTCTGGGAGAGTGCGGCAGTAACAGACTTCATGCAAATGGGTTACCAGCTCACTGATCCTGGAACGTTTTCAATCCTTCTTCCCTTTTTCCCTTCCAAAAGACACACTCCTTTGGCCCTTTGCTCCCATCATGTTTCACTCCCTTCCCTCAGAAAATCAGTTTTCTTCCACTTTGTCCGTCCTTGTCTTATATTAGATAGTAATTTTGGCTTGGGCTTTTTCTTTCTTTTTTTTTTTTTTAACCTTTTGCTATTTTGTTCAGGCCTCTGAGATAGCTAACAAAAATCTTCTCCCTATGGGCTTTTCATGCTGGCATAAGGCAACAAAATCCAGGGAGTACCAGTCTGTCTTGTAAGAGGTTCACTTTTGTTTTAAATTTCTTCATTATTTGGTAGTAGAATTTTCAGGGACGGGGCTAGACTCTTGGGAGGATTGAGGCATTGCAATTCAATAGCATTTAATTTTAGGCACCCCATTACATTTAAGGTGACTAATACACAGTAAATGCAGTTTCAGGGATTTCTACATGTGTATGGGAAAACTTCCAAGACCAAAGTTGAGAGTATAGAAGCCTAATTGATTTTGGAAGGATATTATTGGAATGGCTAACATGGAACATATTCACCTAATTGACATAATTCAACCTTACTTTTTCTCCACTGCATTCTCAGTCCAGTGCTGGGGTCTTCGCTTACAGGCAATACAATATGAGCAGCCAAGTCCTGCCATAAACCATCAGCTCCAATTAAGTGCCCTAATCCCTTCTTCTAAGGAGCAAATCATGGATATCCCTTCATATCTGGAAGTGGACTACCTGACTTACTAAGGTGATTTCCATTTCTGTAAGCATGCAGACAACTGGGAAGAGGATCAGGTTTCTTAAATAACTATTTGATGTAGAAATGTTTCCTTTCCCCTCTTGTCCAACCTCCTTGTTTTAGGAAACTTTCTCCCATCTTTCTGAAATAACCCCTAAAGATTAGGTTAAAGACACTCAAATAATTCTGGTAAAGTTTTTACAACCTTGTGAGAAATGCTTAGCTATTTTGGGAACCAGAAAGTGAGGTTTTGTGATTTTATATTTTTCCTAATAATATTTTTTCCTGAATAGTAACCAGTAAGGGGCCAAAGGTCCTGTTCATGCACAAACTTCACAGTATTATACCAAATGGGTCACTGGGGGAGGGACTAAACTCTTTCCACAGCACCTGGTAAATGGGCCAAATGTAACACTACAGCACAGCTTACATGCTCCCAGCTGAATATTTATTTAGTCCCCAGCACATGACCATTCAAGTAGAATAGCCTGGGAGAAGGAAAGTTCTGCATCAAGTTCCTGCAGCCATTCACACGCGGCATGTCAATTTTTTATTTTTTTTTTTTGACCAGGGCACTTTTTTTTTGCTTTTCTGACTTACATATTCTGGATGAGGGGTTGAACTTCTGAGTAAGGAGGGTTGGAGGCAGCTTTAATGCATGGATCATGGATCTGATTTGGCTCCTCTCTGAGGCTGGTGAAAGAATTATTTGGACTTACATATGAGACAATTGCAAAGGAATTTGTAGGTGTCAAAAAAGCACAACCACACACATCTCTGATACATTGGCAAGCACTGGAGATATAAACCTCAACAAGGCTATGCTGGGATGTCTTAAATATCAGTGACCTCCAGGGTCAGACAGCCACCTATGAGTCTTTCATATGTAATCTATGCTCCATATTAAATAAAGAGATAAAAAACAACATAGAAACCTTAAAGAAAGATTTTTTTTTTATAATTGTTATAAGTTTTTCTAATAACTGAGAAGGTAGAAAATTACTTGAGATAGATTTCTCTCCTTATGTACCTGACTCCTCCTGGGGTTCAAATCCCTCATAACATCTCTGGAGCTCACTCGTACAAGAGGAAGCTGCAATTTAACTTTGCAGATTCTGCACTCTCTCTGGCTGGGAAGTGGGTTTTGGTTAACTGCTTGGGGAAAAGAAAAGAGAAAATTCACCATTTTAACTACTGCTATTAAAAGGCAATACGGGGAAATATAGCGCAATAGCTTAACTTACGGAAATAGGAGGAAGTATATAAAATTTCATATTTAATTGCTTTCAGTCCTGAGTATGGACAGGGTACACTGCAACAGTTTTTTAAATGTTCAATGTACAGAGTATTAATGGGCAAGTATGAGCAGGCTGTGCCTTGATTAAGACGCTTAGGAATACAGTAGATGGCAATGAAAATCCAATTCACAAATTCTATGGTTTCACAGCTTGCCTTGTAAGTAACTCTTAAGTAAGGTAAGAGGCACACAAAATGCTTGATCAGAAGAGGATTTTGTATCTGGGAAAGACAGTTCTACAACAACAGCTGGTAATAATGTACTACAAGGAAGACTGAAAAAAGTACATAGAGTCTAGAAGTATAAGTATTCTTAAAAGCAGAGTTACCATACCTTCAGTATTTTCAGTGATACAAAAGTCTGTGTTATCTGCCTGCAAGCTCTGTAAAACCTGCACATGTCAGGGGTTGTACCACTGTAGTTCTTCGTAGAGATTCAAGCAATTTTAACAACACATAGGCAGGGATTTAGAGGGGTAGATGTTTAGGTAGGATTAGTAGAGCTCCCTCAACAGTTTTAAAAGCATATCCTTATAATTTTCTTAAGGAAGCTGTCTGAAAGATATTGAAATGCTGAAAGATCCCCTTAAAGTATATCAGTTTGATGGACTGACCAATGAAAAGCTTCATCAGTGAGCTTATGTGCAATGACTATTCCAGTTATAAGTTTGGTGGAAGAGTCCTGAAACAGACAGATGAAGACTGTGGGTATTGGTCCACTGTTTAGAACCTATGGAAGGAAAGAAAGAAGGAAGTTGGACACTTTATGTGCTTGGTGCCCTTTCTAGGGACACAAGAGTCCTATATTTTTCTTGAATCCACATAAAATGTATTGTCACTTCCACTGTTTTTATCATAAATATGAAAACTTTCAAATTGCTGTATTTATTTCTATACTTACCATTTTAGTAAAACCTATTTATATATGATTTACTAAAAAAACCTTTATATTTAAATAATTAAATAATCTATAGCTAGAAATATACCTACAAATTCATACGTTTTCTCTTTTATGAATAATGTGTTAGTGACTCACAGAATTTGCTAATTTTATATCCTCATGTCTTTTAGATGTTTTTCTCTGTACTGTCTAGCTTCTTGATCTTGCTTCCATTTCTGTACCCATTTCAAGACTCACCTTGTGGCAGGAAGGAGGCTCCATCTCTACCCATTAACAGAATGGGACAACACTCTATTCCTGAGTAGTTCCAAAGTTCCCTGAGGAAAAGGCTGATACCCATTTTGGGTTGTTTCAGCCAGTTAATTGCCGTGGTGTGGTTTTTCCACTGTGTGTGCCGCCTAAAGTTTTCTGAGCTGTGTGCAGCCTGGACCCCTGTGGATGTCTGCATTTTACTGGTGCTGTTGGATCATTGGAAACCAAATTATTAACAAGCCTGTTACAGTGTCCCATAGTTAGACCATGCAAACACCTGAAAATGTTATTGATTTCTGTAAACCAGCCTTTGCTGGTTTGTAAATTCTAGGATAATACCAGACACCAGCAGCATACATTCCTGTATCTTGAAATCAGCTTTTCAAAGGGGGAAGGGGCACAAGGTAATTAACTGCTTGACAAAAAAACAGGCAACTGAATTGTTTTCTCAAGAAGTGAAAGGAGAGATGAGAAAGCGAAATGAACAGGCTGACAGTTTCCTAAAAAACCCTTGCATAAATATATATGTATGTGTATATATATATATATATGGCAAAAGATACATTACAAGATAGTAGCTGACTGGATACACCACAATGAGAGCTCAGGAGGAGGGGTTACATTAATAAGAGAAACTGGGATAGACAAGATAGTTAAAGGGAAGCAAGTTAATCTTTTCCCATTATTGTCATTAATCCCTCAAGTGAAGGACATAACACTAAACATCTCAAATTGGAGGGAGGATTGAAAGCCATTATAGGACCAATTTGGCTAAATTGTGAGCACTTTGTTGGCCTCAATTATAAGGCAAAATATATACAAAACCTAGAAACTCTGTCAGGTAAAAAGTAGAAAATAAAAAAATAAAAGGGAAGGGAGGTACAAAACCAGAAAGGCCACAAAACTGAGATATAACTAACAAGGAGCATAAGGAGACATTCTGTCTGTCCATTGGGAGCAGAACAAAGACAAAGCAAAGGGTAATTCTGCTACCATACAGAGGGAGGTATAGATATGGTGACCACTGAGAGGTCAGCTGAAAGGGAGAACAGCAAATAGTAGCAAATATTGGATCCTACAGCAAAACAGGGAGAGGAGAGAAAATTCTAGGCCTAGACATGATTGGAAATGGTATCACAATGGTTAAGAAAACCCAGAAAATACCCTGGGGATTTTAGACATGTTGATGGCTCACAGGTGTCTGCCATTTCAAATGAAACCTGTCTAGTAAGCTGGAGAGTCCCCATTCTGCAACCAATCTCTACTGTGTTGGTGATTGCCAGCGTACCAGAGAGTCAACTGGTGAAGGACTATTATTACAACTTTGTACTCTAAATATTTTGGTCTTTATTGTTCTCCAGTTCTCTAGGATTTTTTTTTTTTTGCCCCCAAAATTTCTCAGCAACTCTTTTTTTAAATCTTGAATGGATAAAGTCCGTATTTCTGCAAGGATACAGTATGAGGACCTTTCCAGCCTTTCTGTCTCTTAGACAGAAAATACAAACACATGAAATTTGTGACCTTGTTTTTAGGCTTTCCAGGTGTACTCTTTTATGAAAAGACCATCTTTTCAGTGAATCCAGAATTCTCAAGTAAATGAAGTGCAACTCTGGCTTTATTGAAAGACAAGGCAATTTTTTGTCTTGACAGCTATGGAATCAGGATAAAATAGTTCATTCTCTTTTATAATTGAAATGCCCTTTTAGTTATTGTTTCTACAGAGATAAAAAATTTTTTATTAGATTTGGTGGGATTATTCATTTTACATTAGTCTAATATAGCCCAGGGATTTCAGTCAGAATGTGGAAGAAGGATTCTGTCCCAAAGGCTTTTCGGTCACAAATGACAGAAACACATAAGCGGGAAAATAAAGGTGTGCAGGGGAAAAAAAGCCTTTCACAAGTGAAAGAACCAGAGCAGAGATGGGTGAACATCTAGCTGACTGCATCCCTATAATTAATAATAATTATTATAGTCATTAATTTTTAATTAATTCTTTAATTGCATTTAACATTGCTGCTATTCTTACTTCATTTTTCCTAATTGACTGCTAGAATGAGATTAATTATATTTGCCTATTTAGTTCCAGAAATCCTAATTCACCCTTCGATTTAATCAGTCCCACCTTGCCATTTCTATTTCATATGTTTGGCTCCTTTCTCTTTAATATCTTTTGTCCCTTACCTACTGTCTAAGGGGATTTTTCCCAATTAGCTATGAAGAACTTCCATTATCCTAACTTTCTTATTACCATAAAGGCACTCTTAATCCAGTGCATCTTGCAGTAAAATAAAATAGGGAAAGTATTTACAAAATGAAATAGAAAAGACAGTGTTGCAAATGTCTTGAGAGGAGTCAAAGTAAATGAAGAGAAACCTATGCACCCTACATGCCCTAACACTTAAGAGTACCTTAGTAGTCTCTTTGCAGCAGAAATGCTATCAAGATATTATTTTGCTTTCTAGTTATGGAGCTACTTCTTAACTAACTCCTTCATCTTTGCTTTCTTGGAAGATGATGCCACCTTGGATCCCATGTTTTCATGTTTGGGGATCTCTTCAGATTCAGTTTCTTTCCTCCATCATTTCTTTATTACCAGTTCAGTCAGTATACCCAATACTGTGTCAATTTGTTGTGAGGTCAACCTCTCTGTTAGGTGGGGCAATTTGAAAATCCAAGATAGTATTGAAAAATACAAGATACTAATTTTTTTTGACAGAGTAAACTGTAGATTGCATATAAAAGCATGCTAATCATGCATTGTGAAATGATATAACTGTGATGACAGCATGCAGAACTTTACTTGTTTAAGACCAGCCTCCATGTCAAGAAGACCAAGTTTAATCAATGATAATTTTGGTGTAATTGTGGTTTAGCCCTGTCTGTGATAGATTTGCTCTCTGAGTTATTTCTTCAACTACTGCTTTTGATGGCAGGACCTCCTCAAAGAGTCTGTTGCCCTCCCTCTTCTATACACTGTTCCACAAAGAAGTGCTTGTGGACCTGAGATGTGGTTTCCTCTGTGCCTGGCCTGGCTTTACAGGCTGCCTACAGGACCACATCTATTTGGAAGTCCCTTAGGCAGATGGGAAAATATACCACAGAGGAAATTACATGTAATGGAGCTGTGTAGCTAAAAACCCTCTTCTGACAATATCCACAAACACTAATGTGTGTCTTGGGGAGTTTTTCCAAATTATTTACAAAGGCATTGTAAACACAGAGAAGATGCAGGTAGCTAACTGTAATCTCCATAATTCACCCCAGAATCCATTGTCATTACTCCAGAGTCTGTTGAGTAATGTTTAATGTCTCTGGCTTTTTCAGGCTTTATCAAGCAGATATAACCCAAATCTCCCATCTGTCAGTGGAGTGCATTGTGTTAAACAATTAATTAAAAAATAACCATATTCCTGGGCAAAGTCTTTTCTTTGGACAGGTACAGCTTCAAGAGAGGGGATAGGACTTGCTTTTTTCCAGGCTTGCCTTTAGCTCAGGGTTTAGCACACTTTTTCTGGGAGACAGAAGCAATGAAATCTGAAACCCAAAATAACACTGCCAAGGTGTCATGGTGCCTCAGTGTGATTGCTGCCTACAAAGACCAGCAAAATCTGACTTCATGGCAGAAAGGGTTGTCTGTGGCTGAGAGGTTTTGTGCTAAATATGGATTGCGGGCAGAGTGGGTGCTTCATGCAAAGTTTGTTAGGGAAATTCTCTTGTTGAGTCACGCGGTCCAGAAAGGACTCTCTTGTGCTCTAAACTCCTCAGAGAGGAGTCCAGGTGTGGCTGGGTCAAATCTCAGCCCCAGACTTTGTCAATGGTTTATGTCTGAAGGCTTATACAGATATGACTGAACTTTTATACAATTTTGACCTGCAGGATTAAGGATGGCAAACCCGATATATTTATATGAATATATTAAATTGCTTATTTTAACTGACTACAATAATTATAAAGATTAGGAAAAAAGTTTAATCAGAAATAATTGCTAAACAGTATGTATAGCTATAGCTACTAGTATAATGGACTGGTTTTGAACCAATATTGAAGCAATTATATTAAAGCTAGCAAAACTTTAATAATTTAAACAATTTAATAAAACTCTATTAAATAGAGCTTGATATTACTCACCCATATCAATGAATGTCGCTCAGCTTTGAGGAGTAACCTCAAGGAGTGTTCCCATTCAAAAGAAGGATCCTCACACACCTCGGAGTGATATGCTAGAAGTCTTCCCTGTGCAAAAGCAGGACTGGCCTCTTAGAGTATAAAATGATTGTCAGTCATATGCCTTTCTTAGGTTATAACATTTAATCATCAAAATATGCTTTGTGCTGAAAGAGGCGTAAGGAACACTTAAGTTTCTTCTGCTCAACACTCCTGACTCTCAGCTCCATATCAGGGCCCGTACATCCTGGCTGCTCCCCATCTCGGTCAGGGAACATGCCTTGAACGTCCTCGTGGTGGGGTCTGATAGTCCAATCAAACAGGTCTCAGCATTTTTCATCACTAATAACAGCAGACCCTCCTTACGTGATCTTATCACTGATCAGTAGATTCTCTTTGCTCAGGTTATCACTGACGAACTTCTAAGACAAATTTCAAGCTACTGTATCCCCCACCTAGATACACTGTTCTGTTACAATCACCTAAATGCTTATGCAGTTTTGGAGGCAAAATTTTAGATGCTTCTTACTTTTTTCTGAATTACCTAGAACACAAGTGAGGCCTTTGTGCATTATGCTCCTGGGTACTGGAACCCAAATCCTCTTTACAACATACTTCATGTTCTCTGGGAGGTAGATTTTCCTGGTTCTGATAATATCCCAAGGTACTCCGTGATAACTCAGCCTGCTGCAACCATTTGGTCCGTGTGTTCATTATTTACTTGCCTGCTCAATTTTCCAGACAAAAAATGTTTTAATAGGGTAGGAACAGGGAGTTTAATGTGTGTGGTTCAAAGTGTTGAGAGGAAAGTATTTTAGCTGTTATAGCTTACCATAATTATGACTATTACTGAATTGTGTGTAATGAACTGGCCCTTGACTAATCTCTTCAGAAGGGGAAAAACCTAACAACATGTTCAAGCTATGGTATGTACATTCATTTCTATTACACTTTATTCTTCCATTATTTGGGTGTTGGCTAGTTGACAAAAGTCCATTTTTCAGAAAGTGTACAAATTTTAACATTTCCTTATGTATTATACGTATGAGTTTAACCGCACACATTACGTGCTTTTGAGATAGCTTTTTAACATAACAGCACAGCAGTAAGGGTCCAAATTACCTGAGCCAAATTAAAGTTAGCTACATGGTTCCAAACCCACAAAAAGTGCTCAGGGGAGCTACCCATTATCAGGTGGGAAAGTGCACTGCAGCAGTTCTTCCATCAGCCATTTGCAGTGTTCCCAATGATCTCTATTGCAAAGTATTTAACCTTCAGAAAGAACAGTGGTAATAAGCAAGAAGAGAGTCCCTAAACTGGAAATGTGCTTTTAAGCACATATATCTATGTTCTTTTTGTTACTGTTATTTATTAGCCCTATAACCATGACACAGATGTATCTTATCACGGTACATGACAAAAGTTCACTTTAAGACACAGCATTAAAAAAATGTTACTCTACTTTAACTAACAGTTGCTTCCCAAATATGCATTATAATAGGGAATCTATTATGTAGTGAGAATTACTGATGCCTTTCAAGATCATCTGCTTCATGGAAAGAAACAATATGGCGAGTTACATTAGACTGTCTGTTCCTAAGTGCATAAGATAAACATAAAATCCTAGAGAATCAGAAATAAGAATAGAATTATTTGCAAACAGCAGAAAACATCATTATGTGGAAACTGGCAAAGATTACATATTTGTTTGTATGTGTCGCAACATAACGGGACAAAAATTCCCAACTTTTAACTTTTCTTCAGCTTGAGCATGTATAAATAGTTAATAAGTGTCTTCTGCTTGATGGAGAAAACTATGTTTTGAATGACAAAAGATGTCCAAGTTTGTAAGATTGGTTTAAAGTGGCTTTATTTTTAAACTGATTTATTTATTTGTTTTACTTTAATAGTAGAAGAATAAGCACCAGGAACAAAAATAGCAAAAAAGGTAACAGTGGCTTTTCCCCAAATTCTTCTTAAGTGTGGAGTTTTTACAGCTTTTTTCAATGAAAGAAGAAAAATCAGGAAAAAGGGAAAAGTGATCTTAGGTCACAATTAAAGGTTGTGTTTTTGGTGCTCCTCCAAGACTGCTTGGTCCTGACTCAGACAGAGAGATTGATGCTTTCAAAGCTACAATACCGGGTTGCAGTTCTGTGCTTGCACATTCATGATTTATAGTGTCTGTTGACTCTTGTGAAATTTTCTCTGGGAAATTAGCTGGGGCTAAGAAAGAAATTCAAGTGACCACTGTTGTTTGCATCCCTTTTTTAAATGAGTCTTTATGGTGGGTTTTTTTCAGGAAACCATTTGAAAGGGTATATTTGGTTTGGGAACACTGAAGTGCAATTATCACTGGCATTTTCCATAGCACAGTGCAGTTCACTGCTTCACTTTATATCAAGACTGGTTAATTGCACAGGTTTCCAGAAAAAAAATAAATTCAAAAGAACCTGCAGTTAGACTTCAAATACAGGAAAAATATCTGTCAAAGAATACTCAATATATCCCCCTTCCCCCCTTCGGGTCTGAGAGAGAACAGGTGATCATTTAAAAAGTTTCTGTTTTCTAGTTAACCTTTGAGCATGAATAAGAGATGAATAAGAGATTTCACACCTTTTATTTTAGTAATTATATCATTGACTACTATCTACAGGAAGTCTTTATTAGTGTTAATAGGCTTTTCCAATGTGATTTCATGCTGATAGAAATAACCGTCGCTGAGCTATATTTAGTTAAATATATAGCTGAACACCATGTTAGCAATGTTAGGTTATTTCTGCACCAGCACTCCTGCAGGGACAGAAACACTCCCATGAAGAAATGTAGAGGTCAAACCCAGAAAATATAAAATGTTCTGCAGACAAGGGGTGGGGAAAAGGGTAGCGATATTCAACACAAGGAGTAGCTGAAAATAATGCCTAGAACTTTTTAAATCTGAAAGCAGAGACAGGCAGGGAGTTGTAGTGAGTCTGAGCCAATCAGTCATGAAGGAGCCCAGAGGATGGGAAGTCCGAGAAGGTTGTAGGGTAAAGAACCGTAAAGGGCAGAGGAAATCCACATTTTTATATTGGGAGCTTTCTGAAGCTTGGTTTGTGCACATAGTCCAATTAGAATTTCAGCTGTAAATGGGGCATCTAAGACCCCCTGTGCACAAATGAATCCTGTAATAATAAACCTCATTATTATGACCCACTAAATCTCTATTTTAGAAATGAGGACAAACATATCCTTATGACTCTTTAAAAATATTAACTAAAAATAGCTCTCAGTATAACTTTATTTCCTTATTAGTAATTTTATTTAAAATTGTCCCCTGCATATGATAAAATAAACATGAAGAAGAAAAAGGAAAATTATGGAATTTAAATTAGCATTTGTAAAGTGCTATACATATTATGTGAATGTTTTATTCTAGCTATGTTTCATTATTACACAATAAAATAATTTTAAAAATGTGTCCTCTGTGAAAAAGATGCTCCCATGTGGTAACAGACATGCTTGACTTTCCATTATAAATTGATAATTGTGGTTTAAAATTATAAGTGGTAACCTCTGAATTGATCTAATATAATAAATTACTATTTTTACTTATTATGATCCACTTACGGTTTTATTCTTTGGATGATGAAACATTTTTTTCATTAACACCAGATTTCCTCAAAGAGTTGCCCTTTCCTTGAGGACTAGAGGGTCACTTGTGTAGAGTAGTGTGAAATCTCAGACTTATCTACCTTTTACTGAGGAATATCCTGTTTTATAGTTTGTGGACAACTTTAAGGCACATAAATCCAGATTCATAAAGGGATTTGAACATAATAACCTTAGCACTGCTAGGTCAGTGTTGCCTTGGGAATGGACTTTACAATCCCACACTAAAGGCGTGAGTTCTCTGGAACAATGGGGTTTTTTCCAGCTTTTGAAAGTGTTGCTCTCTTTTGGCTCACGTATCTTCATACAATTTCCCTCATATTTGCATGTTTAAATTAAAAACCAGCTCAGATCAAGTATAATTGCTGGAAGACCTGGGTTCCTCCAAGGTAGCAGCGGGCAAAACACGACTAGAATGATTAACTCTTAATGTAAATTTTGGTGACACTCCCTGCCCCAACTCCCTTGAGCTACTGCTGGCAGTTAATGCTAATTTGCCATTCCTTGGCAACCTGAACAGTTGCTGAACACTAATGACTGTTGCTTTTTACATTCTTATGCTGAAAGAATGGCTGCTGTCTCATGAGAACAGGAACACATCTATGTATTGAAGTATGGTAAAACCTTGTGTAGGACTTCCTGACACCTTGTGTGCAAAGATGAGTTCTTTGGTGGACAGGATGCAGAGTCTACAAAATGCAGGGATTTGGGAGTCTGATGAGTTAGTGTAACCTCTTCATGAAGACAATGGTATCTCTGGGAATGTGCCACAGTATAACTTTTAACACCATAAAGCATTCTGGGGAAGGTTTAAGCTCCTAGCTGTTGGGCAGGAATTCTGTGGATTGCTTCTCACAGTTCAGTTGTGCCTTAGCTCCACCATGGGCAGGAAAGCACCTTGGATCTTGTACAGATTGGCTGAGCTTAGATTATGGAAGAAATTGACGTTCAAGTATTAAGTATGCCATTTGCCCGAGTAGGTATTTTTTCCTGTTGCTTAAAGCACCAACTTCACCAGAGAAGTGTGGGCTCTGGTTACAATATGTTAGCGTGTTCTCAAAGACGTGCCAGGAACCATTGCTATTGAAAGGAAAATCTGTCTTTGCCCTCCCATCATTTGTGGTCACTTACCCATCCCAGGAGAGGTTTCTAAGGGAATCACCAGCAGTTTTTCTTGCCAGAGATTCCAGGCATTCAAGTGACGATTTAGACGACATTTGTGTGATCACACTGAAGACAGCCAAATCTGTATAATAAGTGACAGCTTTCAGTGCTGGAAAGAAGAATCATACACCAAGATGAGTGATCCCACAATCCATGGGTATGTGCTCCGCACAGTGACTCAGGATTTTGCACTTTGGAAATATTGCACTACCCGCATATGCTACATTGTACTAAAAGTGGTTTTGGAAGGATGAAAACATTTATGCTGTCTACACTAAAATGTTTTGTCATTTTAAGGATACTACTGACATTTTTCCCACAGTAAAAAATCCTATAGCATTTGAGATCTCTCTTGTGTTCACTTATGTGTGCTGCCAGCTGGTCTGATTATCAGGATGTAAGTGTATGCATATGTTGGATTGTTGAAGGAATGGTTGCAGTGCTAGACCTATTAATGTGGGAGACTCTCAGTCATCTCAGAAATCCTACAGGGCTTGCCCAACGAGCATCGAGATTTGTGAGTACATATTAAAAATCTGTTTGTTGGGTTGATTTTTGTGGTTTGTTTGTTTGTTTTTTAAGTAAGAAAAAAATGAAAAAAAAATTAAGTTTTAGAAATGATACCCTAATGACTGAGGTGTAGCAGATTTTGGAAAAGCCACTCTGAGATTTCAGAGCTATACAGGGTAGCTGGGGTTGCCAGGACTGCTCTGGTTCTTGAAAGCAATAGCAAACAGGTAAGCCAGCTCTGTGCACTGATTGCATAGAATTATTGGTATCTTCCATGGAATCTTCTATTTGACAATAATCTTCATGAGCTAAGAGTTTGAGTCTAGTCCACGCATTCTCAGTGATGTCTGGTAAAGTACTTAAATTATACTATCATGAAATTTCAAATCCTGCAAGGGTTGGAAGCCAGAATGCACAAGAGGGATTTGTCAGCAAAGATTTATCTTTTTGCATATCTTCCAGCAAAGAAAAATTGCAGGTACTCTAGAAACACTTATGCTGAGTGGGACAGATGCTTTGTTTATCTCTTTCACCTGCATGATCTACTTGTCTCTAGTAAAGTTGTCATATTTGCTAAAGGCCTCACTGATTCCTTTCCTTCCTCATCCCCTTTTCATACTGTCCACATGAGGGGAAAATTTATTTTCTCCTTAAACCAGCAAGTCTATGCCTTATACCTGCTACATAAGCAAGAGATGAAGTCCTTTGTGTCTCATATTTTTACAGGGTAATGTAAGGATGGCTGATTTTACATTCTCTCTGCCAATAAAATATGAACATTTTCCAGTTTTTACAACCGTACAGGATAATCTCTCAAACAACACTTCTTTTTCTCCAACAGGTTACGAAAATGTAGCATCATTGTGAGCATCATTACGAATTTTTTTCTAGCCTACAGAAACACTGATTTCCTGAGAAATGAGGTGACTTTTCCAAACTTTCAGCCTACATGGGATGACACAAAGGGTCACTGTGTTGCGTTCTACCTACTGGTGTGGGGCTGATGCTATTATCTTGTTCCTTCCTTTTTCTTTCTCTAGGGAATAATTAGCTTTTTACTGAGTGAGTCAACAGCACAGAGAAGTAATAGCACTACATGAAATCACAGCTCTGGTGACCCAAGTGCAATGACAAGGCAGTAGCACTAACAGGGTAGAGGGGTTTTGAAGCAACAAGATTTGGAGAAACTGGCTGGAAACTTTGATTCTGAGACCACAATCAGACTTTGTAAAGACAGTGATTCTTTTCATGTCGTAAAATGTCTGACTAAAGGGTTGACCTATGCAAGGGCATGCTAAAGACTTCTGACAAATATCTACAAAATGTACTACATGTACTACAGAGCACATGAAACCATGACCTGTGCAAACTCTCTGTTAGAACTACAGTCAGTTCTTGAAGAGTCTGGTTGTTCCTTGAGGTGGGGGAGAGAAGAGCCATTTTTCTTCCTCAGTTTTTTCCAACCATAATTTTCTTTTTTTTTTTCCCCCTGGTTTTGTTTGGTTGGTTTTATTTGTTTGGGGGTTTTGTTTTGGGTTTTGTTTTGTTTTGTTTCCTGGAATCTCACAATACCCACCGTGTACAATACTTTTTTGGGGTATGGGGGAGCACTTGAATCAGAATAGTCTCAAAATTCTTGCGACACTGTACACAGCTTAATGTATGTATTAAAAGAAGCTTTCTAAACTTCCATTTTCAGTTATGTGTTACCCTAGAAAATAGAACTTCAGTTACTACAAATAACTGATCTTAGTTAAAATAATTACAATTCGAATCTCTAAGTATAACCATATCATTCTTTCTAGCAAGATTGTCATTTAGAATCTGCCAGAAGTGTTTGTCAGTAAATGACAGATAAAAAAATCTTTGTGATTCATATTATTCTATATCAAATATATCTCAAATTTTCATTTTAAGAGGCTGAAACAAAAATGTATTTTTCAATACATGTTATAATCAATCATTGATATAAAATGAACTATGTGCAGTAATAAGACACTGATTCTCTGAAGTTAGTGGAGTCGTCCAACACCAATGATTCCCATTCAATGTGTTGTGAAAGGATGCATGAAAGCCCAAAACTGCTTATTTTGAGAGTGTCTTTGGAGAAAAAAAGGCACTCTTGGGAAAAAAGAATCTATTCCTAAGGAAAAGATGGGTTTTAGAAGTAGAAGAGACCTTGAAGGCTTCAGGACCAGAAGTCTTGAAAAAGTCTTCCCTATTCACCCCCAAAAAAAGCTTTTTGGAGGAGCTGGATCACCTGGGACAGATTAAAGGTGATTCTTCAGTGAAATCTGAGCTTGGTCTGAGAGTTGCTGAGGAGAAAAGAAAGGCCTCAGCCAGGATTTAGGTCTCAGGGGAAGGGATGAAAAGCTCCTTCTCTTTGGTTGAGGGGGTTAAAAGGCAGAGGGGTCGAAGTTGGAAATGTTCAGCCAAAGTAGAAAGACTATGAAGATCTCAGGGTGGACAAATTGGAAGGGTAGTTGTACAGCTTGAGGAAAGGGCTATAAAAATCTTGAAAGGAAGTCAATGATAATTTAGGAGTGGGATGGCTTTGAAGATAAAATGGTAGTGGAACATTTCCTGGAGCACAAAACAAGCTGTGGCAGGAAGCTGAAAGATAGTCTGGGGTGGGATCCCTTGGGTTCTCTTCTTTAGTCCCTGTCATCCTCAATTCCATTTGATAAAGGCAATGAATCCTCTCTAAAAGCAGATAACATACATATTGTAACTTTTTATTTTTATTATGATTCATTTACTACCTTGCTAAAAATTCCTTTTTCTAACATTTGGGAACTTCTATTTCTTCTTCTTATATCAAACTTCTATTTCTTCTCATTTCCAATTTCTGCCTGGTCCTCTGTTAGTCTGTATATCCTTGTTCTTAAAATTATACTACTTTTAACACAAGTAGGTCTTTTCACTTGGAGTGTGTGTGCATGTGTGTGCATTGTGTGCTGGGGGGGGGGGCCTTTTCATTTACAAGAGCAAACTAGCTAAGCTCTTTAGCTGCTATTTAAGTGCAAGCCGTATATTCCCTACATCACTCAAGTTCCTGCTTCTGCCCTTGTTTTTTAACTAAATTTCTCTCTAAATAGGAGGATAATAGTTTAGGACATTGAGGTGCTGAAGCACGACCAGTGAAGGGCAACAAGGCTGGGGAAAGGTTTAGGAAACATGTCTCAACCATATGGTTGAGGGAGATGGGTTTTTTTAGTCTAGAGAAGAGGAGGCTTGGGGGGACCTCTTTGCTTTCTACAAATGCCTAAAAGGAGGTTGTAATGAGGTGGGGACTTGTCTCTTCTGCTGCACCTGCAGTGAGAGGACCAGAGGAAATGACCTTAAGCTGAGGTGAGAGATTCAGATATTAGATATTAAAAAAAAAATTCACTTGTGCAGTGGTTAAGCACTGGAATAAGGTTGTTCAGGGAGGTGGTAGAGTTACCATCCCTGGAAGCGTTTAAGGGGTGTCTGGATCTGGCACTTGGTGATATGGTTTAGTGGTTTAGGGGTTACAGTGGTAGTGCTGGGTGGGTGGGTGGACTGGATGATATTGAAGGTCTCTTCCAACCCTGGTGATTCTATACCTCTAGTCTCCTAAAGGTGATGCCTTCAGCAGTTGAACCACTTTTGTCAATACTTCCTTATGTGTGCCTAAAATAGTTCCTCCGTGCATCGTAGAGTTACATCACCTTTCTACATCAGTGACCCACCACCTCACTGTCATCCACTGATAAAAATGGTACATATTTCTTTATCTTCAGCTCTTTCAAATGATTTTGTGCTCCTTGGTTTGATTTCAGTCCATATCTGTGATTCTTACTCTCAACCAGCTTTTGCAGTAATTTTTGTCATGTCTGTGTTGATACAAAATTTGGAGGTGTCGTCAGTACATTTTAGAAAAAAAAATTCCTAATTGGCATTTTTGAAGATGTTAATTTATTCTGTGATTAAGCAGACTTGTCCCAAGGTGGCTGAGTTCAAAATACGTGCCTTTCAGGTTACATTTCCTGGCTTTCAAAACTGTTTCTTGCTTTCCCCCAGCTCTTTCATCTACAATCTTCAGTTACTATTGCCACTAGTAATGTCTCATTAAAAACAGCTTACTGTTATCCATGTAGATGAAGTAGGTCCAGTTTTGTGCCTCCTTCTTGATTGAAAAACTGTGAAATTTATCAGTTTTTTTCTGAATAGATGACTTAAGCTATGCTTCTGAAAGACATGCCCCATCAATACAATTGCCAAATAGCTGCAAATACGACAGGACACACTCTCTTTCCAGGAATGCTCAAAGTTGAGACTGATGTAAAGAAGGAGGATCAGGACTTGATGTACACACAGAAAAGGTCAATAATGGAGCCAAGAGTTGAACTCTCAAGTCCCTGTTGAGTGCTCTTTCAAGTTTTTTGTGTATCAGCGGAAATATTGGTCACACCTGTACAGAGACACTGAGACATCTGGCCCAGATGAGGCATCTCTACTTCCAAGTTCTTTTACCATTCTAACCCCAAACTGAGTTCTTCAATAGGACTCTGGGTTTTTGACATTTGATCCTCCCTTCTTCTTCCATTTGGCATTGCTTCAGTCACAGTTCCTTGTAAATTAGTTCAATGCTGGATTTACCAAGCTTTTAATCTGTGCAGGGAAACTTTCCCTGTAGACTTCTCATTCTTCAGCTACACCCTTTCCCATAATTTTATATCTCTTCTTCCATCAAAATCTTCATGAAAATATTTTTTGTAAAGCGTCTTTGTTTTGTCTGCTAAATCCCTTCATATAAATTTAACTCTACAATGCAGCTAATTCAAAACCAACAGGCATCTTGTGAATACATACAGAAAAAATCTAATACTGACTGCATTGAGTTCCCATGAGCCAAGAAGCATATGTTTCTTCTCCAATCAGTAACATTTTATGTCTAAACTTGTTTCAAAGGAATTAGAGCAATAAAACATATTAACTTAAACTCATAAGCAGTCTCCTTTCCTGCCTGTATTTTAAGAAAAAAGTAGCATACATTTCTGTTGTGGTTAAAAAATTGTAATTAAAAGAAAAGTAGAAAGGAAAATGTGCGTTGAACATCTGGCTTTCAGTGAGGTCTTGCTCTTTCCTATTTTTTCCAGCTGTGTTGGCTCTTTACTTTGATGGATCCTTGCTCAAGCATCCCTAAAGATCATTTTCGTACTTCTTGGATGTCCCTTGGCTGTCTTCCCATTTTGAGAAGAGAAAGTAGGAGCGAATACCACACATGAACTTGGCTTAAAGGGACTAAACTGTCCCCTCCACTTTCAGGCACAGCTGAAATGAAGAACTTGAAGGTATAAATAAAAGCCATAAAAAGCAAACAAGAAGTCCCAGTCAGACAGCTATGTCTACTTACTCTGGAGAAACAGAGGTATCTGAGTACCATCACCTATCCTTCAGAGCTCTTCACTTTCCTGATCAGGGCCAACCAGAAGGAAGTGGAGTCAGGTTAAAGATTCATCAATAAGCGGATTAAGAGAAATGTGATCTGTTGAGCAAAGGGCTGGAAAGGAAGGTGGTTTGGTCTGGTGTTTTTTAAACTTTCCCAGTTTGTGCCCATATAAATGACACCATGCTGTCCTTCAAATTTCTACCCATTTCACAGAGTACTTCCTTTTATTCCTTTGCCTATGGCTGACAGCATTTTCTGCAGTCTCAGGAAAGTTCCTCCCTAAAGAATAAGACTTTGTGCAAAAATGTCAGTTACCCTAAGGTGGAACATAGCCGTTGTGATAAGAGTTCCCATAACTTTGACTGGGATTTCCTAGGCAAAAATATGCATTCTACAGCACATGTACCCATACACAGTGAACATAACACATCTGGGAAGGACTGTATAAAAAAAAAAAAATATTGTTGACCTGGGGCTGTGTAGTCAGACTTCAAGAGGGCATTGTGGGTTTATGTGACAGGCACACGTTATCAGCACAGCATGCAGGCAGTCCTCTACTTGTGCAACAGGCTAAGAAAAGGGCCCAAAACGCCCACCTTTAATTAGGATCTTACTTATAGGTGGAAACTAGCACATATTTGGAAAATGTAAACATATGGTAGTGGTACTTAGTCTCCTTTAATCTGACTTCTGCAACAAAGGCTAAGAAAAGTAATTTTCCTGCATTATAATTTCAGTTTGACCTACAGTGTATCTTCTAAGAATAACAGATTGTCTTGATATGAGCAGATGGATGATGTTCCACAAATATGTAAGTTGTTCCAATGGTTATTCATCTTAAAAACACTTGTATGCTTCTAAAACTGCATCTCCTGCATCAAATGTCATGGTAATTGTCATTTGTTTCTGCTAGCTGAGCTTATTTTGGAGAGCAAGTGACAGAAAATGCTTTCTGACTGTTTCAGAGGATGACAGCAGTGTTCTTAGCCTGAGCAGTGCACGGGGAAGAGCATGTGTAACACAATATACACCTCTTGAAGTTAGGACTTCTTGTAGGGATGCCCTTATGGTCTGCCCTTGGCAAAATAGCCTGGATAACAATGGCTCTTAAGGCAGTAGGGCTTGTATATGTGACAGGTGAATGGGACATCCAAAACTGTCCAAAGATGACGTGGTGGATTGACCCTGGCTCAATGCCAGGTGCCCACCAAAGCTGCTCTATCTCCCTCCTCTTCAACTGGACGGGGGAGAAAAAATATAACAAAAGGCTCATGAGTTGAGACAAGGGCAGGGAGTGATCACTCAGCAATTACCATCATGGGCAAAACAGACTTAATTTGGGGAAAAATTAATTGACTTCTTGCCAAACAAATCAGAGTAGGGTAATAGGAAGACAAAACCAAAACCCCTCCCTTCTTCTCTGGCTCTACTTTACTTATGATATTTACTACCTTCTTTTCTCCAGTGGCACAGGGCGATGGGAACAGTGGTCTGCTTATCACGTCTCTGCCACTCCTTCCTCCTCAGTAAAAGGATTTCTCAATTCTTTCTCTGTTCCAGTGTGGGCTCCTTCCCATGGGGTGCAGTCCTTCAGGAACACCCTGCTCCAGTGTGGGTCCACCACAGGTCACAAGCCCTTCCAGTAAACCTGTTCCAGCATGGGCTCCTTTCTCCACGGAGTCGCAGGTCCTGCCAGGAGCCTGACTCAGTGCAGGCTTCCCACATGGTCACAGCCTCCTTTGGGCATCCACCTGCAGTGTGGGGTTCTCCACGGGCTGCAAGTGGATCTTTGCTCTACCATGGACCTCCATGGGCTGCAGGGGCACAGCTGCCTCACCATGGTCTTCATAACAGCATTCAGGAGGATCTCTGCTCCAGTGCCTGGAGCACATCCTTCCCCTTCTTCCTCACTGACCTTGGTGTCTGCAGAGTTATTTCTCTCTCATATTCTCCACTCTTTGGCTGCAATTGTGCAAGGTTTTATTCCCCTTCTTAAATACACTATTCCAGAGACGGTATCCCTGTTTTAGTGGTGAATGTTAGGTTTATAGCTGGACTTGACAATCTTAGAAGCCTTTTCCAACCTAAATGATTCTATGATACTGTAAGTAAAAAGTCAAGATTGAAAAGAGCTGACCTAACTGAACAAAAGGTAGAAATCACATAGGTGATGGACATCAGATGAATCTAAACTAAATTTGGAGTGAAGTTACTCCAAATTACTACACTGAAGTGTTTTGTGGAGTAATGCAAAGATAATAAAGTTGCTGTTCCCCTCTATCGTCTGCAATTTAATTTGAATACAGCATGCAGGGAGGAGAGCATCCACCCAGCACCGTTGACTTATTGTTTTGTAATTTTATATTTGAAATAAAATTACTTGTAGCACTATTCTAATCATTTGGTTAAATAATTGAGTGTGAAGAAAAAAACAGAATAAAGAAAAAATGTAAAATAGGCACAACTGTGGTTTAGCAAGGACTCTTTCCCTTCTGTGACAGCCTGTACAAATAAAGTGAGTAGTTGATGTGAGCAATATTTTGCAGTTGTTGTTATAAGCTCTAACATTCCCACTCCCCGCAGATTCTGTGAATGAATCCTGCTACAAGGGTTATGGGATGTGGTTTTATGCCTTGCAAGGTTTTCCTGGGGCAGATGAGAGCCTGGAGTCCTGCAGAGGTTGCAGAAGCCAGGGCGGCTCCCTCAGCTGGCAGGGATTCTGAGCAATTATTGCCATTTCCTTATCGGGAAAGGCAGGATTAGAAAGGGCAAATTTGAAAGAGACTAAGGAAAGACATTTCAAAACCTGTGCACATCACGCCTAAAGCAGGCCAATGAACGCTGTTTTCTCGTAGATAACTTTTGGAGAGCTGATAAAACATTTGTACCCTGCTTAGAAGAGGTCTATTCAGAAATATTCTGTCACAAAGTCTGTGATGGCTTTTCCATACAGCAATATAGCTGAGAAATGAACTATATCAAATTGATATAAGGAAGAAAAAAACCCCAAATCAGCTGAAAACAGTGTTCAGCCTGGCTGTGTATGAAGAACAAAGCAGAATTATCTTAAACCCAGTGAAACAAAAATAAGAGGTAAATGCTGTTTCTTTATTCCACATGAATCAGCTGAGTAATTTATTTTCAAGTTGCATAATGCAAATTAATGATGGTAAAACTTCACCCTGTTTGACACTTACTGTTTCATAATCATCACAAAATTTGGTTGCAGTTTCATATCCCATTATCTTGGTTTTGCACTGGATAAAATTTTTTTGATTTTGCAGTTTTGGCTTTAACTGTGCTGGAAAAACTGTACAGGGGTATCCTTGAAAATACAGTCAAAGAAATCTGATTTCTTGTTCCTTGCATGAAGAGACTGCTTTCAGTCCGCATTTCCTCTTCCAAGAAAGCAGTTTTCTTGACAATTATTCTAACATTATTCTAATGTTACCCATTTGTCTGTAAAAAAGCTACCAGTATGCTAAAGATGACTGTTCCAAAGTAATTTTTTAAATACACAGTTTAAGTCATAGAAAACAACTAGCAAACTCATCTGTATCATTACCTCCTTTCCCTCCTCCCCAAAGATCCAAAGGAGACAGTTATCAGTTTTGGCTGAAACTTACTTAGCTTGTTGTTTACTCACTTCTCAACAGGGATTTATAGTAGCTCTGGAAGATGATGTGCCCTCTCAAAGTACCTGCTGCAAATCAAATTTGGATAATACTCTGTGAAGTGAAAAACTTGGACATATGGATATGTTCTCATTACTTGGGTGCAAATGTTGAAAGATGCCACAGGCTCCTTTTGAGGATCTGGGCAAGAATCTCTCCTCTGTAGTTAAAAGGTGATGAAATAAAAGAACAAGCTGGCACATCTCTGCTTTATAGGCATTTCATGGTTTATGCACCACCTCATTCTGCTGTTACTGGTTTTGCTTTCCTGTCCGCAGATAACACTGCATCAAACTGTGTCCTGTTCTCCATAACAGATGGTCAGGTCCCACAGAGGGATTTGGGCTGGTAACCAATAATGACATTTCAGTGCAGCAGCAGCAGCAGTGTGTGTGGTGTATTGTTAGGTACAGTGTAATATGGAGGAGTTGTTTATTATGAACTGGGGTCCCTGATGCCTTTTTTTTCAGTGGTTGTCCAGAAGGGAAGGTTAAAGATCTCATATCTACCCTGTGTCTCCACAGTGTAAGAAAAGATTCATCTAGTCAGTGCTCCTTTTCTCAAGACAGCAGCTTTGCTGGCCAGTGTTATCTATTATTCTATAAAATGACCAGTCTGTTTGAGGTTTTGTTTATGAAGTACAGAGTCCAAGCTAGTCAGCAAACACAACTCTTGATTTTTCCCTCCTGAAAATCCAAGTGAAAATTACCTAATCAATTCTGCTTGTCATGTGTTTAATTGTACTGTTTCTTCACTTTCCTTGAAGATTTTTGAGTGTGTGAATATGCCTCAATGAATCAAATCTGGTAAAAATGTGGATGGCAGAGGTTTATCTACACATATTATGTTTGCTTTAAGTCACAAACCAGTGCCCTGGGGTTAGTGAAAAGGCTTTGGACAATGCTCTGAGGTCATGTATGCATGAACTGGATGTGACCTCAGATGTTTATATGCTACCAGCTGGCTGTTGAGTTGTACACATAATACACAGTTTGAATGTTTCCTTGCAGAGGGTTCTCTGCTCTCTCTCTTGCTCTGCCAGGACAAAAACTTGATGGGAACATGGAAAAGTATAATGTACAATGAAGGGAAGGAAAAGAGGAGCCAGTGAAAAGGAAAATCATTAATTGATATTTTGGCATGTAATGAAGATCTTCATAGATTTTACATCTGTATAAAACAATAACTTCATTAATCCCTCTGAACTGTGTTCTCTATGTTCTCATCCGTAGCTAAAATCCTTGCTTTTAGGAATTAGTCCAAAAGATCAGAAGATTATTGTTCCATTATGGAATGCAGATTGTATGTGTAGATTTATATGTTAAAATTGCCAAATTAATTGATGTGTTATTATTTTTTAAACTTAAATTGGCTTGATCTATGGCTTGGGATAACATCATGAGGCTTCTAAACACAAAAGAATGGAATGCAAAGTGCCAGAATACTGACGTCAGGTCATTGTGTTTCAGGTTGCAAATCAGTATATGCTTTTGAAGTGACCTGCATTTGAAAAAGATGTGTTCAAAGCTTTAATTGGCTTTAAATAAGTAAATGTAACTGAAAGCAAATGGAAATTTCATGACAGAATTTTCACCAAGTCCATACTGTTGGAGCTTAAATGGTAAATTTCAGCAAAGATAAACTTTTTAATGTCTACATAACAGCAACAGGGACCTGGGACAGATTGATGGGCTGAGGTCCATTGTATGGGGTTCAACAAGGTCAATGCCAGGTCCTGCACTTGGGTCACAATGACCCCATAGAATCATAGAATGGTTTTGGGTTGGAGAGGACCTTAAAGATTATCTAGTTCCAACCCCCATGCCCTAAACAGGGATGTCATTCTCTAGACCAGGTTGCTCAGGGCTCCACTCAACCTGGCCTTGAATTCTTCCAGGGGTGGGGCACCTCTCTGGGTAACCTATTTCAGTTCCTCACTGACCTCTGAGTAAATAATTTCTTCCTAATATCTGGTCTAAACCTGCTTTCTGTCATCTTAAAATCCTTATCCCTTGTCCTGTTGGTATAAAAATTCCCTTTTTAAAATCCCCCGTAATGTACTGGACTTCAATGAGGTCTCCCTGAAGCCTTTTCTTCTCCATGCTGTACAACCCCATTTTTAAAAATGGAAGTGATGCTTCCCTTCTTCCAGTCACTGAGGATTTTGGCTGACCACCATGAATTTACAAATATGATGGAGAGTAATTGGCAACCACACCAGCTGATTCTCTCAGGACTCAGGGATGTTTGTCATCAGGTCCCACAGACGTGTGGCTATTCAGCTTCCTCTGGCAGTCCCAGACTAATTTTTTGCTTATAGTGGGAGAAACTTCACCTACACCCACCCAGAGGATCAGAGATGTGAGGGAAGTGGGAAGCATGACTTCTAGGGAAGACTGAGGAAAAGAACTAATTGAATACCTCAGTCCTCTCTATATGAGTCACCACCAATTCACCCTTCTTGCTTATTGGGGAGGTGCACTCTCCTTTGCCTTTTTTTTCTGACTATGTACTTATAGAATCACTTCTTATTCTTCATGTCCCTTGCCAAGTCCTGGTCCAGTTTTGCCTTGGCTTTCCTGATCCAATCCCTACACATTAAAATGATATCCCTGTACTCTCCCCAGGTCATCTGGCCCTACTTCCAATGGCTGTGCATTTCTTACTCCTCAGTTTGAGGGGTAGGGGAGTGATAATTCCCCTTGCTCTGCCTTGCTGTTTTCCAGCCGGCCTGGCTCAATTTCCTACACACTGGTATAAAGAACTCTTGTGCTCTACATGCAGCATTACTGGCCTGGGGAAGAGTGGCTGGAAATCTGCCTGTCAGAAAAGGACCTGAACATAAGTTGGCAGCGTGCCCAGGTGGCCAAGAAGGCCGGTGGCATCCTGGTTTGTGTCCAGCAGGACCAGGGCAGTGATCATCCCTCTGTACTCAGCACTGCTGAGGCCACATCTTGAATCCTGTGTTCAGTTTTGGACCCCTCACTACAAGGACATTGAGGTGCTGGAATGACTCCAAAGAAGGGCAATGAAGGTGATGAAGGGTCTGGAGCACAAGTCTGATGAGGAGCAGCTGAAGGAGCTGGGATTGCATAACCTGGAAAGGAGGAAGTTCAGGGGGGACCTTACTGCTTTCTACAACTACCTGAAAGGAGGGTTTAGCTACATGGAGTTTGATCTCTTCTTCCAGGTAACAAGCAATAAGTCAAGAGGAAATGGCTTTAAGTTGTGCCAGGGGACGTTTAGGTTGGATATCAGGACAAATGTCTTCACTGAAGGGTGGTCAGGCACTGGAACAGGCCACTCTAGGAAGCGGTAGAATCATCATCCCTGCAAGTGTTCAAAAGACATGTGGATGTGGCACTTAGGGTTGTGGTTTGATGGTGGACTTGACAGTGCTGGTTTAAGGGTTGGACTGGATGATCCTAAAGGTCTTTTCTAACATAAATGATTCTATGATTCTATTTTATATATCCAGTGTTCTAACCATGGTGACTGAGTTCATAATTCGTAGTGTAAAACAGCAAAACCACTTGTTTTAAGAAGTGCTGCAAAGTTATTTTGGCAGTGCTAGTCCTTGCTTCGGTTTTAATACAGATTTTATTTTTTTTTTCAATACAAAGGTGAGTAAAGCTTGTACTTACTTGTAAGGAAGAATAAAGAAACAGCCGAATGTAACACAGCTCCTAGCCTGATTTTCTTCATCGTGTGATTTTTTTAACCCATATTTATTTCACACTTGTCCCAGATTTTACTGTTGTAGACATGGACAGCCTCTATTTGATATACTTTTAACTGGCTTTGGTCTTCTTTTCCCTAATAAAATACCTCCAAAGTCCTGTAGTTCTCATATAAGCCATCTAGACATGATTTCAACTTCATGGCTGCCAATTTGAAAACAGAAAACAGACTACTTGGAATGTGAAAAATAATTTTGTTCCTTACGAGCAAGAAGCTCTTTTCTCTATTCTTGGGAGATTGTTTTTTATTGACTTCAAATGTGTTCATTTAGTAGGATGTCTGAAGGGTAGAAATAGCTGATGCTCATGAATTATCTGCAGTGCGTTAAGTAACACATGTAAAAAGAAGTGAATTCTAGATGACTTGTCAAGAAAACCAACCACAGAGAGCATTCACATGTGCAGGTCTAGTTATCTGTCCACATTTTTGAGGCCTCTGCAGCTGGTGTCATTCACACTACAAATGGGATCTGCCTATTTTATCTTCTTCTAATATCCTTTTGAATGCACTCATAATTGTATGTCATATGAAGTCTCAGCTTTGGGATTAACTTTATGGTCCCTTTAGGCTATTCCGTATTTTTCTCTGAACACATTTCACATAATGTATTAGCAAATGACATCATTACTGTTTTGGGCAAGGTGGCATGGTTTGCCTCAAGGCTCCTTGGGTTTCAAGAGAGCCAGGCTTGTGGTTTACCTGAAAACCTGTTTCTGTAGCCTGACCAAAGTTGCATCCTAGATCTGTAAAGATCCACTCAAGATAGTCAGGAACTAGAGACTCATCTACAGCTACTGAAGGATTGTCTGCATAGGAAAATTGCTTGGCAAATGCAGAGTGGAATAAACTTTATCACTTGCATAACAAATACATCGAAGTACTCTCTTCATTCTCCGTATCTTCTAGCAATGGGACAAGAGGAAATGGTCTCAAAGCTGCGCCAGGGATGTTCAGGTTGGACATCAGGAAGAATTTCTTCACTAAAAGGGCTGTCAAGGATTGAAAGAACTGCCTAGGGAAGTGATGCCACCATCCCTGGAAGTGTTCAAGAAATGACTGGACATAACATTTAGTGCTATGGTTTAGTTGGCATGGTGGTGTTCAGTCAAAAGTTGGACTCAGTGATCTTGGAAGTCTTCTCCAAACTTAATCATTCTATGATTCTATAATTAAAACCTTGGAATAAAAGTTATATGCTTTGATTTTTACCTCCCTTGTCTTGGAGCTTTGCTTTTTCCCACAACAGTGGCAAATTACAGAACAGATATTTCAACACATACGTGCTGCTGTTTTACCTCTATTATCTGACTTTAACCTTCACTTTTCACAAAGAGTAATTAGCAGCAAAGCGGTTGTGGAATTCCCCAAGACAAATGTCTCCAAATAAATTATTGCTTCAGAAACTGCAGAAAAAGCACTTCTCTCCAGTCACTGAGGGTCTACGTTTATCTATAAATATGCAATGTTGTTCTGGCTTAGTTATTGACTATATATATTTATAAAGTTGCTGCAAAAACTTCCATCTGGATTCAAGAATCTCTAAGCAGTTAGTTACCTAAGCAGTTAGGTGTTACCTGTACATGTTTTAGCAAATCCTTCAATAATTACTCAAACCAGAGACTCTGTAATGTACACACAAATATGGAGTGTTTAACTCCATATTTACTCTGAGCAAAGAATCATCAAAACACTTCTTGAAACTCTTCAATATCGGCTCATTAAAAGCACAGGTAAAAGGAACAGCATCAGTTCTTCAGCTGGCATCCTCAACCTAACCTAAAAAAAATATTATAGTACATTTCTGATATTTTTAATAATTTCAGTCTAAGAATGTAATTTTGTAAACAATTATTTTGACCACCAGTTTCATAAACCTGGGGAAACGCAGGATGTTTTTTCCATTCTTTTTTTGTTTGTTTGTTTTCTCTGCCATGTTTTGGATAATTTTATTCTGGATTTGGATAGCTTGTCAAAATATACCTAGAGCCAAAGTGTAACAGTTCTAAAGCCTAACAAATATAAAATGAATACAGCAATATTAACCCAACTACCTAATTGTGAGTGTTCAGTATTTTTAGTTCCCAATAAAAATAAATGTTACCTCCAAGCTGAGATTTGTGACTATAAATGATATAATGAAGAATATGACTTAAACCTGATAAAGTGAGCTGATATCCTTAATTTTTATCAAACAAGGTAAAAAAAAAAAAGTTTTCTTTTCTCAGGATTTGTCCTCCCAAAGCTGTATGTTCCAGTTCATGTTTATCTTCCTACCCATGCAGAGTATGGTCTGGTAAAGACTTTAAATACCATGAAGGACATTTATGTGCAGCAGATGAATTTCCTCTTGTATCTTTGCTCCACTGATCAGAGAAACCAATTTAAAAGGGGAGAAAGGAGGCAAATACATAACATATGTGGTTTGTGTCAACATAAAAGTGTTCAACAAGGAGAGTTAGTTCTGAGCTCGAATTTTCAAATCTAAGTCCAGAACAGCTGTATAGTTTGGACAGTGTTCAGATCCCATACGGTCGTTCCTATAAGGAAATGGAGATTTCATGGGAGCTTAATGTTTTGATGACTGTGTCTTCTCTCTGCCTGAATGAAAGTCCATGGCTTCTACATAACAGGGTATTTGAGAGAGACCTCAGATTTGTCATGGATTGAAGAGATCACAGTAAACTGACTTAGAGTGAGTACAAGGGTTTTCTCATGTGCTTCCCTGACTTCAACACAGTTTTGGGGGAAAACTCTGATTATGTTCTGGGGCAGTAACAGACCATTTTGCTGCTTTGTCTTGCCAGCTGGTTGAGACCTTCCTTTCTATATTGAATATTATACATTTGTTTGGTTTACTGACAAATAAGAAGATCATTGTGCGAGTTCAGCTCTCTCAGCATGTTTGGAGAGGGTTTTTTTTACAGACACCCTTAACTGTTCAATACCAATACTTGTGGGGAAAAAAGCAAGACATATCATATTCTCCTACATTATTATGTCAATTGCCTACTTTGAGTGGAAAGCAGCAATTCTCTGCAATTCCCAAAACCATGCTGGTTTTAGGGCACCTGGTTCTGGTTTTTTGTTTTAAGATGTCTCAAAATTAAGACTTTTACTGCTTCTATGAACTGAGGACCTTTTGGATTTTGTTTTGATATGACTCAAAATTGAAACATTTTCTCTTTCTGTGAACTGAGGACCCAGAAGAAGACAAAACACTGGACTGATCCACAGGAAGCAGAGTAAAAAGTTGTATGTCTGATGTAGTTCACTATCTGACCCTGTGAAAGAAAGAATTGAGGAGTAGTAGGAGGGATGATCAAAAGTGAAAAAAAAAAAATGGAGCAGAGAAATTGTCCCTTGATTGAAAAAGAAAATACATAGTGGTGGCTATTGTAGGAGTGCTCAAAACCTTGGCCAAGCAATGATAATGGTTTCCCTGACGTGCAGGGCAGATCCCACAGTCTGGGTAGGTGAAGGAATTTCCTTTCTGACTGCCCTCAAAGACAGGAAAGTTTTGGGTTTGTAGTCTCCATCAGCTACAACTACAGATAAAAAGAGAGAAGCCAGTGCTTACAGAGCAGCTTACTAGTGCTTGAAGCAGTGACAATTTCTTCATGTCCAGAACGTGTTTTGCAGAAATTCATGCGGCAGGTTTACAGTGAATCATGAAATGAAGTCTTAACTTTGGTCCTGGTTCAACATCCAACTCTCCAAGACTTTTTGTGGCTTTATCTATATGGCACAATACAAACTGTAATGCAGAAACACCTGAGCTCAAGCTGAACTACCTGGGCTGCTAGAGAAAAATGCAGTTCTAAAGAAATTAAAGCTGAGCAAAGTTTTAAGGTTTTAATACTTATATTTGGTATCTCTGAAGATCCCTGCACTGCACTTTCTCCACACACCCTGTTTGGATTATCAAACTCTCCTCTTCAGTGACCTGAGGAACTCCCCACTGCTTCCAGTTTGTCATCCCCATCATCTTTATTTCTTTACAGTGGTGTTACAAGATCTTCTTAGCACCTAACACAGATAGGAATAAATCCTAGTGGCTAAGGGAGATGAATACACACTTGAATTATTCCAAACTATGGAGTTATAATAGCAAACTTGGAAGGAGGAGGGAAAAGGTCATCTGGGAGACATTGTCTACGGTAAGGAATGATTGCAGAAATATTTCAGATGTTTAGGTAGCTTATCTAGTTATTTTAAGGTGATGGAGAGAGTCCACATTATATTAAATCAAATAAATGTCACTTCTGTCTAGTCTGACAAACCACGTCATTTTCTTTCCCTCTGGTATCAACCACAGGTTGCAACACCACTGCTTGAAAACTGGAATAACATATATATGAAAGGAAAAGTTTCTCTCTGAAGATGCTCAGGGTGGGACTCTTAGAATATGGAATCACAAAATTGTTAAGGTTGGAAGAAATCTCTGGAGATCATTCAATCCATCCCCCCTGCCAAGGAAGGGTCAGGCAGAGCAGGTGACACACAGGAACTTGTCCAGGTGAATTCTGAATGTCTCTGGAGAGGGAGACTCCGCAGCCTCCCTGGGCAGCCTGTTCCACTGCCTTGCCATCCTCAAGGTAAAGAAATTCTTCCTCATGTTGAAGGTGCAACGGTGTCCTCGTGGGCACAGGAAACTGGTGCGGGTTTATATTACAGTACACAATTGAAATAAAAATTAAATTCTAACACAGACAAGCGCAACAAAAACAGAGCAACACAAAAAAATTCACTCCTGGAAACTCTTACCAAATGAGACACTTCTCTTGGAAAAATATCTTCATAGGCTCTAGCCAGGTGGACCTCACAGAAGAGGATTAAAAAGGAAAAAAAATCAGTTCATGTAATTGCTCCGCTGTGGTGCAGTGTATTGCTTTTTTGAGAATAGAGACATGGCAAACTTCCTTGATACTCTCTTCTCTGACCATAAAAATCAGATATTAGAGAGTATAAACTACAAGTGTGCTTCTTTTTGCACACCACAAAGATTTGAAGGTGATTCATAGTTAATATTAGATGACTGGTTTTGCAAGTGGTAAATTGACAGTAAACAGGCTGACTGTGAGTCTGTTAAAGGGGCTGTTGCTGTTGCTGTGGCATACTGGTTTTTAAATAAAGGATTTCTAAAAACTACACTAATTTTGCAAAGTATTATAGAAGAAGGACTGAAAACCAATCATTTCCTTAGCTTTTCATTGAAATGATCATTAAAATGCAGAAGATGAATAAACGCCTGCCTTCAGGCTAAAGAGTCTGGATGGCTGTCTGCCTGCATTTTCTTTAAATCTGAAAGTAATTCTTCTACTTGAATTTCTATTTGATTTGATTAGTTTTAGGGTTGAGGGTTGTGGGTTTTTTCTTGTTTATTTTGTTTTAGTAAACTGATGTAGAAATTTTTTAAGTGTGGTTGAGAGAGTCTTGGGACCAAATGCAGACTTCGTGTAAGTGAGCACTTTGTTCTGGGTCTGACCCTTGCCTGGGCAGCAGCATCATGAATCCCTGTCAAGCACTGAAATATGTTCATGCTGTTTATAACTATTTGGAGATTATTGTCTTCAGACTTTCTAGGGCACTCAAATGCAGAGGTCAATGTTCTCAGTGTATTGGCATCATTGATTAGAACTTCAATTTATATACTAAACATTTCCTATGAATTATGTGCAATATTTAGTATGTCAGCAATTGTTATAATATTTAAATTCTAATAATATTATATTCTTGATATTTTGTATATCAAAAGTTACTGTAAATACGCTCCTGGCCAGAGAGAGAATAAGACATTCTGGTGGCAGAAAGGTCTGTGTTAGTGAAGGTTGTTTGTAACAGCACTTCTTGAGAACATGCCTGGTTCCTGCTAATCTTGTTCAGGCATGAGCCTTCTTAAGGTATAAATGCTGATAGAAATCTCACTTGTTTTGGCTGGAAATACTGTTATCTAAGATCATAAATGTAATAGGTGATTTTATCATTGGAAAATATTGTGTTGAATCAGTAACTTGGTGTAACAGAGAGCTCAGAAATATTAATGATAAAATATTTAGACTCACCTCATGGAGATAATTTCTAGGGTAAGGGTCAAGAATGAAAATATATGTATTGTACTGCTATGACTCCTAGGCCATGTTATACACACTGTGCTCAGGTGATTGCCCTAAAATTATACATTTTTAAAGAGTGTATCAGTTTGGTGACACTTTCAGAAAGCCGATGTTTGTTCTGCAGTTTCCCATCTAAGAAGTGAAGATTGCCCTTTTTCCACCTCTAAAACTACTTTAGGAGGTGTCCACATAGCGTTGTGGTAGAAACTGTGGGATTAGAAAGATTATGATTTCAGAAGTCATCCTGGTTTATCAATAGCATAAATGCACAGATTCACCCAGATGGATTATTATGACTTCTGAGGTGCCTGCAAATACTGCCAAAGTAAATCCTGAATTTCTATTGCTATTCTATCTTAAGTTACAGAGATAAAAAAAAATAAAATATAATCTGCTTCTTATAGGTTATGCTACTCACTTTATTTTGCATTCTACTTAAAAGAATCCAGGGAAAAAAAATCGCTCAGACATCAATGACAAAACCTACTCTGTCCGGAGGACTTCATGGTATACTCTGTCATTCTATGGATAAGATAACAAGATCAGGCATTAGAACACGTTGCCCAGGGAGGTGGTGGAGTCACCATCCCTGGAGGTGTTTAGGATGTGTCTGAATCTGGCACTGGGTAATGCAGTTTAGTGGTTTAAGGGTTACAGTGGTGGCACTGGGTGAATGGTTGGACTGGATGATCTTGTAGGTGTCTCCCAACCTTGATGATTCTATGATTTTTATGGTGGTTGACTTATTGTTGCAAGGAAATTGAATGTGAATGTTAATGAATGCAAAAAGTTTTATCTGCAACTTTGTACCCTTGGGGTTGTTTTTTTTTTTGTTGGTCGGTTTTTGGTTTTGTTTGTTTGTTTGTTTTTCCTGGGGGGATTTGTTTGTTTGTCTGTTTTGTTTTGGGTTGGTTTTTTTTTTAGTAACATTGTGTGGGCCTATGGGGAAATTAAATGCCTCTTGAAGCTGATAAAAAATTCAAATACTAATGGGGCAAAGATGACAAATAGCTGTATTGAATGTACAGCAAACCTCTCTTTTTAATGTCTTCCAAAGCTGCATAGTTTTAGTATAATAAGGCTGTGTGGACATTGATAACAAGCATAAGCTCCCTTGGGCTGGTGGCCTGGGTCCTACCTCCTGTGCTCTGGTAAGGTCTGCTCTCCTGATACTGAGCAGAGAAGCAGTGTCTTCCTGTTTTGGCAGGAAGCACATTTGCAGGGTTTGGATTATTAACATGTGTTATAATCACAGAAATTTTAAATTAGCTTAAAACAGAGATAAGTCAGACACTAACACTGCCAGAAAATGACTCTGTGTTAAAGAGCTTTTATTTATTCTGCAACCTTGCAGTTTCCCCACATCAACTCCTGGGTTCCTATGAACAACATGCTCAGCATCTTTGTATGGTCCATGCACATGAACAGAGCTCAGAGTCTATTTTGATAAAATACAGGGAATACTAATGAAATTATTTAATCTTTTTTGACCAGTAAGTACTGCTATTTCTTATTCCAATGGTATTGTCCAACTATTGTGAAAAAAAATAGTTGATTTTTGGCACAAATTATTCTAGAAATTCATCAGGCAATCTCTTGTTTACTTATTTTTTCTTCTTAATATATGAAGAATAAATACCTACCAAAAAAGCTAATCGATGAAGTAGAAAATAGCTTTACTTTGTGATACATTTTCCTAGTTTATCATTCTGAGTTAGAAAAAATATTTTATTGAATAAAGCTATTGTTTCATCCAGCTCAAAAGCCTGTCTTCAACATTGACAATTACGAAGCAATGATTAGTGGTAATTGCAAATGAAGAAACATTATCTTCTGGTAAAGCTGCTCTCCAACTCAGCAATAATTTAGATTGGGGAGGAGAAAGTCTGCCAGACTTGAAGTTTAAACAACTCCATCTGAAGCTACTGGAAATATATTCAATGAATTAAATGATGGTTTTACTGAGGCTTTACTGAGGTTTTACTTAACTTATGCCCTAAAGCAGAAGGTTTGATAAGCCTTGTAATGATTATTATGGTTATCAAAACTTCAAGTACTGGTCTCAATATATAAACATTTTGTCTTTGCCTGGATCTCAGCAAATAACCTCTCCTAACAAAAACGTTTCAGAACATTTATAGATTTTCATTAACCTGGGAAAAAAAAATTAGAATAGAGGAACCTTCTCAAGGAAGTTCATGTGTGGATATTCTCCTAGTTCTAAAGCAAATATTAAAGTTTAACAAATGAACACATGTCTAGTACTTGCCAGGCTCCCAGGGCTTATACATATAACCCAATTACTCTCCAAAAAGAGCTATTACAAATAATTAAACTCATATAAGAGGACCCTTATGATACTGAGAAGTGACTGGATAAAGAGAACCACTTTTTAAATGTTAACTGTTGCACAAAAGCCCAACCACACCTAACCACCCAACCACATCTAATATTTTGCTTATTTTTTTACGCATATGCACCATTGAATCCTCCTTTGGGTCTGTGATAACAGGAATTGCGTCAATATTTCTCTGATAAGAGGCTTGCGTGGAAGCTGCATTTGGAAAAGGGAAATTGCACAACACAGCTGTTTGGTCAAAGCAAGTAAATGTGTCCAAGAATAGTTCAATTCCTAATGAAAATCTTTCTAAGTACAAAGGCCCAGCTTGGCTGACCCTTTGTCTGCAGCTCCGGGGCATAGAGGTGTCTCCAATTCAACTGCTCAGCACAGGACCTACCAATAATGGTTGGAGACTTTTGTATTTGGAAGATGAATAGTATCTCAAAAGCAGAGTGTCAGCACTGATGAGCACCAGGACTTTACAGATAGTGCTTTTAATGAACACACTATAAAGGATTTCAAGTGCTTTGCCTGCTCAATGTGCTACATTGCAGATGAGAATATTCCCACTTTTCCTGGCCAAATGTACAGGACTGTCTTGATTTTAGAAATGTATACTTACTGCTTTTTGTGTCTCTCAGCAGTCCTCATCTACAAAAGGACTAAAGCTGAACACTGGCTAGTTTGGAGGAACCTGATATGTGTCCCCAAGAGGTCTACACAGACCACTCATTTGGGGCAATGTTGTGGGGCAGAGCAGCACAGACCTAATGCTCTCAGATCAACCAAAGACAACACACAAATAATTGAGAAGTGATTTTTTTAAACAGTTTTGGCTTTTTGCATGTGGATTCTACCTCGCTTCTGTGTTAGACACCCAAGTCTCACTTCAGATCTTTCCCTAAATTTCTTTTACATTTAGAAGCAAAAAACCCATGTTGCTGCTCAGGTATCCATTTCTTTAGACATTTGGTTACATCGTGTTTGTCCCTAAAGAAATCTGATTTGTACTCTGGTATTTTTCAGTCTGCCACAGCCATTAGAAGTAAAAGGCAGCCTAAACCTCAGAATGTAACCTGGAACCTTTTAGAAAAGGGAATTTGGATTTATTCCACTGGAATTAGGACAAAACCAGATATTGAGATCAGTTGGACTGCAAAACCAGACAAAGTTAGGGTGTGTTGAGAACAGTAGTTTGGGCTCAGACAAGTTTCTTATCATGAATTATTCATGACACTGGACTATTAAGAAGATTCTGGTTCTTTCCTGTAAGACCTAACTTTAGGGATGAAATTACAGAAATTTTCAGTGCTTACAAATTCCCAGTATCCCTAAGAAAAGTTAATTTTTTTGTTTTAAAGCTCAAGTTCATTAAGTTCCTTGAGAATCTGGTGGCTTTTAGTTCTGTGTGAATGGAACCTGATGCTTTTGTAAATGGTCTTTTACAGCAAGGTAAAATGGAGCAAGAAATGGATGACTTCTGATTTTAGCAGTGTCTTAAAAACATATGAGCTCTCTGGACTGAGCTAAAATCAAAATGGAAACCTAGGGTGGAATCTGGACCTAATACATATGATTTTAAACACAAGTTTGGCATAGGCCTCTCTCTGGAGACTGACAGACAGTTCCTCCTCTGCTGGCTATAAAGAGCACACAGGCACTCAGTTCAAATCTAACTTTTAGATATCTGAGAGAGGCAGATTTCTGGATAATTTAGATCAATATACCTTGAAACCTTCCAGGTAGTGCCTTTATGACTTCCCAATTATTTTTTGATCTGCAAGCAAAGCGAAGTGTATAGAAATACACACAGAAAAAAGCATGTTCTGTCCAAAAGCATGTCCTGTCACTGAGGCAATGCCCACTGCACAAAAAATCGTTTGCAAATTAATGGGTTAATGATATGAACCATAAATGGGGATTTGCATTCCTGACCTCATAGGTAGGAAGCCTCATGTAGCTGGAGACTAGGCTGTGGAAACTTTATTCTGAAGGAAGGGAAGAAGAACAAACATTATTATGGTTTTGCTTTAGCTGTTTGGGAGGGAGTTGTTTGATTTTTGGTTTTGGGTTTTTGTTTGTTTGGGTTTTTTGTTGGTTTTGTTTGTTTGTTTTTGTTTTGCGTTTGGTTGGAAGAAGAATTGAACATGCATTGAAGAATCCTGCAATGTCTTATATTGACTCTGAGTACTCACAAAATTTTGCCCTATGTTCGAGAGAGACCTGTGCTGAAGGAGGTGCCTGATCCTCATGTGTGTAAACTCTATTTCCAGTCTTTTTCTAAGTGAATAACCTGCATTGTGAAAAGCAGTTGATCAGTCATTAACTTTCTTCTTTCCTTTGAAAGAGAGCAGATCTGCTAAATTAGGCTGAAACCTGCTGAGGTAATCATGATGAACTGGAAGGGGACCTTACCCTTAAAACCCCTCCTGCAGCTAAAAGCACAGCTCTTGAGTGAGGTGGTGACTGGCAACAGAAGTGGGGATGCCCTCAGGAGATGAGGAGGGCAATTCCATTTGGCTTAGGTGGTCTGTAACTTACTCCTGCAGCAGGCAGCACATGTGTACAATATTCCCTCATAATAACATGCTGTGTTTTGGGCTGCTCACACATGCACAATATCAAATATTGTGGCTATCTGCAATCAATGAGCAGATCATATCACCAATTTTGAGACTGTTCATCCATTCCCTTTTTTCATCAAGTGTTTTTTCTGTATTGCCTCCTGGCGGGAGTTTTCCTTGCTTTCTCTTTTAGACCTCTAGTGGCTTCATTTAAGGATCATTTTATCCGAGGAAGATGTATTAGGTTTCTGTGTAAGTTATTAGAAATTGGCTTTAGGAGAAGCTGCGAGAGGAATATGGAAAGTGCGGTTTGTGGAAGCTGTCTGCAATGATTCCCTCGTGGCAGTGAAGGGGTGATAAGAACAGATAAAAGGGTTCCAGAAACAATGAGCAATAAACTGGGAGGTGCCTTCAGAACTGGAGAGTAAACTGCTGATCCTTTGATTCACTGCACCCATGGTGCAGAAGAAAAATTATTAGGGTAGGTCTCCTGCAAAATAACAAAAGGATCTGGAATATGCCTTTCCATGTGCTCCAGGTGAATTCCTTTCTACAGGGAATGAAGTGGGGATAAAATGGCCTTCACTTCACCTCCTGTAGTTGTGAAGGGTTGAGGAACAATTGTGACAGCTGAAATACGTTCTCTCCGTGGACAGAAATACAGGTATGAGATGTGAGAGCAGGAGACATCTTACCAACCTCAAAACTGACCAGAAGGGCTGTATATTTGTGTTGAGTTCTTCAGGTGTTCCCCTGGAAAAGTCACACGTGATTCTTGCAAAACCAACAGGACTGTCAGTTCAAATCAATATTTTCTCCATTCTTGGCATTTCCTGAATGTCCAAGGGAGGAGGCGAACTGTCCTGGCCACCTCTCTGTCACAGTCACACACTGTGTGGGCAGTGAAGCACAGCCTGCACCACCTCACCTCCCGAGGGCTTTTCTCCTGTGTTGTCCTCAGGGGATCTCCATGGCAGCTGCTGCACAGAAGCCACCAGTGCACTCCATTTTTATTTTGACTAAGGGCAAACTCTCTTGGAGCTCTGTGCTTGGCAGAAGGCCACTCGTTGACTCAACACCACCGTTTCAGTACGTGATTCTGCTGCTGTTTCTTTACAGTATGTGTGGATGTTCTAAGCATTTGGGTCCTTCCCGTCTTTCTGCTTGTTTGCTTTTGAGCCTACTGATCATTACTTTGCACTTGTGATTTTCAACTTTTATCAGTAATTGCAGAGGTAAAATGATATAATTTTTTGACAGACCTCTTTTGTTTTAACCCAAATGTATGTCCAGTTATCCACAGCTTCCCTCAATTCCTTTTTGGCAAAATTCCTATGTTCAGACTTGAGCCAAAAGTATTTTTTTCTGGAAAGCATTGAAAGAAATGGACCTGGTTTTGAAAGAAATGGACCTGGCCTCCTTTAACAAAAGATAGTTGGAAAATGTTAGATTTCTCACTTTACTGAAAGATATCCAACTTTTTGTAAAAACTCCTTTTAATTTTGATGAACATTGAAGAGATAACCTTTATTCAACTTCATTCACATCCAGTCTTTGCTATTGTTTGTATGAGATACCCACTTGCTCACAGAGTTCCAAAAGTGGCTATTGAGAGGAAAAACATTTGCGGAACACAGCTGTACATTAACTTAATTTTTTTAGTTGTAAGAAAATGTTTAAAAAATATTGGAATTTTCAATTTTTTTTCTTCCTTTTTCCTCTCACAGTTTTTCCTTTCAAGTTAAAAAAAGAAAGATATTTTTAATTTTTTCATTTTTTTGAATTTTTCTATACTGAAAGAAAATTTAGGAAGGGGTAGGAATTTCAACTTCATAAAGAAAGATTTTTCTTTACAAATCAAATTCTACTCTGTCTTCAGCCCCTGCAGAAACCTTGACCAAATTCCCATATGAAGTGTTTGGATCTGATTTTAAAATTTCCCCTAAGAATATGTCTTTAACACATCAATACTCAGGTTTCAAGAAACACCACTTTATCTACCTCCTTTCAAAACAGAAAGCTGTATGCAGACACCTGGAAAATATTATTTCCAAAATGACACAAAACTGGAAAAACTTATCATTCTATACTTAGGGAACTTCATTTTTTTTGTCTTAAGTGGACAACAAATTTTGTTCCCATTACCGTTATGTCTGTGTGATGAGGAAACCTAAATGTTCCAAAAGAAATCAGCAAAATAAAAGAGGAGATTTGAACAGTACGTAAAAAAGACAGATGAAACTGTACCAAAGAATCTGGGTTTTTTCTCCTGTAATGTTTCCCTCTCATTCCTGCCCTGCACCATTGGCTACGATCATCCCTTACCACCTTGTGCAATTTTTGTATTGTGAAGTATGTAGAACCAGGACTTGTCTTTAAAATTGTGCAGGCTGACACGGATATCAGTGGTTCTGTATAAATATGGCAATATGACTGTGGCTGCATGTACATTCACAGTTGTTATGATGGCACTCCCATGCTTCTGTGTCTACCCCGTCACTTTAGAAGCACAACATCTGACAAGCAGCAACAACTGAGGAAAACAATCCCTGTTCACTCACCTGCCAGAGCTGACAAGGTCCAGTTCCACCCAGTAGAGGTATTTGTAGCAATTTCATAGCAATTACAAAAATATTGTACAATAAAAAAATTGTCCTTATAAATTGTAATCCATATGTAAATATAGTAGCAGTTACTTTGAGTGAAAATGCAAAATGTTCATGAACGAAAAAGCCAGTAGTGCTAAATACGTGAAACTAGAGGGCCTGGGAATGTGACCTAATAAATGAATGATAAACCAGCCAGACAGATAAGAAGGGCTTTTTCTCAGAGCTCTGTAGCTCACACAAGTTAATCTTTGTAAGGGAGGGAAGTGTTGCAAATGCTGCCTAATATTTTTCTGAAGCTCATGTCCTCTGTAAAAAAACCTAGTAACCATGCTGAAATGATTAGTGATTGTACCATGAAATGGCTTGGATTTGCTCATCTGGCTTCAAGTTCAGAGGAATGACCAACAAGCTGACTTATGTTCTTAACAGTGTAGACCCAGAAGGGTTCGAGCAGATGTTGCAGGCTTACTTTGGGCAAATACATAAAGTTTTGTGGTTTCTCTTAAGTGTTTTCTAATATCTACCACATTGCAAAGTCAAATGTCCTTTCTCAACAGAGCTGACTATTCATAATACAATACAGATGATTTAATCTGTGGTTAGGACTTTCCATTTCTACTAGAGATGTTTAAAGTCTGAACTGCTCAAACCTACATTACACTGACATACAAACCAAAAAAAAAAAAAGAAATGGGCAAAATTCCCTATCAGCCCTCAAACTCTGCCAGTTCACATGTCTGTGGTTGGGTTGGATTGTGGTGCTATGACCTATGACCACATGCATGTCCAGGTGCTACTGTGACATTGCGCCTTCAAGTCCATAACTGAATGAAGTGGAAGCTTTTTCATAAAAGTTTTTGAAGCAGTTAGAGGTGAGTATATATCCAGAATTAGAGGCACGCTGATCTTGACTGTACTTGATTCTTTTGCTGGCATCAAAGGTTCATCTACATTCTTCTCTTATTTGTGGCTCACACAAAAAAATTAATGGTAACTTTTCATATTGAAAATCTTATTTGCAATTCATTCCCAGCTAAAAGTTTTAATACGACCATTCTTTCAAAACTGATCTTAATTATCTTTGCAGTCCAGACCATGTTGTAATCCTGAAGAGATTTGTGTTGCTTTAGTTTTTGGGGGGTTTTTGTTTGGTTTTTTCCCCCAGAAAAGCAGTTTATACCAAAAATATGAAGTTCCTGCAGAACACAAAGGAATCCATTTTGAGTTTGATGACTGATTTTGGGCAAAAGCATTGAGTGATAGAGAATTAGAAAATCCTTAACAAATTGTTTTGACATCTTTAAACAAAGATATTTATTTGGGTTTTTTTGAAAAACTGCTTTCAACAATAAATGAAGACAGAAGACTGAGAGATTTAAGTCTCACAAACAATACACTCTGTGTCAGAAGAAATACCTTTGCTGACAAAAAATGTATTCTGAGTTTCTCTTGATTTAGCAAAGCAAACAAATGGTTTTGGTTGACTGAAGATTATTTTCTTTTTATTTTTTTTCAGTTTGGGCAGAACACCAAAAAAAAAAAAATCAATTTCATGCATAGCAGTGCTCCTGAGTAACTCCCAGAATGAGGCAGAGCAAAACAAAGTTTATATCTTCATTGAAACACTGGCCACTTTGAAATCAATGGCAGAATTCCCATTTATTTCACTGGGGTCAGGCGTTTGCCTTCATCTTTAACTTACAGCTCAGTTTTCCTTCATTATACGTTGCAAAAGTGAAGGAGACTTCTTTTTCATCAAATCACTGCTAGTGAATCTGTCCCAAGAGAAACATGCAATACACACTTCTCCTTTTCTGTCCCAAAAGAGCACTGGAAAAAGTGCATTTCACCAACTTTTATAATGTATATGGGCATTTTCAAATGTATCTTAATGTCTTTGTCTATAGTAAACCCTGCTTAAGATGTTAATAATTTTTGACAAGCACTTCCCTTGTGTCTGGATTTTGAAAGGAAACCTAGAGCATAAAATGGCCTTGTTCTAGTGATGCAGTGGATTGAAACCAGCAGAAGCTGATAGCAAACAGCTTTTCTCCAATGTAAGTTTGGTTTGCTTTCCCATGGATTTCTACTTTGCCTTTTCCTGCAAGCTGGCAGCACTATTTAAAAAGACAGAAGAAAAATCATACTCAGAATTCTCTTTTAAATACTAATTTTTTTTTCATAAGCAGTACTTCCTGACATCTAAAAACATGGAAAAAAAATTCATATTATTAAAACAAAAAGCCTTCAGAAAGCTTTCTGTAGAGCACAGAGAAAAACAGAGCTCCCAAAGGGGAAGTCTGCACCCTGGAGGGTCAGAGCAGCTATTTCTATTTCTGGGGCAACTCAGCATCATGCACTTTCAGTTCTTTCTGTTTATTGAGTCAATGGCAAGTCATAAGAAAAATGTACTTTTCACCCCTGTGTGAGAATAAAGCAAGATTAATTGTATCACAGATTTATTTTTGTGCAGCTTCAAGGCTGTGGCCCATCTGAAAGCTTTTGAAAATTCAGCTATTTTTATGACAGAGTTGGGGATGCAATGAATTTTCTAGGGTTAACAAGCCATCATATCCATCAAGCCATGGTAGCTGAGCATGTGCTCTTTGTTATTGAAGCTTGACTCTTTATCCAAGACCTTGGATGCTTGAAAATAAGCGTTAGTGTTGTGTGTCTTCCTATCTTACAAAATACATCATTGTGAGAAATCAAAAGTTAATGTGGTCAATGGGGATAGAGTGGGATTCATCTCATCCTAACCTAAACACTTCCAAATGGCAAGGCATCCTGTCCTAGTCTGCAGTGACATTGTTGATGAGATCTTCACTGATGGTCATGAAAGTTGAGATCCCTTGCACTCATCTGGACATGTACTTCTGGGTACCCTCTGAAGTTGGTGAAGACGTTTTCACTTTGTTTTGTCTGCTGGCATTCTCCAAATTAGAACTTAAAATAGCCTTAGACATTTATTTAGTTTTGAACATGTTAGCCACATAATCATGGTTTTTACCAATTTTATAACTGCTGTTATAGGCAAATTATTCAGGTCTTGCATGTATTGAATTTGGTTTTCATTTACTCATGGTAATATCTGTTTATGTTTTTAAGTAAAATCACTTGCGGCTTGTGACTGGAGATTCCCCAGGGAGGTGAAGCTGATAACAGCTCTCACCTTAAACCAAATCAGGAACATAAGTTTCTAACACAGTGTTAAAAAAACCCCAAGAAAGTAAATAAATAAATAAATAAAAAGAAATTGAAGAGCAAGTGAAATTCTAACTTCATATTGAACGACAATAATGCTGAATTTATTGATGAAAACACAAGGCTTGTGCTCAGGCATCAGAACATAAACACTAAGAAGGCATGAGACATCCTGCAATGAGAGAGAGAACAGCTACAGGACTTAGAACTTTTCTTTAATGTGGCACATTAAAGTAACAATTTTAGCTTTGCAAGGAGTCACTTGTAAATTTAAAAATATATCCTCTACCACATGTTTCTTCCGCCCTTCCTGCTGGACCAGCCTATCCTTTCTTCCCATTTTCTGCTACAGCAGTGGCCAGGCTTTTCTTTTCGATTGCTCTGGCAGCTGCAGTCCCACCCTTGTCTCGGCACTGAGTGCACACAGTGATTACATACGTCCATTGCAAGTGATCATTTCCACCTCTGCCTCCCAGCTACAAATTCCCATCACAGTATACCCCTCTTTAAATCTCTTCTTTATTGAGTTTCATCAGCATAAGGCCATTGTTAATACATCTGCTTGAAATAAAAAATAATTTCCCTGTGTCTGCCACCCCCTCTCCACTACAGAGTCTCACCCGATCCCAGGTTCCAGCCCTGATTAACCAGCACACATGTGTTTCAAATAAAAGCTATCTTCTCTTCACACACCCCTCCTCCCTCTCCCAGCTGCAGACTTCCCTGCTGCGTTGTCCTCATTTGTAACTTTTCTGCCTTGTTTTCAGCCATGCTCTCTCATCAGTGTCTTTCATGTTATTTATATTTGCTTATGGGTGTGTTTAGCACCTTTCTTTTAAAGAAGAGGCTCTAAAAGAGACATATCACTATCACAGGCTTCATTTTAGACCGGGAAACTCAAGTCAGCCGAGTTGGAGAAATTTGTCACTTGCTCCAGAGTAGGCACAGAAGGTTTGGGGATAGCATCTGTGATGGTTTGAGATTCATTACTGGTGTAAACTGGAGTTGGAAATCAAGATATTTGGGCTAGTGGGCAATGCCCATGTGCTGGATTGTTCTCATTCCCTTATCAAAGATTTTACTCTTTTTCGAGATAGGTGTCTTTGGGAAGCATTACTTACCTGGAGTTTATATATAAGACTTATGGTGGGTTAGGGAAGTCGTGGGTTTCAGACCTACAGGCACATCCTTTCAGCTGTTATTCAGTGGCCAGACGCAGTGCTTAATTTGTGGAAGACCAGGGCATGGGCCCATCCTTGCTCCCATCTGCATGTCAGATGGCTTATGCATGTCCCTAGTTTAACTCACTGGGGTTTTGGGTAATTACCCTAGCTGCTCATGCCTCCTACTGCAATTATTCACACCCAAACCATGTTTCAGTCTACTACGCAAAAATGCTCAACACTGAAATACTTTCCCTTCCTTTGCCTATTCTGCTAAGAACATAACCAAAATATGATGGTGCAGACAGTCTTTACACTTGCTTTGTTTATATTGTATCCCAAAACTGGTATTGTCAACTCCAGCTTCTTAAAAATTATGAGTTGTCCTCCAAAGCATTACCAAGACAAAAGAATTAACTGGCAAGCAGTTGTGCTTGTTTGTCTGGCTTCTTGCCTTGAGTCAGGATTTTCAACTCTATGACTGTAGCGTTTAGATATGAAAATTTAATTTAATAATTTTTAAATGTTTAATATGTAAATTTTTTTAAATTCCAGTTTAAGCTCTTGTTTTGGGAAGTTTAGGCTGTTGTTTTGGGAAGGTGGTGTTTTAGGAAGGAATCACACCCTTTGTTGTGGGTCTCACTAAATACTTAGGAACACTGGGAACATGTTCAAAGACTTAATTCCAAAGGAAAATTTGTGTATATACCAGATAACATTCCACCAAAGGTAAATGTTGCTGGTCATCTGTGTCGCATGTTAAATGTCACTATCTAAATGCCAGCAAAAACAGTGAAGAAAACCATTCACAGCTTGGTGCTCTTTTCTTCCTAAAATGTTATTTTGAACAAACACATTTATACAATACCACAGTATTACAGAAACTGTATATATATATATAAATTTTTTACAGAGAAGGCAATCAGACATTGGAATGGGTTACCCAGGAAGGTGGTGGATTCACCATCCCTGGGGGTTTTTAAGATGAGATTGGATGTGGCACTGAGTGCCATGATCTAGTAACCATGGCAGATCAAGGGTTGGACACGATGATCTCGGAGGTCTTTTCCAACCCAGTTGATTCTATGATTCTATGATTAATATATTCACATACCACGGTATTGACAAGTAGTTTATGTCTTAAATAATTTCTCTATTGTAAAATAAGTGTATTCATCTTAAAATAATTTCTCCCAGAAGAAAAAAGACTGTGGGAAGGATAGTCAGCTTGAAGGAGATAGCTAGAATCACAGTATCAGAAACAATTTTTCTGACTATATTGGTAGAAATGCCTGTGGGTTTCTTGATTTTGCTTTTATTTTGTTTATTACCTTTGTGTCTGACAAACTCACAAATTATTATTATAAAAAAGGAGTATCTTAAATGTGGGACTTAAACACTCGTAGGCTGGATTTCATCTTCTGGCCTCAACCAAACTGGATAGTGATAAACTGAATCTGTCTGAAGTAGCAGAACTTGACTTACCTCTCTCACTCCTTCACACTCTCCCACTTGATTGACCTAAAATACCAAAAGTGTCTGTGAGTTCAAGTTATGATGGAAGAGAGACCAAACTAAAACCTGAGATTTTGTTGTTGTTGTTACTTCTATTAAAAGGTGTTAGACAAAAACAAATTATAAATGATTTCTATAATACTGAGAACTTTACAGCAGACAATTCTCTCCTGGATAACTTGTGATTTTCCAGATGTTGGCCAAGATGGACAGTTTAGTCTTAGATGTAAATTAAAAAATAAAATCAAGTTTTCCCTTTGCTGCTGTAAAGTAGGGAAAAGTGTAATTTTCCTTTTCTACCTTGTTTTTTCCAGATTCTTGAAGTTCTTTGCAGACAGAGTGGAGGGTGCGAGTTCAAAGGAAAATGTGGCTGGAAATGTTACACTTCCATGAAAAATGCTCATGCTCATTTCCTCAGCACTCGTGAGTGAACTCCTCAGAGCTCTCTTTATAGCACAATAGAAGAGAAAATTGTGGCTTTGGCTCATTTGTTGTTCAAATTGTTAACTGATTTGCAAATACAAGACAAAATACTTTTCTGACTTGTGCCTGTGCAAGGACAGAAGGTTTCTTGGGATCTGATCAAAAGAAGAGAAAACAAAGCAAGATTTGCAGAAGTTAAAGTTTGTTTCCAACCCTCTGTTATTTTTTACTGCTGGAAGTGGTACACCAGCAGGAACCAAGAATAATATAAGTATACAGTCTGGCTTTCAAACACCAACACAACTTTTAGGCCTGATGGTAGAAGTGCTTTATCCCAAATCACGACTCATGTCATTCCCTCGTTGGTTCTGCAGTAGAGTTCTGAGAAGTAACTCTGCACACACATGCACGTGTGTGCATCATGTAGGGTGTGAACTGCAGGCTTTGCACGATCAGCAAACATTTGGCAGCTATCAAATATAACAGCTTCCTCTTCTCCAGTCTAATGACAGCCTTTTCTTTTGTACTCCAACCAGAACTGTTAATGCACTAAAGAGCAATCTATGCCTTCAGACTTGAAGGCATGAAAGTTTTCATACTGAGCCCTATATTTGATTCCTCCCCAGTTAGTCCACATACATGGAACTGGGTTTGTGGCTGGGTTCTTCTGCTCCTCCAGTGAAGGGGAAGTATTTTACAGATTTTTTTGTCACAGTTGAGCTCTTCATTTGTGTTCTTAAAAATGTGTGCTCTTCGAAATATATGCTTTCTGTCTGGATCTGCTGATAACTAAAAAGTGTGGCTGAAGCCTTTCTGCACCCAGAATTACCCTATCAATCTGTCTATTTTCTTTGAACTAGTACTTTGATGCCATTTTTTCCTAAAATTGACCAATTATTAAAAAATTAGCTGTGGGGACAGACACACAGAGTATGATGAGGCAAATCTTGTTCCTTTGGGAGACTGTACTAAAATGACATCTCAGTAACATCTGTCTTCCTGCATGGGAGTATATATCCTACACTGCACCAGGACCATTCCAGGAACATGCACATAGCCATTGGCAACATAACCATGTGGAAGGAACATGTTATTGAATAAATTTTGTGTGTTAAATATATTTTATGCAATAAATTATGCAACAAAATGGGGGGATTTCCCCATACTGTTAGGTCTTATTGTTATTTGTCAGTGCAATAGATCCATTATACCAGTTTCAATCTTCTGTTGTTGAAAGCTAGGCAGCTCTCACTGAAGCTGTTTACAAGGTGTCCTCAGGCCAATTTACACACAGAAAGTTTAATGAGTCTTAGAACTCACTTTAACTTTTTCAATCTGTTTAAAAATTAGATTACTAATTGAAGGTAACCATCATTTTCTCTATAGTCAGTAAATAAATGGTTCCAGGAGATCACTCATCCTAAGAGAAAGAAGTAGAGCTACATAGTAGTGCTACAAACAGTGGTAAATTTTCAGACCAGTAAGTCTCACTTTTGTCTCTCCAATGGCTGGAAAGAAAACCTAGATAGGCAGAACATGTTGAAATAAAATCTTGACCTGCTGACTTCACTGGGAGTTGCTCACAGCCTTTGGAGGCGAAGTCCGTCTCCACGTAACAGAGTCCACGTATTGAACTGCCTGTGGTTGTGACATGCAGATAGATACATGACCACCACTGGCTGTGTTATGGCCATGGCAAATTCCTTTTTGTTGGTGACACAAATAGGGGTTTAAAAGAAACCACTTATTTCCCCCATGTGGTTTAGTCATTTGTCTTCTACTTAGAAAATTAGGGGGGTTATGGTATTGCCTCATCACTGCTTCATTGCTTCTCTCCATACCACTACCAGAGATCAGCCAATAAAATCAACTTAAAGCAGGAATTAGTTTGTCAAAACTGATATTACGTTATTTCTTCGTGTGTTACCATGCACTGACGAGTGACAAACTGCACAGAAAACAGGGTCTCAATGTTCTCTGAAAAGGACTGCTGAAATACTTGATAAGCTTCAGTCAAACCAAGCTGTTTTCTTCATTTTGAAGCCAACTTGCCAAACAGTCTTTCAACACTTCATGGTATTTTATGTAGGGTTCTTCAGTGTAAGAAAGTGTAAAAAGTTCAGTGCTAAGTTATATTAATCCTCTCTGCTATGTTGCTGTAACAGCACAAAATGTTGAAGTTCTCAGCTTTTCAGTCACTCATCAGAGCAGCTTCCCTGCCATAGCTGTCTAGTGTCATATAGATATGCCAGATATTAGATATGCTACATACAAGGCAGTGCCAGCATAGTATACTTGGAATACATTTACCACGCACATTTTAATATCTCACCTCTGGTCCAATGGTTCCTTTGTTCCAAATACTTTCAAACTACTGTAATGGCTCAGGTTTTGTTCTTATTTTTCTGAAGAGTCTGTTTCTTTTCCCTCAAGATTCAATTGGCTCTGTTATATACAGTTTTGTGATCTAATATCTGCTGTCTCTCAAAATACTGTGAGAAATTTCCAAACACTCCCAAAAGCACAAACTAAAGGTCCCAGCTCCTATCAGTGGGATGAATTACTACTGTGTTTAGTTTATCAAAATTAGGGTTCATGTCTCTCCCACCTTTTACTGCAAGGTTTGCAAGCTTCCAGGACCTCAGCCTACCTCCTCATGTTCCCCACACTCTCTCATTTCCCTTCTCTTCACTACATATCTCCCCTCTTTCGTTCCATGTGATATCCAAGCAGCCCCTTTACACCACAATTCCAGAGGTCTCCCAGTGCTGCTTGCCTACCTTTTCCAAAGGTAGCCACTTTTTCCAGAGGACATAATTCAAAACATTTTATATGGAACAGCAGTTCCTAGAGAGTAAACCAGTGGTCTAACTAGACAGCTAGGATAAACCAATTGTCTAGAATAAACCAATAGTTTGCACCTTTGCAAATTACTTTTCTACCAAACAGGACTAGCCAAAAGAGAGCCCAGGTTTCCTATCACATCACTACATCACTCCTCTGGTTCTCACAGGACCTTTTAACTTCTACCCCCAATATTGTGTTTCATAAGGGAAAACAAACATCTTTCACAGCCCACCTCTAAGGTTATACTTTTCCCTCTCTCATAATTTTGTGCTGTGTTGTTTCCACCAGTTCTCTTGCTCTCCAAAATAAGGTGACAAGAATTACTGGCAAAGCTGTTGAAATCTAAAATTTCTGAAATTACTGCTTAATATTGCTCCTGCTTCCAAATCACACTCATGCTATATTTTATTGCCTTGAATTTATAAATAGCTGACAGGTTGCTCTCAACCTCATCTGTTGCAAATCAGGCAGCCCTCCAGCACTCAAACCAGCAAGATCCCTAAATCCTGACTGTAGTTGTATGGATGGGAGAACATGGCCATATCACATTCAGTATAGTGGTGTGAAGGTCTTGTTGGGCTATGCAATGTGCCTATACCCAGATGTTTTTGCCTGCCCTTTATTCAGTCTTACTTTGGGATGCATGGTGTACATGTCAGTTAAGGATTGTCCTTTATGATCCATTTGTACAGCATCTGTCATCACTTGGCCCACAGCTGCAACTGAAGGACAACTTCATTGTGTGGCTGAACAGAAATTGGATTAGAAATCCAGAAATCCAAGTCCTTTTGATCTCTTTTCTGTGCAGTAAGCTCTCCCCATATGGTTATTTTTGGTTCTTTTTTGACATGAGTTCAAGGGGGGGCAGGATGAAGAGATGGGTGACGCTGAGACAAAGCCCATAGCTCTCCAACAACAGGAAAAAAGACCTTTTCATTGTGATCCTGATTGTTACATCTGCTTTCAGCTTCTTAGAGTTCATGGAGAGTTCTGGTTTTTAAATCAGAAAAGCTGTATTGACTTTCATTGATATCATAGGAGGTGTTCTCTAAAGTGTCCCACAGACCTCCCTCTTGCAGAAACAGGAATATCATTTTTTTCCAGCCTTGACCCAGCTGCTACCATGTGCTAGAAACACCTTACCTCTGCTCTGTCACACTTCCCAACAAATGCAACATGAATTTCCACTACAGGCAACATTTTCTGTTTTAACTGTTGACAAGATCTGTCCACTGTAGCTTCTGAGGGAGCTGAAGAGCTTCGCTGAACTGACTGTACCTGTGTGGTCTGGATGCCAGCTGAACTCAGTATAGTTTGAGGCTTCATATGGTAATTCTTTATTGCAGCTTCTATGCCTGTGTTCAGTTTTATATGCTATTTCAAGGCTACTTGACATAGGGGGTCTCTAATGTGATGACTGGAATTGGAGGAAGATCAATTTTAGGAGACCTTAACTCCAAGAACTTCGAAGGTGATTAAACACATTCTCCTATTTGTATGACTGACTTCCATCAGAGTTTCCACAAGTCTTTGAGGACCTGGACATGAGCATCTTGGCTTTGGTCAAGACTTCTTCCAAATAAGGAATAATCTGAGCTCTGTTATATCTTTCTCTCAACTCTTTTTGCCACACAAACCATCTTCTGATAGCCCAGAACTCTCCTAAACTCTCTGCTTTCGTCTTTTTCATTGAACATTTGAGGAAGGGATAAAGTAAAGGAGGGGATTGACTGATCTGATCAACTACCCATGGAAATCATGACTGTTTCTATTGGATCAAGGCCCTCTCAACTTCTTCCAAAATGAATCCATGTATAAGTGAGTACCTCATTCTTAGCATGTTCAACTTATTGTGGCTCATGACAGAACAGATAAGGTGTGAACATTGAGTTTTTGGAGTAATTTATTAACTCTACTGATAAATTCCTGAGATTTTGGTCTGGGGTGTTAAAAACGCAGCCTTGAACTTGCAGGAATGACAATGAGGTTAAAGAAACAAGAATTTTAAAGAAGTGTACATATATATTTTTGATACGCAAGTAGAAAAGAATCCCAGGTGGAACACGAGTATAGTGAATTTACTGCAATTTCACTCCAATTTCCCAACCAGCTGTGAATTTTTACGTCATCTTTGGGATTTTTCAAGAAACATCTGCTTTTTAACGAGTCATTTGCAAAATAAAACAGTCAGACCATTTTCCCATCTCTCTTCTATTCTACTATTGTGTTAAAGTTTGAGGAATAGGCACAAAGAAAGAAAATAAAAAAGGAAAAATGTGCCAGCGAGTTATTAATCTGTCTATTGCATGTTGCCAGCAAATGGGGAGTGAGAGAATTTTTTCTAATTTGATCACCAGCACTTTCTTTTTGCAGAAAGCAGAACCGGAAAGGAAACCCCTCTGAACCTTGTCAACATCCTAGGGCTCCTCCAGGCTCTGGAGGAGGATCTGAAGGGCTCTGCTGCACCTCTGCCAAGCTGCTCAAGTGCAAAGGTCATTCTGTTCTCTCTTGGGACTCATCTGTTTCCATCACATATACAGATGAGGCAGAGGAATCTTTCAGTTTCAGGCAAGCAGCAGGAGGCCTGAGGAACAAAAATGTCAAAAAAATAAAAAACTTGAAACCCTCTTCAGACATGAGTGCTCTGGTGCAGAGGCACAGACAGGCAGGCTGTGTTATCACAGTGCAATGTGTTTATACGGCAATATGTTTATATGGCAATATGTTCTAAACAGGGGTGATGTTGGACATGGTGTCTGGCTTATTTGTTTTAGTCTCTTTCTGCTTCTTTCATTGAAGAAACAATTTCTCTGTGTGATTCTCCTAACCTTAAATACTTCTGGTAACCTATTCACAGTGCCAGAGCCTGTGATTGTCTAAACAGGGGTAGGTATAACCCCAGTCATGGGCAGTGCATGGATCAGAAATGCCTTGACTGGATATTTCCTGATGTAAAAAGGCGGCAGAAAATGTTAAGGTTCTTCTCCATTCCCCTGAACACAAGAGACAAAAGACATTTTGGGCTACACTGGTGTGTTTGAGTAGATGTCTTTTTTTCCCCAGAATAAGTTTTCACACAGTAGGCATGACAGCTGGGGGAGGGTTTCCTGTCCCAAGCCTAAGACTTACAGACCACCTTCAAAATATAAAATAATAGAATCATAGAGTTGTTTAGGTTGGAGATGACCTATAAAATCATTCAGTCCAACTACTAGCCCAGCACTGCCAAGTCCACCACTAAACTATCTCCCTAAATGCCTCATCTACACATCTTTTAANAGTAGATGTCTTTTTTTCCCCAGAATAAGTTTTCACACAGTAGGCATGACAGCTGGGGGAGGGTTTCCTGTCCCAAGCCTAAGACTTACAGACCACCTTCAAAATATAAAATAATAGAATCATAGAGTTGTTTAGGTTGGAGATGACCTATAAAATCATTCAGTCCAACTACTAGCCCAGCACTGCCAAGTCCACCACTAAACTATCTCCCTAAATGCCTCATCTACACATCTTTTAAATACCTCCAGGGGTGGTGACTCCCCCACTGCACTGGGCAGCCTGTTGCAGTGCCTGATTACCCTTTCAGTGAAGATATTTTTCCTAATATCTAATCCAAACCTCTCTTCAGACCATTTCCTCTGGTTCAGTCACTTGTTACCTGGGAGAAGAGACTGACCTCCCTACTGGCTACAACCTCCTTTCAGGTAGTTGTAGAGAGCGATAAGGTATTCCTTCAGCCTCCTTTTCTCCAGGAAACAATCCCAGCTCCTTCAGCTGCTCTTCATAAGACTTGTGCTCCAGATCCTTCACCATCTTTGCACCAGCACCTCAACGCCATTCTTGTAAGTGAGGGGCCTGGAACTGAACCCAACATTCAAGGTGCAGCCTCACGGGTGCCAAGTACAGGGGGACAATCACTGCCCTGGTCCTGCATTGTTCTTTTTCTGAAATTGTATTGATTTTTCCACCAATCTCTCTTCAAGCTCTGGATCTAGAGTTGTTGTTTTATGAAACTACAGAGTTTCCCCTCACTCCTGTGTCTAAGACCTAAACATAGATCTGTAACACTCACTGGGAATGGCTATTTTCCTGGAAGGACACGCACAGCAAGTCAAAAAGTTTGATGTGAGCTGCCAGCATGTGCATCAGACAGGACTGCAGAAGCAAAAATGTGGTAGTGAGTTGACAAAAACGTGTGTGGTCTTCAGGATGTTTACATTCATATATGACCATATAAATCACAGAGCTACAAATGCCATGTGCTTTTTGTTCTCAGTCCTTGGAAAAAGACACTGGATCAACTAATAAAACTTATTTTTAGTTTCAATAAACTCTATTCCCTTATTTATCATGTCCTGCAGCAAAATTTCTTGCTATTTGAAGAAAAAACCCTCTGATTTATTCAAAAGAAGGTCAAAGGATTTTTAAGCCGTTAGAATCTCTTCTTATTGTTTAAATACAGATAGAAAAAAATGACTGCTTGCACTTGTAAGTTGTGCAAAACTTCTGGCTAGTAAAAGGCTATGGATCTGTTTACAACTATCAAAAATACCTGTATTAGATCCCCACTTGAACAGTAGTCTGAAAATACCCTGTTCCTCATACCCTTAGGCCATATCCCTCCACTAAAATAAGTGCTGACAAGATGTTAAAGATGCATTTGAAATCAAAGAACAATGCTCTTGAAGAGCAGTTTTATGTTTGCAATAGAAAGTCTCTTCTAAAACCAAAAAATTACTTAAACATACTCCAAACCTAGATTATTCTCTATTTATTCCAAACAGTGGATTACTTATAATTTCTGCCTCTATAATTTTTTTTTGTAAGATACATAGTTCCCTTCTTCACACCAATGCACTTGGTTTATATAATGTTTCATAAATTTGATACTACAAGTTGCAAACTATAAAGATGTGCATATTAGCCTTGAAGGAGCCAGCTGGGATAGTAGCAGTAGTCTGGTCTGACAGCACGGAGCTCATTGCAGCCTGAATTAGTTCTCCAAAAAAACATGAAAAAATATTTGAAGACTACAGATGTTTTGTTGTTGTGGTTTAACCTGGCAGGCAGTTATTCACTTGCTCCCTTTCAGCAGGATGAGGGAGAGAATCAAAAAAAAGGTAAAACTCATGAGTTGAGATAAAGATGGTTTAATAGGACAGAAAAGGAAGGAAAAATAGTAGTAATGATAGAAGAATATGCAAACAAGTGATGCACAATGCAATTTGCTCACCACTCACTAACTGATGCCCAGCCAGTCCCCCAGCAGCAGTCAACCACCCCCCTAGGCAACTCCCCCCAGTTTTATTGTTCAGTATAATGCTGTACAGCATGGAATACCCCTTGGATCAGATGGGGTCAGCTGCACCAGCTGTGTTCCCTCACAACAGCTTGTGCATCGCCAGCATCCTTGCTGTTGAGGTTGGGTGAGGCGCAGAAAAGACTGTGATGCTGTCTAAGAACTTCTCAGCAATAATTAAATCATCAGTGTGTTAACAATATTATTCTCATCCCAAATCCAAAACACAGCACTGTACCAGTTACTTGGAAGAAAAATAACTCTATCCTAGACAAAATCAGGACAGTTGTGTATCAATTCTGGTACCCAAACAACCTTTTAAAGGTGAGCAGAGGCAACTATGTTGCAGTCCACCATGTGAACATCTTTAAGACAAAAGTCAGTTCTGGCTTAGGAAAGTTTGCTTTTTGATTCTTACACTAAATCATTTTCATATATTGAGGAAAACTGTGTCTTCATTCTCTTCTTTAACAGCATTGAACACTTTTGCAATGACCATCAATATAAGGAGCATTTTTACTCAGTAGAAACTTGATTATTTTGTATGTTAAAAGTTTTGAAAAGACAGATCTGAGGTACACTTACAATTGATATACCTCCTTTCCTGCATTCATCTAACATCTGCTCTAATACCACAAGCTGAGAGAGTGAGAAAACCCATGCCTGTTACTGTTCCTCATATCAGGAATTGCATGTAGGAGCTGCTTTTCCCTACGTGAAGAGGATTTGCAAAGACAAGGAAAGTAAAAAGGTGAGAGGCAACAGTAACAAGCTGCAAGAGGAAAATTCAAATTGGGCATAATGGAAAAGTTTTTCACCATGAGCATGATTCAGCACTGGAACATGAACCCTCAAAGTCGCACCGTTGGAGTTTGCAAAGGTGTCCTGGATAGCAGGTCCTGTGAAAAGCTTGGAGGGTAGCTCTGCTTTCGGAAGGGTAGTGGCCTAGATGATCTCCTGAGGTCTCTTACAACTAAATTTTGCTATAATTTATAATAACAAAACTGTAGAATCAGTTTAATTAGTAATTTGAAAATGATTAATGCTAAAAAGTTCTGAAAATTGTAAACCCTATTTTGATGGGAGGCTTTTTCTTTATTTCACATTTCTTCTCCTAACTTCTCTATGAAGTTTAATTTCTAAGCTGTAGGAACCATATATTATCCTTTATAATGCTATAATAAAATATTTGATGGGATGCAGACAGATAGTGGGGAAGCAGTGGGCATGTTCTGTCAGCCTTGACTAATTGCTCAAACAGGTAGAAATTCCTGGTGTTCATCAAACATTCCAAAGGGCCAAAGGGTGACGGCAGAACTAACAGTGAGGCAACAACTTGTTTTTAATCTGGCCCACTGAATGGGGTCAGTGGGGTTTTTGCCCCACAAAGGGGACCTGAAACAGACTCAGCATTAGACTGGACTGTTTATCTCTGAACCCCCATTTTGAGTAAGTGGAATCTGATGTAGGGTGAGAGAAGAGGCAGGTCAAGAGAAGTTATTCTGCCCCTCTACTCTGCTCTTATGAGACCCTGCCTGGGCTAACACATACATCTCTGGGGCTCCCTATACAAGAAATATATGGACCTGTTCAAGTGAGCCCAGAGGAGGACCACAAAGACGTTCAGAGGGTTGGAACAACTTCCCTATGAAGACAGGCTGAGTTGGACCTGTTCAGCCCTGAGAAGAGAAGGCTCCAAGGAGACTTTATAGCAGCCTTCCAGTACCTGGAAGAGCAGTGGTATGAAGCACCAAGGGCATGTGGTGATAGGACAAGGGGTAATAACGTTAAACTGAAAGACGGTAGGCTTAGACTAGATAATATGAAGAAATTCTCGATTCAGAAGGTGGCGAGACAGTGCAACAGGTTGCCAGAGAGGTTGTGGATGTCCCGTCCCTGGAAGCATTCATGGTCAGGTGGGACAGGAATATAGNCATGACTGTGATTTGATGGTGCAAAGCATCCAGACGGTGTCTGACAGCGCTTGGAGCAAATTCCTTCAACCCCTCACGTCAGTACCTGGTGCAGTCAGTGCAGTTCGGGCGGTGCGGGGAGGGGTGTGGGGCCTCTCTCGGTGCGGGGGGAGTGGTGCAGGGTGTCGGGGGGAGCGGTGCGGGGCCGCTCTCGCTGCGGAGCCACGGCGGGGCGCGGTTGCCCGCAGAACGGCCGCCCGTCCATCCCTCTCCCGCCCCCTCCGAGGGAGACGCATGTGATCATTTTTTTTTTTCCCTATTGCTATGGAAACAGAGCAAAGCAAAGGGTAAATATACGGACAATGGCTAAAGACAATTTTAATTTTCATCCCCGCTTAAATGTCACAGGTTTTCAGCGCGCTGCCGCTGTAACCGGAGCCGGCATCTGCGCCCGACGGGCGAGCTGGTCCCCGAAGCCTAAAGGAATACAAGTTCCTCATTATTGCCAAGTGGGATCAGAGCACGTAGGTCTGTTTAGACACTGCGATGCATTGTAAGAGGGCTCTCTTCAGGGACAGCCATAAAAGCCTCCTTCTTCCCTCCGGTTAGAAAAGAGCAGCTGTATTCTTCTAACGTGGACCCTGCCGAAGGTCGCCTGTCTCTGCAGTGCAGGGGCTCTGGGTCAGTGCGGAAAAGCAAACTTAATTTCACTGTCTGAACAGGGTTTCCAGTGCAAACTCGTGCTTTGGAATAGGGAGCTGCGCTCACCCCGGTGCACATGGCTCGGGAGAACTGGTGGAGAAGATTTCTGAGGCTGTGTATTGACTGACAAATATTTTAGCAGCTCTGAAGTAGCTTTACAGTATGATCTGTATAATCCTGGGCGCTTTCACAGATTGGAGAATTTAAGGCTATTAATTACCTGTTAATAGCCACTCCAAATATCTTTGTCATTAAACTAAGACCATAACCACTGCTTGTTAAACAGGAGAGATAAGCCATTTTACCATGCCAGCACTCCCTAATTTTGTATCTGGGGCTCATCCTAGTTTTCCCTCTTCAAAGGCAGTGACAAAGTGCTCAATCAGTGATGTAAATAAACAGAACTGAATTGGTTATTTTATAGGTACATGAGTGCCTCATTAATTGCTGAGTGTTACAGATGTGAACAAGGCGCTCTAAACTGTTTACCAGCTGGTTCTTGGAAATGAGACTTCCTGGATGACTTTCCTATTGAGATATGCTGCCCCTCCTTGTAAATCCCTCGGTAGTTCCTGCTTCTGAGGAAGACCAAACTCCCCATTCACACGTAGGATCATTCCTGGAATTGCCACCAGAGTTGCTAGAAGAGCTCTGGTCGGGCGGCTGGAAGATACTGATCGCTCTGTGCAATTTCCCAGCACAAGCCTGCTCATGACACACACAGCATCCAGAAATGTGAGCCACGCCGTTTGCGACAGGGCAAACCCCAGGAGCACGTGGACTGCTCTGCTGCATCTGGAGCCAGTGGTGACGTTTCCTGAAAGGATGAACTGGCTTTGAGCTGGGAGTCAGAGTTCTGCTGGATTTCTGTTAATTGTATTACTTGCAGCAGTCTCTCATTTGCACTGCTTTACTTGGAAACCTGTGTGTTCTCACAGACAAAAATCTTGGCATATGAAGGCTGGATCTTCTTGTTGGATTTGAGAAGGCGGAGGAAGAGGACAAGAGGCACTGACCAGCACAGCTCCTTTCAGCCAGAGCCACTTCTGCTGCATTCCAGTACCACAGAGCAGGGCTTCACATACATTCTTGCTGCTGATTAAATATTTCACATGCACATGAAGGAGGGAAAAATGAAACAACGCACATGGGATTGTATATCGAGGAGCAGTCTTATATTGACATGGAGAAGAACTACATGCTTTAAGAAGTCTTTTTGTCTTCAAAACCTTATGGTTCCGCATTCATTTGCAAGGGCACATTTTAGACAGATGGAAGAAAATCTGATGTTTTGTGTCAACATCCCTCATACACTGTATTTATGTGAATGCAATTGCACATTCTGACTATTACTTATAACACATAACAGTTTGGACAAACATCTTCATTTATCGTTTCCTGGTTTGGAAAGCATACAGTTATTATCAGATATTCCCAGAAGGAAAAATCATATAGAAAGTTAGTGCAAAAAAAGGTTCTTATAGTTCTCCAGCACTATGTTGTGAGATGGGATTTTTTTTTCCTACACAGACTCACTTATGAATTATGTGAAAAAAATAAAAAGATATTTTGCTATCAAGGGATAGCAATTTCTCTCCAGGATTTTACAACATCCAGGAGCTATGTTTGCAAATAAAATTAGTAAGAATAAAAATTGATTCTAATACTTCAGTATAGAATCAGAAATCTTTATCGTAGTCTGTTGTATGTTTCTCTGTCTTGGGTTTTTTTCCCAGAAAATCACGTTTCGCTATTAATTATGAATTAAAAAACCCAAACCAAATCTAGCATTGCTCTCCTGGTTCTATGCAAGGGTGAATGCCCGGTTAAATACCAGATGAACCCAGCTGTTTCAAGGCATTTCAATTTACTTTTGACCAAGATACTCACATCTTCACTGCATATACTGAATGAATGCAAAAGCTGAATTTAACAGGGTCAGACTGATGTTCCATTATCCCTCAGGGAATCTCTGTCTAATTGTATATGTACCATGACAGCAGGCTCTTTAGAGATTTGTTTAGATCTCTCATATGAAATATCCCTCTCTCTTTGTCTCTCTCTCAAACAAATCTCTGATTTTAGGGCATAAAAATATGTCTGTAGATTAAATCCTGGTTTCCTGGTGAAAGAAACCATGCATGTACCCCAGAACAATTTTGGCAAGTAATTGAAATCTTTCAAATAGGGAACTGAATTAAGAAAAATCCCTTGCTAATATAAACTGAGCTCTCCAGAGGTCCATAGAACAGGGACTTCCTGTATCAGAGGGTTTGTGCAGTGCTCCCAAGAGCTCTGAAAATTCATTCAGGTAAAGGTAAAAAGGTCTTTTCTGGAAGCGCTTCTTGCTCTCCAGCTCTTTACTTTTATCGGGAGCTCTGGTATCCTGGAAACTTAAAACTGGGGGGAAGCAGAACACATGTACCTGAATGGGCTTTATCAGACCCCCTATCTCTAGGGAGTTACACCAGCCAGCCTTTCACTCTCTGTTCACCTCTTAGGCAGCAGAATCAGATTTGGTGAATAAAAAAAAAAAAAAAAGAAAAGAAAGAAAGAAAAAAAGCATATCCCACAGTTTAATTTGGTTTAGGCTTCTGGAAGACACTTGACCGTCATGGACATATTCACCTTGCAGTATTCCTCTTAGTCCAGTCACTGCCATATCAGCATCAGGTTGTCTCAATTCGCAAAGTTGTGCTGTAGTGCCTAACAGCTTTCATTTAGTTCAAAAATTTTTTCCATACCCTTAATTCTTCTGGGTTCTTCTGAAGTGACCATTTGACTGATTACTCAGGGCAGGCATATAGATCTACCAGTTCACCTTAGCTGTACTCTATTCCATATTTCTAGGTGTTTTTTTCTTACTGGAGAACTACATCCTAATGAATTACCATGCATTTTCAACATAGCAGTTCTGTGTTATCTGGAGTTTACCCCCTGTTTCTTTAGGAATGCAAGGACACTGTTGCTGATACATGCTTTTCCCTTCCCTGGTTCTTCCCAAGCAATTGGATTTGTAAAGAGCTTTTTATTTTTAATTTATTCATTTTGTTTGCATTGACATGTATTTTGGACTCCATTGACATGGCAAGTTAAAACAAATTACTCCTCCAGTAGCCTGTCAATTTGTCTCCAAAAATTTCTCTCTGTCTCTACCAAGTAATTATTTTTGCTGGCATCCATCTACCTTCACTAGTTTTCAGATGGACTTGATGTCTTTTTCTCTCAGCGTGGGGGCTTTTGAATGCCTGCCATTGCAAGATTACTTTTTTTTTGCTTGTTGTTGTTGCTACTTTTGGCTTTCATCTGGTGCAGCATCCTTGCAAACCACTGAAATCTCGCACTCCCCGAATCCCAGCACTCTTGTGTTTCCTGCTTTTGCAAATCATGGCTTTATAAATGACAATTTCCCACATAATTTTGACACTTATGATATTTTCTTGTCTAGAGGATAATATCAACTACCAAGAAATGTACATGACAAATTGAAATCAGGAGCATCTTTTCCCACTTTGCAGATAACAGGCAAATATACTTTGGCATTGGTTGCTTCGATTGCCTGCTCCAAAGTTATTTAGGCTGTGTGTACCATAACAAAGCATCCCTCTTTGAAGACCAAACTTGTATCAGTTGCCATCACTTCTAGTTTTCATTACTAAAGCCCTGCTACCATATATATATGCCTTCATAGGTAGAATATATATATATAACCCCAAATATTTCATCTCTCTTGCTGCAGTGAGAGCATCTTTTCCCACTTAGCAAGGCTACCCCATACCATCTGCAAATGTTGCTGACTGCAAAAGGTTGAAACCCCTCATTTCAGGGGTATGAGGAAAGGTTTTTTGTGCACAGCCATATTAGATTCATTCTTCTGCCCATTGAAATTTTAAGCCTCTCAGTGTCTGTAATTTTGAATTCCAGCAGGCTTAGACACGTATGATGACACACAAACTGAATATTAATCAGTGTTTTCTTCAGGCTGAAGTGATCTATGGCTGCTCTGCCATGTCTGTCTGCCACACTGCATTGGAGATAGTTTGCTTTCAAGCCCATTGATAAGAACTACATCTATATATGAAAATGAAAAAATGCCAGTGAAAGCTCCCAGGCACTAGAGGTTGACTGTCTGTACAACTAAATTCAACATTTAATTCACTAGGATCAACACAGTGGCTCTGACAGTACACCCCTGGTAGTCCTGCCACCTCTGACTTAACCTCTACTCTTCCTTCCTGAGCCCCCTGGTCAGAGGTGGCTGCTCTTCATCCGTGCACCTACCTGTCAGTTCAGCACAGTTCCTGACATCCTCACTGCAGCTATCCCTGCTTTTGTTAATCAAACAAGCAAAAATTTAACATCTATCCTGCTGAAAGTAGCCTGCTGATTTCAGAGGGAGCAGGATGATGCCATAACAGTCTGATTATTCACTTCATGTAGTATTTTTATTTTTTGACAAAGGTGTTTACTTTTCAAACAAAGGCTATTGGCTAAGCCATGGCAACCAGAGTATCTGTGTAGCCAGAAAACACTTAATATGTGGGTGGGTGGTTTGGATGGCCTTGAATACATAATTAAATTTGTTTTTCCTTTCAGCTCCCTGTGGTATGTTATTTTTTTATATTTAAAAGTTATCCCTCTTGAAGACAACTGGTTTTTATTATTAAAAGGACAGCTTAAATACACTTAGTAAAAGCAAGTCTCATTCCTTTTGTCTCATTTTTTTCCAATGAAGGAAGAAGTCCTTTAGTGCCTATGATCAACTTCCTACAGCCAAAATGTTTCTATAAACAATTTCTAAAGTAGCTTTGTACACTTAATGGAATAAGCTCCACAATTCCTCATCCTTAAAATGTTCAGCATTAGCTTGTATGTTTTATACTGCATCAGCAAAATTGGAGATTTGTAGTGTTTCCCCAGCTGCAGAAAAAAGAAGCTCCTGCATGCTGCTTCTGGCACAGGTAAAAGGGAACAGCACATAGATAAGGGACCAGTATTGCAATAAGCTGAACTTCTGCAGTCCCTGTGGGAGGCATCAGTATCTCTGAACCATGGCTTGTCAGCATGAGTGGAACCCTGTCAGTTTTGACAGTGGCAACCCAGTGGGCTCCGTGGGAAAACAGAGTCTATCAAATTGTGTGGTGAGTCATGACAGACTGGTGAAAATTCTCCAAGAGTGAGTGTGATAAGTACAATTTGGGGTGAGGAGTAAACCCACATATGTAGAGCTGGAGTAATTGGCAATGAAAGCAGTACAGCAGAGTGTGTTTGGAGATTATGATAGAGCTAAAATTAAATAAGAATATAAAATGTCATTTGCTTGTGAACCAACACCTTTCTTGTTCCAACTATTTTTCTCTGTATATCACCCAGGTTTCACTAGAATCATAGAGTCACAGAATGGTTTGGTTTGAAAGGGACCTTCAAAGGTGACCTAGCGTAGCCCCATCCTGCCATGGGCAGGGACATCTTGCATTCGATCAGGTTGCTCAAAGCCCATCCAGCCTGGCCTTGAACACTTCCAATGATGGGGCATCCACAGCTTCCCTGAACGACCTGTTGCAGTGCCTCACCACCCTCACAATAAAGAATTTCTTCAAGTCCAACGTAAACCTTTCAGTTTAAAACCATTTCCCCTTGTCCTGTAACAATAGGCCTTAGTAAATGTTTCTCTCTGCCTTTCACATAAGCCCCCTTAATATATTGAAAGTTTGCAAAGAGGTCTCCCCAGAGCCCTCTCTTCTCCATGTTAAGCAACCCAAGTGCCTCAGCCTTTCTTCATCAGGAGGGTGTTTCAGGAGTGTCAGGAGTGTCATAGCAAGGTTTAGATAGTGTAGCTAAGCTGGCGAAGGTCAAGCCTGGTGCCTGGGTGATAAGAGATAGAGAGCACAAACATGGAAAGTCTGAAGGAATGGGGTACCTAAAAAAAAGAAGGTGGAGGAGAACATGGCATGCATTTTGTAAGTTAATACTGCTATAAGGAGGACAGGAAACCATTGTGCTCCATGTTCAGTAGTGAGAGAATAAATCTGTTCACAACAAAAAGGTTTTATATGGGAAAAGAAAAAAACTTTTAATACATAAGGGCTCTGAAACAATGGTTGGCAAGTTATGTGTGAAAAGCCTTTTACTGAATGTTTTCAGGAAGAGGCAGATGACCCTCTCCTGAGCAGGATTTAGTTTGCTTGATCCTGCCTCTGTGCAGGTTATTGGGCTATAGTTTTTGATGTGTGTTTCTTTTTAGCCACTAAGTTCTGTAATGTACACGCTCCACGGACAATCTGGGAGAAATTAGAGTTGAATCCAAACAATCAGGCTGGGACTGGTACTCATGTCTAGATGAAACAACCCAAATATGAAGGCGGAAATTTAACTAAGTAGCTACTATTAAAAAAGGACTATAAATAAATTGCCTAGAGTTTGAGACAGTCGCATTACTGTGGGAAACCATGAAATAACAGTTATTTTTAACTCTCCTGTTGACTTTTCTATGGCAGTTGATCTGGTGATTTATTGAAACACATTTGTAATGATTTCACTAATATACACATGACATGATGAAAAATGCCGTGTTTAATGAGTTTTATGTGATTCATAACAAACTACAGACAGTAAAAGCCTGATGACATTTTTAAACTCTACAGAACAAGAAAAATTTTAATTTTAAAAGCAGGAAACTAAATTCTGAGAAGTATTGTCTCTTTAATTTGCCATTAAATCCAGGGAGACACGGTCACTTTAAAAGGTTCTCTAATTAAATGTTAGTCTGTTGTAGTCAATACTACAAGGAACTGAAAGTCAGTTGGGATAAAAAAAAGCCAAACCAGATCATTCAATGATCTGGAATCTGTTGTTCACTGTCTCTTGGTCTTTGCCAAGCATATTTCACTTTTACATGGTTTTTGTGTTTGGTTAGAATTACTTCTCACATAACCAAATAATATTATAACAGAAAGGAATAAAATCAGCAAATGTGGCATTCCTTTTCTGAAATGTCATATTATGCCATAAGAGGCACTTAAATTCTAAGAGCTAGATGATGTAAAAACATCATTAATTTTTCCTTTGCACGTGGAGCCTTTCACCATTTTGGTCCAAGCTATAAGTCTGCACAACTAATACAGTTAATTGCCCAGCCATTTTCTCATCTCCATTAAAATGGCTCAATACTCAGATAAAAATAGATACAAATGGGCAACCCTTTTAAGGTTTGGACATTTTTTTCTTTACATGCTTAACAGTAGGCTTTTCAACTTTTCCAAAGTAAGAAGAAAAGGGGCTTGACTCTCCAGTGACTAGCTTACTATAGCTTTAATTCAAATCTGAATCTCCCATTAAAGTCATCTCTGTAGTGGTTTGAAGTTTTCCTTTTCATTAACCTCTGCATTGAACTGAATATTCCTCAGATTCTCTAATTAGTTACAGTTGGAGCTTTAGAGACTTTCAAGACTTTCCTCTTTGAGCTAGGAAGAAAAAGGTTCAAACAATGGTCAGGAAACCCTAAAACCTCTTATCTCTCAGCAGTTCGATTAGACAAGAAGAGTACTGTCTTGATGGATTGAAAGTGCTCTGTGCCAGATAAGAACAGAAAAGATAAGAACATTAGAGGTCTCTCTCTCTCTTTTTTTTTAAGGAAGAAAAGGCTGCTTTCCTTTTAAGCACTATCTTTTCTTCATTTACACATTGCAGGAAAAACAGAATGTGTTTGCAATTAATATTTATGCTCACACACTCATTGTGCCTCACTTTTTTAACAGTCACAACAGAACAATATAAGATTAAATAATTGTCAAAGCAGCCAAAGGTTACTAAGTGCCTTATTATATGTTGAGCAGACCTAGAGGTGCTGGAAATTAAGGTAGAAAAGGTGATGTTATGAAAATAAGAAAAAATTACATTTGTTCAATCTCTTCTATTTACATAGTATTAAAAAGTAAATATAGGTGTGAGAAAGACACTGTCTGCCCTAGAAAGATGGTTGTGTAAATGTTCTATTTATTTTTCTTCGTTCAGTGCATTGGCTGTTGCTTTTCTGCCAGTTACTTTCCATTAATCACTTTGGTTCTAAAAGGCCTTAGAAGGAAATTGTTTACAGATATTTTCCTTTGCTCTGACAGAAATGTGAACCCATTTTCAATCAGTTTCCTCCCGTTCTGCATTTGTGGCCCAACCATTTCCCTGTTTAAGTCAATCAGGACATAGCTATTGAATTAAACTGGAGCAGATGAAGTTCTTTACCTAGCAGTGGCTAAAGAGCCAGAAAGATGAATGTTTTCTATAAGCAAAAGCATATTTTAATAGCTTAGATTTTTTTTTCCAGTTGATTTAACTTTGTCTTCCAGTGTTAATATAGAGAAAGAGACCTTACTGGACTCCAATTAAGGAGTCTCAGGGCATCATTTTTTCTCAGGTGCACTTTGGACATTTTGCGTTAAACAGTTCTACTTAGAATTTTCCTAAGACCTCATTGCCATAACCCAATGTACATCATTTAAAAGACAAAAAAAATCATGATACAGCATATAAAGCTTTTAGCTGTATGAGTGGGTTTTGGTTTTTTTTGGTTTTTTTTTTTTTTTCCAGTCATTGTTTAAGAACTACTCTCTGGAGATCTCTGTAGCAGTTTTATGGGAATCTATTTGTTGTTACATGATGTTAGTTCAGATGTTTTCATTGAGCTTACTTTGCATTGAGCATTCTTGCCTCTATATTTATAATTGCACAAATTTATGATACTGTGAAGTTCAGAAACTCAGGCATTCTAGTGCAGATTATGTTTGGGCCAAAGTGGCAGACTGTAGTCATAATTTCTAGTACCTTTCCTATAACTTTACACAAACTAACCAAACGAGCTGAGATGGCCTGGATTCCATAATATCTAGCTATTTATACATGAACAAAGTCAACTTGAAAACTCAGAAAGACTTAGAGGAAATGGACTAAACTGTAAGTTTGCCTCTATAATCACATCTTAATTACATTTCACTCATCAGCTACTGCTGACCTTTGATGAATCAGACAGAGGAGCTGGTTCACACATGTCTTTCTTTTCTTGTAGAAAAATAAAGAAATCATCAAAACTTTTCAGGGGAAATCTGGCTCCACTGGGAGAGTCAGGGGAAGTCAATGGCAAAACACACATGCTTCAGCAGAGTGAACTCTTTGGGCTGCAATCCTGCCCACAGACAGTTATAACAACAAAACAGGAAAAATGCTTTGGCTAATGAGAGATCAGGAAGAAGGAGCTAGAGAAGATCTCTGGGAAGTGAGCGAGAAGTGGTAGCAATGAGGATGAGGAGGCATAAGAGCTAAAGAGGAGGAGAAGGCAGAACATGGAGCAGAGGCAACAGAACAGCAGTAAGAGGAGGCAGGGGTGTGAATAATTGAGAATAGAACTGAAATAAGGGGTGCTGTTTTCAGATCAAAGAAAGGAGTGTGTTTCAAATTGGTTCCTTCAAGAGAATGACTGTGGTGTGGTAGGTGAACTGAAAGGGTTAAAAGTCTTCAGAAAGATAATAGGCATCAAAGACCTTAAACTCTATTTAGGTCCAAGTCAGCCCTGCCAGAACAGTTCATCCCACCTCTGACCTGCTCTCAGGGAATTTTTTCCTTCATAACTCTCACAGCTGGACTGGGATTGTCCCATGAGGCGGATGAACAGAAAAGGGCTATCCAGAGGACAGTACCTGCAGGCCTCTTTCCTGAGGACCACACAACCTATGGCCCATGGTCCATCATGGCCTATGACTAAAATGTTGGTTTCTCACATAAAGAGGTGAGAGAAGGGGGCCCACATGTCTGTAAGACACGTGTAAGCACCTGCACAGGGCATGTGAAAGAGATGCATTTTTGATTATATGGGAGAAGTGCTTCTCTGCAGGCTGCTGTGAAGCTTCCTGCAACAGCAGCAAATACCACAGCACTGCACTGGTCTTTGAAGCCAGACATTTTGGCTATAACTGTCCCACTGAGTGATGTGGACTTAGGACTGTCCTTGGGCATTAAGGCCAGCTGGTGTGCAAGGCTTGCACACGTACTTTTCTATCTTTCAAAACCTACAAACAAGCTTATGAAAGACAAAGAGATTCTCCTGACTCCCAAAGCAAAGAAAAGTCTGAACGCAGACTTGGTCAGAAGTGCTACCAGGCATGTGCTAGCTCCTCCTATTGTTTCTCATCTTGGTAAAAGCTAGTTAGTCAGGTTAAAGCCTTTGCAGGATCCAAGCCTGGAGAGCTCACCACAGACATGCTTTTTATTGGAACCACCAGAAGGCACATGCTCTTGGTTGGGTGTGAGTAGTATCTTAGACTCGCATGGTCACCAGTTTATAGCAATCAGCTCAGAAGGTGACTTCAGGAACTCAGAGATTCCCCATTGCTTCCATGGGGTGCCAGAGAAATCCTTGGTTTAACATGGCCCTGTGCTCACAACTGGAGAGCTGGCAATTGCCTTCCTTCCTTGGCTGCTATCCAAGACTGAGTCAGATGGTGGGACTAAGAAATACCACTTCACATACACTTCTGTTGCTGTCTTTCCATTCACAAATGTAAAAACATCCTTGATTTTTTCTGACAAAAATGTAAACAAGGAGGCTAGCTGGCCCAGGGGATCTGTAATGGGATATAGGGCCTTTCACCTCAGTCTTATGAACAGAACATCATATCCCTCTGCTGCACATCTTGTGGCTTGTGAGAAGAAAGCTGGTGGTCTGAGGCCCAGTGTCATGTGTCTGCATCAGGAAGCCACATGATTTGGGACTGATTAGCCCCTTTGTCGGCACTGGTACCTCCTGTGCAGAGATAAGACATGCTGATTGTACAAGGCAAACTACGATGCTGATCTTGTGTTTGTCCCTTGACTAATAGCCAGTCTTCAGACATCTGTTGGAAAGCTAATCATGAGCATGAATTTACTTACAAAAGAATTTACTTACACATGTTTTTCGTTGACTCAGATACTCAAAGCTGTATCTGCCGATGGAGGGAATCAAACCTTCCTGTGGGACAGGAAGGATGTGTGTCTATCCTCTACAGTGGGGACAGCCCCTTTCACATTGTAGAGAAGGAATACCTCCAGCCACAACATTTCTGTTCTTAGGGCTCTGAGGCTTAATGTATCCATTATCTGTGGATATTCCCAAACTCAGCAACATTTGTAGGTTATGTGGGAGCTCTTTGCTTCCAGCTGTTAAGTACATGAATAATATTTGCAAATGCTTTTTTTTGTATTGTTCTGTTAAAGCACGATCCTCAGACTCCTGTTGATGCACCAGTATCTCTGAATACTTGAGTTCTGCCCTGCCTTCAGACTGCTTCCACTTGGGTGCAACTGTGCTGAATTTGTTTGGATTCTGGGATGATGTACGATTAAATATCTAAATTTAAACTGGATGTATGACTGGCCATTTATACTTGGGCTTATCCACAGTGGGCTTAGAATCATAGAATCACAGAATCATGGAATCAGGTGGGTTGGAAAGGACCTCTGAGATCATCAAGTCCAACCCTTGATCCACTATTGCCACAGTTACTAGACTATGGCACTAAGTGCCACATCCAGTCTCTTCTTAAATACCTCCAGGGGCGAAGAATCTACCACCTCCCTGGCAGCCCATTCCAGTGCCTGACCACCCTCTCTGTGAAGACTTTCTCCCTAATATCTAATCTAAACTCCCTTAGCAGAGCTTGGGATCATATCCTTTTCTTACTGCTGGTTGCCTGGGAGAAGAAACCAACCCCCGCCTGGCTACAACCTCCTTGACATAGGCAAATGCGTTAAAGGAGGGTCAGGTGTATTTCTGTGGGAACTTGTCACTAATAATAAGGGTCTCTCTATCTCCAAACAACCAAATAGAAAAGAATTGTAATAGAAAATACTTAGAGACAAATTTTCCACTGTCTGTGGTGGTGCATCAGGCTATTGCACCTCCTTTGCTGCTGCTTTTCTGTAAGACACTGCTGCCTTCAGGACAGAGTTCTCAGCTCCTTCAGCAGAGGATCTGATGGCTTAGCTCCAGCCACCTCCTGCAGAAGCTCAAACTGAGCTTTCAGGGTTGAACCAGCTGTGGGGGAGAGTGGAATAATATCTTGAGCTATATCATCTGTTCAGTAAATTAATTTATCTAGACCCTGAATTCATCAGGAACCCAAAGAAAAACATTGTGTTAAGAAGAAAGCAAAAATAGATTGACTATTCTGAGTAAGACTAGGATTGCAGCTCCTCTTTGGATCCAGTTCCAAGACATCCTCTCATTATTGCCCTCCCTTTCTTCCCGGTCACAGCAAGAATTTGCCCTCATTTATCTAAAAGTCAAGTCTTTTATTCTGTTGAATGCAACAAAACAGCAAGGATGACACAGTACTGGGCACAGTAATATGCAGAAGTAAGCAAGACCTTTCATCAAACCTAGAAAAACTGGGTAATAAAAACCAGCTGACATATGAGTATTCAGGTTGTGGGTCATCAGACTCAGGACATAGCTGTTTTCTGCATTTAGTGGTGGGAGGCAGCACTGGGTGGATACGTTACACAATTACCGATCAACCAAATGCACCGATAAAGTAAAAGTCAGCTAACCATCCCCTCACATGAGCTGATTCAACCAAATTCCTCTGCAACTTCAAAACAATGCAGCCAAAGGATCTCTGAGGGCATCAACATCCTCTGTAGCGTCTACAAGTTCTGGTTTTCCTGGTCTGATGGAAACAGCACTGTGAGAAGAACATCCATTGGGTTGCCAGTTGCCTGTCTGGGAACACAGGATGTCAAAATCCCCTAAAAATCCAATCCTGTAGAGATTTCTATCTCACTGTTTTTTAGATAAATCTTTCAAGTAAATTTAATTCCTAACCAACCGCTTCTGTTAATAACCTTGACATTCATTGCCCTGACATTTATTTAGTCTGAGCTCTTTCTTACTGCTATTCTGCCCACACTGTAGACTTCAGGAACTTGATTTAAGCAAATAAAATTAACATTTGTGGATATCTGAATTACAGTAAAAACCCCTGTGTTCTTGATAATTATTGTGACAGCAAAAAGGCCAGAAGGATCAGATCTGAGAAATTTCTTAAGAAGCCAAGTCCAAGAATGCACATTTCAGTGGTCACGTATGCATGGCAATGCTTAGTACTCACCCAGAACCTCCCTAGCTTGAATGTGAAACATTTCATCCCAAACGCTCTAGATTCTGTGGTTTTGTTTGCATCAGGGCACAGATCCCACTGAAAAGCACAGGGAACCTTACTTAGCCAGATGGTTTAGGTACTTATAGATAAAGCCATGGATTTGAATCCCTTCAACCTAAACTACTTAATGGGTCAGTGGCCTATTGACATAGCTGTGATAGGAAGAATGGGTGTAACACCAGGGTTGGAAATTTCCTTGTCATGATCCTTCAAACTTGGTGAGAGAACCACCTGACCTGCTTCAGGGGTCAGCCTTGAAAGGATTGAGGATTCAATCATGCTTTTTGCATAGTTCTTCATACTAGTTACATATAAATGCTGGTTGAACCTCACTCTGCTGAAGGGCTTCTGTGCTGAAGGGCACTGAAGATTTATTCAAGAGAAGTGGTTTAAGACGTTACTATTTTCTGTCACTACTGCTCCTTCTCTAAGGCACTGTTTAATGACCAAAGAAAAGCTGAAAAAAGGGTGTCTTCTCAGATCTTGGCTGTTTCAGTGAAAATTGTTTAATTTATGTTAAATTGTTTAATTTCTTTGAGCATACTTTTCTGTCACAGGAGTGGGCTGTTAATTCCTGGAATGGGGTAGAATGGAGGACTCATTCTTACACTGCAATAGCTGAATTTGTTAACCTGTTATTGTCTGTTCCTTATCTCTCCTCTGGTCTCTTCAAGTTTAGACTCTGAGAACCTCATGCCTAAATTTAATGTTGTAGTTCCTACTTTGCTACTCCCTAAAGCAAGATCAAATAATTCCAAAGTACTCATTAATATATCATCATCAAAATTTTCCACTAACACAGAAAACGAGATAAGCACCATCTCCAAATTACTTGAAATGTTAGAAGAGGACATAAAATCTGGCTAATCTCAGCTTTGTTTAGCTCCAGTTAGAAAGTTTCCCTGTGTCTCTCTACTTGCCTTTTCAGTGAATGCCCTCAATAACCCAAAGCCAAGATGGAAATTTGGTCACTGCAACCATCAAGGAACAGTGTCTGGCAAATCGATGACAAATGCCTGAGTTTGGGGCTCACAACTATGAGAGCAGAATATCCTCCAAAACCCAGAGAGATTGTACACACAAATCTATATCCTGCAAGACAGATTTTCTCTTTTACAGATTGGTGTGAGTACCACAATAGTCGTGATCTCTAGCTGCTCTTCAGGAGATACGAAGGTTCACTTTATTAAGGCATTCATAAGTTTTGGAGGTGCTAATTGACTGCCCAAGCAATGCAGTGTCTGAGCCCTGTATGTTTTTTCCACCTATCTGTTTTGTTTTGTGTTTGCTAACACAGCTGGAGAAATTCATATGCAGAAACCCACTCCATTCCACAGTTCTATAAAATCTAATCCCCACCCCCACCCCCCACAATGTCCAGTTAGACCATCTAAAACCAATTATGGAATGTGCAGTTAAAGCAACAACAGCAGCCTTTGGAAAGGCAATGCTAACTGCTGTGTTTTTGTGGAACACACTGATTTATTAGGATATACAGTGATGATAAGATAAAGCTGCAATGAGCCTGGCGGGGAACCCAGAGGTCATGATCCCTACAGTATCACTGGATTTATCTGATCTATATCATGAAAGCTTAATGGTAACTGTTGTTTTTTTAAACAATATCTTTTGTTCTCTGTTAAGGTACTTCTTGTTGGCTTTGGAAAGCAATATAAACAGTCACAGCCACCTGATGATTAGTGCTGGCAAGGTGATAATCAGTTTGTTTGCCTTATAATCCCTACAGTAACAGATGGAATAAAAAAACTTAAAGGGTATTATACATTATGTAGAGTAATAATGATAGTTCAACTGTTTGTGAGGAGAGACAAGGTTTGCAGGGAGAAGCAATCTTTTACCAGACTAATTGGTACACTTATAAACATGAGAGAATTTTTCTGTCTTACACTTTTGTATTGTATTTTACCCCTTTCTGCTGCAAGCCCAGAATCTTTTCCTTTTTTCCTCTAAAACCCCAAATGGAGAAATAAAATGCTCAGGAGAAAAGACTGAGGTCCTTGTAGGACACCATGTGCATCCCAGAGTGGGCATATTTTCTCTGCCCTACCTGTGAAAGGTTTGGTGGAAGGTGCCTGGGGACAAGAAACCTACAAGCCACAGAGGGGCCTAATGAAACTGGGCTCAAGCACTTTAAACAGAAGGAACCTTTTTTTTCTCTGTCTGTGGTAAGTGTTTTGAGCCTCCTGATCATCAGCAAATCCCTCTTAGGTTGCAAAATCTATTGTAGGAAAAGTCTGGTTTTCTCTATGGGGATTTTGTTATTCTCACTATTTCATGTGGCCATTTCATAAAATAAAACCTAAGGTAACACTTAGGTTATAGCTACAAATATGTGTATGAACATGACTGAGTTTCCTGTGACTGTAGTTCAAACACCTGTGCCTCACTGGATCACACTCAACCCCAGCATAGCCAAGGATCATCCAGTCAGTAATCGGGAGATACAGAGAATTACTTATCGCATCCTAAAGAAGATGTTTTGCTGTGACTATGAAGATTGTAGGACAATACTGACACCCTAAATAATCTCTTTCACAGGTTCAAGCTTCCTACTATATGTCATCTTTCCTCATACAGAAGTCATTTCACATCTTTAACCATCTTTCTTTCCCTCACTGTATATTTCCCCTTATACTATATTTTTTTTTTTTTGAGATGGGAGAACTTTTTCTGAGATAAGTGCAATTTTCATGGTGTAGACTAAAAATGGATTTACAAGACAGCATAACAATATTTCCTACTTTTATTTACATTCTTTCTGAAAAGTTCTAATTTTTAATCAGCCTTTGGCTTTCTACTGAGGTCTACCAAGTTATTCTGCAGCATTATCAGTAATAACCCAGGATCCTACTGCTCAGTAATGTCAGCTCCTTTTACATGCAGAGTAAGAAGTGTTTTATGCCACATCAGTTGCTTTAACTTTTAGCTGCATGGATTTTGTTTCAGTATTTTATCACCTAGTCACTGCAGGCTCAGCAAGACTGGCTATAAACAGACAACCTGTGCCAATGTCAGTACTGCAGGACTTCCCAGCCCTCTCCTCTGTTCTAGGAAGTCTGCTGGAGCTCATGGGTCATATCTGTAAGAGTTGTATGGGCATCTCAGATGCGCAGGTCTCTTGAGTAACACCACACTCAATGTTCAGAGTCCTCAATTTTACCTTTAGTCTCTTAAAGTCCTCACAAAATTGTTCACAGTCAGCTTACCTTGAATAACGCTGAATTCGTATCAAACTTTCTCCCTGCCCTGTTCAACCAGGTCACTAAGGAATAAGTACAAATTGGAAGTACTAGATTTGGGCACCAGTCTGGGGAAGTTTTCTGGTATTCTCTTAATTTGACCATTTTTAAAATACCAGAATATTGTTTTCCACATTTACAGTCCTTTAAAACAAAGTAACCTCTATGCATTTTAATCTAATGATAAAGTTTATTCTTACAGGTGCAACCCAGATTTCTCCTGGATACTGGATTTCAATTACTTATCTTACTTCAGAAAGCATTCATATATCTGCCTAGCTCCCCTCTTCATGTCTTTAGGTCAACACAGTGATGGAGGGAAGGTCTGTAACAACTGCTATCAGTTGTATGGACAGAAGTATTTGGCATGTAAATTCAGCAACATGACCTGGAGACCCCTTACAAGAATTTTTCTCAAGAACTCTGGCTTCTTAAAGACATGGTGGTGTCACTCATAGTTTAAGATGTTTCTTTGTAAGACCTGCATGTCTTTGTAAGAAAAGTCTTTGTAAGACCTTTCATAACCTTGGCAGAATGCTAGTTGTACAAGGAGGTTTGAAGTATCAAAAAACTTCTTCAATAGAAGAAAGAGCATTGTTTTAGTGTTTCTAGACACAAAAATGGCTTTTGTAAGGGAAAATTAGACCAAAGCTCTGGAATCCTTTAGAGAAAGGAAATTTAGGTGACTCAGGAAGACAGTAATTCTCTAGCCTGCCTTCCATTATTTCTTATAAATTCTCAGTTCAAATTCAGCCCTGGAGCAGGAAGATGGATTAAATGGCTTCCTGAGATTCTTTACATTTATTTCCTGTTATGACTTTTCAAAGCTTATGAGAAATGAAGGTAGAATGAAAGGAATGCTTCCCACAGTTGTGATTCTTCCAGACAGTCCCTGAAATGTGTTTTTCCATTAATCTATTAGTCTCCAGGTGAAGAACTAGTGGAGTCGGTACAGGTGATCATTTAATAAAAGAACCCCAAAACAACCTACTATTGAATTAAAAAATAATAATCACGGAGCCTGAATTTCAAAACCAATTAATTTTATTTTCATATCAACAAAAAATGGCATAGACAATCTACTTAATGTGCTTATCCAGTCCCTTTGCTATGCAATAATATGCAGCAACTTGCACTATTTATGTGAAACGTGAATAACGATGTTGAGTGATGTTCCTGGTACAGACATAATAGCAGCGTACCTACTAAAGAAATGAACTAGAGAAATTATCTTTTCTCCAAAGCACATATGAGATAACAGGAAGCAATGACACTAAACATCCAACTTGACAGCAGAAGTGGTTTTCTAGCAGTGAGGATAAATAAGACCTGGAATAGAGTACTTAGAAAAAAAAAGGAGGGAGTCACTTTCCTAGAGAAGGAATATATATGAGAAAGTATACGTTTTTAAAATTATATTTGTACAGAAGGTTGGGCTATATGACTCCTTTGAGCCCATTTAGAATTATTTCCTACGATAGCAACTCAATCTTCCACTCTTCCCTTCTTATCTCCAAACTATGATATCTGTGAGACTTCATCTGGAAAACCTAAGTGCAAAAGTTGAAGGAAAATCTGGTGTTGAATGAAGCCTGCTTTTGGATGACAGACCATCAGCATAGAGGATGTGGTCTCAGACTCCCATGCGACCTCCAGTGAACCTCCAGTGTTTCTTCGTGTGAGCAAACATCATCAGCCAGGGTAAGATGCAGTGGGTGCGAAGGGCTGCATGTGCACATGTGAGTGGTTAACCATTTTTGTGATTTATTTGTTTAGTGTTTCTGCTCACTCTGGCACACACAGGCATGGACCCAGCCCTTGAAGGTGAAGTCGGCTGTCTGCAGTGGAGCCTGTTCATGTCTGCAAGAAGTCATCTATTCTAGGAGGAACTTGCTATAACCCCTTATAGAGTTGAGGAGGTAAACTCAGCACACAAAACAGGCTGGCATGAGATTGGCTCAGTTTCTGACTGTAACTTGTTTTCTGAATTACATTGGACTGATCTCCAAGCTTTCTGTACCTTGATTTTACCACCTGTAAGTTGAGGCTGGAAGTTGTGGTGATCTATCTCGTCACTTTGTAGTCTAGGAAGAGGAATGACGGTGTAAGAGCTAATTCCTGCAATGCAGCAATACCTAGAGCTCCCATCCTATTACCTAAACGTTGTCTGCTGGAATTCTGTGCATCATACCTTGCCCATGGACCAACACTACCTCCCAAAAAAGTGCGAGCACATTCCCCCAATCGTCTGTTTTTTGTCAGTAGCAGTGAAATGTGCTCCAGTAAGACTGCTATGATAGCAGAAAGCAAAAGGCACTGGCTGTGACTGCGTGATACTCAGCTACCCATAATGCCAGAAGAAACTTTGAAAGGTTGTAGATTAAAGGACCCTAGTCCCAAAGTCTGCTACCTATGGGCACAGGAGCGTTTCTCTATCCTGTTGTTACATTTTTAGGTGTCTCTCTTACAAGAGAATAAGTGTCCTGAAACTGGCATCTGGCTCCTAACTTCAAAAATCTGGGCCACTTTGAAGATGAACAGAAAGATGAACCGCTAATGGCAGCAGAAATGCCACTACCTGCACAATATTCCAGGCTGGAACTATTAGAGATACACCTCCTCAGGTGAGGAACAGGTTATTCTATGGAAAAATGAAAGTATAGACTCAAATTATAACTTCGGTGTATGAGAATAGATCAATTCAGGCAGCAGGTCAGGAATACTGAGAAAAAAATTTAATTTTACAGGGTGGTAGCTAGCAACACAAAAATATCCTTTTCATGTTAAATAGTAAAAGCCAAATTAAGTAGGTATTATATTAAATGTCTGCAGAAAAAATGAATAATACAACAAATTTCAGCTATATCATAGCAAAGCTAGGGCAAATCTTTTGTTTCCAGAATCAAACCTGTTTTATTTACCTTACTGAAAACATCTATTTGGAAAACCTATTAAAAAGTTACACAAAATAATGTAAACTGCATTTGTCCACGATGTAAAAAGCAGACCCAAGTGTTCCATGTGGCTTCACACAGCAGAATATTCTCCCCACCAGTTGAATGCAAAAGAGTTCATTTGTGAGGCTCAAGGGAAGGAAATAAACTTTATACAGGGTTGTGTTTAAAACAGGCAGTACATCTCAGAGGGAGAAAAGAACAACTGAACTCAGCTGAGTTCTTTGGTGTCAGAAACCAGAAACCAACTGAGTAAGAGCTGCTGCTGCCTGAATATATGTAGAATCTGTTTTGAGGCTGCAACTGGTTACTGGAAAAATCCACAGGCAAGGTCTGTCTGCAGTTTAAACCTTGACCATCCCCTCCTGTATTCTCAGTTTGTGGGACTCTCTGAAACATTCTTTCTTTAGTAGCACTAGTAATTCTTTTGAAGGTTAGTCTAGTCAAGCTATGAAGGACAGCTGTGATGGGTGAAAGACAGCAGAAATGGAGAAAAAGATAGTTCATATGGGACTCCATGCTTTTCATTATGCAGAATCTGATCTCCGAAGGGATCTGGGAACTCCTCTGCAGGAGGAACTTTGTGCTGCAGGAGTTCCAGACTGATCATCCAAAGCCTTTGTACCTCACCCCAGAAGCAACTATAGACCAGGGTCAGGGAAGGTGCAGATGGACCTTGTTTCACCTTGAAACCCTATACCAGAAGCTTGGTCATTAGGTAAGGGAAATAAGGTTATTTTAATTCACAGTGGGGGTGAATCAGGGACCACAACCTTAACATCACAGGAGTTCAAAGGTGAGGGGTGCAGCTTGTCCAGACCCAAGGGTTTAACCATAGCGTGCCAGGTGATGAAAGTATGAGGAGAGAAAGAGCAGCAGCCGACAATTCCTAGCAATCCTTGTTATTTTCCCTCTGGGTCTGCAAAGCACATATGCGTCCCATGGCTCTGATGGAGAGGAGTGAGATGTTAGGACAGGGGGAATCCCCTCTGCCCAAGCACCTTCCTGAGAAAGGTGGCTCTTGTGCTGCACTGGAGCTGAACCCGAGGACGGTGTTTGCCTGGAAGCCCTGAGTGGTTCCAGATGCGGCTCGGCGGGGTGGTGTGGGGCCAGCACACAGGCAGCTGCTTCTGGTGTTCGGCAAAACCCAGGAGGATGAAGCTGCCCTGGCTGCATGTAAATACTTTCTCATGCTGTAGCTAATGAACAGCCTGGCTTTTCTTGACTTTCACCAGGCTACTTCTCTGATATGAATTTTTGGAATTGCTCAATTCTTAATCCATTTTTAATACCAGTGAGTAGTGTCTTATTTCTCTGAAGAGCCTCTCTGCAGAAAGCCAGCCACCACAGTGGTCATTAGCATCAACATTCTGCTGTGTGGTTTGGTCCTAGCCAGCTTTTGGCCATGGCATTAACTTCATCCCTGGAAAGTGTGCTGCTTCTCCGAAGTCAAGGTGATCTTGCTTTAGAGAGCTCCGAGTGGTCAGTTATGAGAGTGGGCAAGTCAGTGACCCATTTCCAACAGAGATACTTACAGAACTGCAAATAATGAAGTGTCTAGAAGTGTTTCTAGTTTCACTTGTGGGCGTCTGAGCTGCTGCCTCCTTGTACCACATCTCTGCCTCACACCAACTGCAGCAGAGGCTTTCAGACAAGCTGCTCTTGCCGCAGCCAGCCCGTGCTGTACACAGGGCAGGACTGTTGTACACTGCAGCCTATCACAGTGGCTACATGGTCCTGTGCTGGGGTAATGTGCTGCCTGAGGCAGAGATCAACACTCATGTCTGACCCTGGTCCTCCTTTGGGGCAGTCTCAGCCTGACATTTTAGCTGATCCAGCTGGCTCTGGTGTGTAAAAGATCTTAACAAGCAGGTTGCTGTTTGCACTCAAGCCACTTACTGTGTATGCATTCCAGGTTTCTAAGCTTCCTGTGCAATACTTTTCCTGAAAAATCAACTGCCTTGAAGATGGTTTTAGCCCTGCTCACATCCCTCAAGCTCCTGTCAGGTATGGCTGCAAGTGGTAGCTGCAGAATTTTTAAACAGGGCAAATTCATCACCGAATGTGTAATGAGCCAGGCCTTGGAAATGAAGGACACCAGTTTCTTTCTTCAGCATCCTGTCTGGTCCATCTGACATGCTCCAGCCAAATAGGCACCATCAGGAGCATTCACACTCTGGGCAGCAGTGGGGAAAAGCAACAAAGTGGCATTTCACAGTCTGAGCCACTGCTATTGTTCTACACAAGATCTATAAATTAAATAAGGTCTCAAAGCCTCTCAGTAAATAAGGGCTTCTAAATAAATGCCATTAAAAAAGGACAGTCTCGGAATTGAACAAATTTCTCTTTCTGTGAGAGTCTTACTGTATGCTGACCATGAAAAATATCTTTGTCTCAGTCCTTGATGGTTTACAGTTTGATCTCTATGTGGAAACAAGCGACAAAGAGTATTTGAAATGTTCTATTTTGGGAAATCTATAGGGGAGGTTAATTTAGGTAAACCAGGGAACCCTCTTGAGATTTCAGAGAAAATCTGGATGGGCTTACAGACAAACAGCATTGGCCTGTGCTATTTTTCTGAAATACCTTTAGCTGTGGCTAGATTTGAGGAAATTTTAATGAGGTCTATAGTTGGGACAGGTCCAGAAGAACGTTTTGTCTCCTCCAATTTGATACAGCAGGAAGAGGTGGAAAAGGTGTTAATAAACAGAAATGAACAGAAATGAAAAGGCTGCCACAGCTGGCTCACTTTTTAAATCTGAGAGACGCACTTTTTTCCTTAAATCCCAGTGACGCGTTTTAAGGACTAGACCCTTATGGTGGCCATACCAAACTAAACGGGGACTAAATTAGTCCCAGACAGCTCCTCATCTACACCAGGAGACATACCTGAATCTGGACTCAAAAGGAAAGCCAAATGGGCCATCATGCTGGGTAGTGATGCAATATACCAGAGCTAGAAATCAGGCCACAGCTCTCACATGTTCTTCCTGCATATGTTCAGGCTCAGCTGATTTTACTCTGCATGGCCTAAAATATTTTACATTTAGTCCCTTCAGCCTTTTCCTTGAAGAAATTGCTTAGCTCTGCTTCCTGGGGGACAGACAGCCACGGAAGTCACGTGTTTGGTGGTTACAGAGAGGGATGCCTCCAAGACCTCTGTCATCTGGCTCTCATCCACTGGTTTGAATATCCTGAACCTGTGCAAAGGGACGATGAAGCCATGAGGACCTGGCAAAGTAGTCCTTGAACTGTAGCTGTGGGAAAACATACCCTTGAATTTATGAACTGTGGCACAAACCTCCTGACTGCCACCAGGGATAGCTGTGGTCTCGTTTGGGTTTGTTTCCTTGCCTGTTGAGGAAATCCTCCTCCATTGCCCCTTTTGACATTGGCATTAGGCTGGGCTGTGCACCCACTGCCTTCCTGTGCTGAGCTGGCTGTGCAGCCTCCGTGTGTGGGAACAGATTTGTGAACTGTCTAGAAATAAACAGTCGAGCTATCCTACCCACACAGACAAATCTGACACTATATGCCCAACACTGCATTCCTTTGGGCTGGAAGTCCTCATTTATGCCTTCATAATTTTATTGCATGCATTTTTTTCAAGTAAAGCAGCCTATTGCTTCTCCCCATAGAACTATTAGATATGTGACATTTCCACCAAAACAATAGTGTTTTCAAATGGTGCCAGTAAAATACTGGCAAAGCCAAGGTCTTGAGCAGTGCTAGAGTGATCTCTTTATAGCTCTTGTGCAGAGCAGAAATAAAACAGTGTCACTTGCAAGTGAGGAATGTCAGTCATATATTCCTGCCTGTCTTTTGGGCCGGAAAAGCATAAGCTTTCCTGAGCAGTGTTTAGACCCTTGATTTGGTTGACAGACTGTAGATCTTTGGAGCCATAAGAAATGCCCTGTGTTGCAGAACTGGACAGCAGCAGCCACAGTGCATTCAGCTGTCCTGGAGCAGCTGATGTGGCCAGGAGTTCACCCTGTGGCATCTCAGCTTCAGGCAGAAAAACCTCATTGATTGTCCCGTTCTCCTGCAGGTGTTACGATGAAATCAGCCTTAGCAGTTTTATGCACATGCTGATGATACCAAGCAGAACATATTCCAGCAAGCTAAAGTTAAAAAAATAAAAATTAAAACCAGAGATGTACAGTTATAATGAAGTTCCAGGATTCCTTCATCCAAAATCCATTATACAACGACAGAAATCCAAGGCAATTGCATGAAGTCCCTAAATTTGTGCTTAGCTAAGAGATGTCCCCCAGTCAGTCACCAGACACCACCTGAAGACTTGAAGGTTGGAAGAGGTTCCACTTCCTTTGCTAAATTGCTCCAGTAATTAAACCTTCTTACTGTTAGGAAAAAAACCCTCAAAACTCATTTGAATCTCATTTGTCTGTTATCTAAGATAAGGTCATGCCTCTGGCTTGTCTGCTGAAGATGTTGAAAATTGCTTCAATTATCCCTGCTTGTCTGAGTGTAATCCCTAAAATATCAGATAATTGGAGCTGCAAGGTAGTGTTGTTGGCACTAAGCCTGCAAAATGAATGATCATTTTCCCCAGTCCAGGGTAGAATCTTTCCTTCTCAATTTACTGCTAAGTCAGCAGTGTTTAGTTTCATTCCTTCACATTGATGTAGAAAGAGATATGTTGGCAATAGAGAAAAAGTGTCATTAGACAAGGGAGGCAGAAGTGACAAGGATATTGTGTATTCATTAAAATTTATAGGTACATATCTAAGATGGTCAGATTTACTGTCTCCAAGAAATCATGCTGTATAGAAATATTTCATGCAGCCTAGGGATGTGTGTGATTTCAAAACTGTTACATGTAAATATGTCCTGGACTAATGCCATCTAAAAAGAAATACAAATAAAGCCCAGTAGTATTTCCTGGTTGGAATTCAGATGTGAACCAGAATATCTATAATGATGTTATTTCTCTCTGGCTTCCATATCACCAGCAGATAACATTGCTAGCAAAGATTTACTCTGAACCCCTCACTCTAACCAGGAAGGAAATTTCTTATTGCTCTCAGCAGTGCTGTGTCAAGCCCCTTCAAGTGCTTTTATCCTCACCACACTCCTTTGAGGTTGGCAAATAATGTTATCTCAAGTCAGCTAATGGCAGACTGGGGGCAGGGAAAGGTTGGAGGGTCAGTCCCTTCACCCAAAGGAAGCCTGGACAGGAACATGAGCAGGGCCCACACGTCCCACACGTGGAGCTGATGCATCTGCTGCCCTCTCCTGCCCTTTGCAGCAGTTCCTGCAGCCAGTCCCTCGGAGGGGAGAACGGGCATAACTGCAGGATCTACTATGCTTTTCTTTATTAGGGCATAGAAGATGTCATCTGCTTGACTAAGGCAGCTGCTGAATCTGGGGTCTCCTGGATTCCTGTTGTGGATTATAATTCATAGCTCAACAAAACAGATGTATTTTTACTCAATATTTTGCAATTTACTCACAGTCATTTTAGATTAATAAATCCATGTGTCTTAAAAAAAAAAAAAGTCTTCAGCAGAGACAATGATGAGGGAAGAAAACATCCTGCCAGTGCCCACTAACATCTCTTTTGCATTTTTTGTGGAGTTTAATTAATTTCATGCAACTTGTACATGTACATCCACCATGCAGGACTGGACCTACTCCTTAGCCTCGGATGAGCAGGCTGTACTAAACATTTCTCAGATGGAAGCTTTCCTTTCTTCCCTAGCCATCCTGCTCCCAACAAAATAATCTCAAAGGTGACAGAGGGCAAACAAAAGTCCCTGCTGAGGCCCTGGTGCAGACTAATGGAGCGGCTGCAGGGATGTGAATGGTAAGAGGGAGGGCTGACGCCTCGGGAGCTTTTCCATCAGCATCCTGCTGTGTACCAGCTTCCTACACAAGCAAGCCTCCACACAAAAGAGTTAATCACAAACTCATCATCCTGAAAAAGATCAACACAAATGACTCTTGCTTACACATTGCTGGGGTTGTGCTAACATACATATCCAGCCTGGGCTCCCCGGGGTTGGATCCAGCTGCGTTAATCTGCTTCTATCCAGTGCAGCCAGAAGCAACTTAATCTTCTCTGTCAGTCTTGCTTTTAAAGGCAATGTGAAAGAAAAGCAAGAAAAACTCAGAGAAGAGCTAAAAAGCTTTTAAAGGAGCTAAAAGGAACCTGTTTTGTCCAACTGCTGATTTGAATTGCCCACTTTTAAATCTCAGCTGGCTGTGCTCGAGGTAAGGGAAGCAGAAAGCAGTGTTGTCATGCAAGGCTCTGGGTCCTGGGGATAGACCAGGCAGAAAGGCAGCAATTGAGTTGGCAAAAAGAAATAGTATAAATATTTTGCCTGCCACAGTAAAGACCATTTAATAGAAGTTAAGGGCAACAAAAGGAATGTGGGTGGCTCAGGTGTCTGTGAGAGGTTTTCATAGCCTCTTGGAGGAAGCACCACAGGATGTATTTGACACAAGAGTCCCATTTATTGAAAATAGCCATTAACGTGCGGGAACATGTATTTAGATTCCCTATTTCCATGTAGAAACAAAGCACTCTTCTCTCTTTTCACAATAAATAAAAAAAGAAGATGGGCACTGTTACGCAAGGTGGTGGTGAGAAGGGGGTGGAATGAGATGCCACTGAAGGTTCTCTTCTAATGAAAACTGGTTCAGGGCTTCTGTGGCCCTGATCTGATGTCACAATGTACCATAGATTAAACTGATGGAGTGATGTGATCATTGTACATAATCCAAGAAATACAAAATAAAGCAATCCTGCAAAAGAAAATGTCCCACAGGCAAGCTGCAGTCACAACCCCTTCACTGAGAGAAGAAAAGCTGCTCAGCCTGTATGCTCTCTGACCCAGTGAATGGTGATAAAACCTTAGTTTGCACAACAACATGTATTTATTTCCACAAACCATCCCAAAACAAAGCTTGCAAAACAAAACAAAAAAAAGAAATGGTTTTAAAAAAAAAATTAAAGCAAAAATCTTTTTTCCTTTTTTTTCCCCCCCATTGTAAATTTCTCTCTGTGTATTCCTCTACCCTTTGGTTTGCTCTGGCTGCAGGAAACTGAAAATTATTTCTTTAACAAAATTCATGAGCAGTCAATGTACTGCTTACATCTGACATAATGGCACAACACAGAAAGCAGCATGTTGAGATGGTTGTTTAGAAAGATTTTCATCCTTCTTTCTCCCACTAACAGACTGAATAAGGCAAGAATCCCTTAAAGAGTGCATGAAAGGTCATTTTAAGAAACACCTGTATTTTTTCTTCCGCTCAGGGAAGAGAAGATGCATTTCAAACCAATTCATGTCAGTCTTGACCCTTTTGGTGATGTTGTTCACCCAGAAAAGCCCCACTGAAAGTTTTCCCTGGGGGACAGCATTGCTTTCCCTGCTTCAAAAGTGCACTATGAAGCTCTTGTATAACTGTACTTGTTCCCAACACATAAGCCACTGTTGGTGTCTCCCAGGCTGGTGCTCAGGTAAGTACCAGCTTAGTGAGACGTATGAGATGAGACAATCTTTGAACCCTTGAATTCCACCTGGATCTTCGGAAATTACTCAGCTTAAAACAACAGCACACCATGCCTAAGGTTGCTCTGTGAAGAGCACTGCTGAAAAGCCATGCACCAAGTTGAATACAAGAGCTCACCCTGCCCCCCTGGGCAGTGCTGGACTCTGACCCTGTCCAGTGGCTGTGGCTGAAGGCACACAGAGGTGCAGCTCAGTCTGCACACAAGTGGGCATGATGCAGGCAGGAGAATAAGGGTTGGCTTTCTCATTTATTTTGGAGTTTGTCAGGTAAAGGAGCAGAGAAAATACAAATATCTCTGTATTAGAGGATATGTATTTAAGACAGGTTGTAATGAGTAGCATAATTTTGACTGCGACTCCCTGACATGGGAAAATATTTCTAAAAAGCACGTTTGGCAAGAGCCTGCAAGCTAAATCTGATTATAAGTAGAGGGAAAGAGTGACAAAGAGCAAGTTAGATCTTAAAGAGTAGCTTTGAGGCTTTTTAGAAATACAAACAAGAAGTACTGGGAGATCTATAGAAAATAAGACAAAGGAAGATGAAGGAGATTTTATATTCAGAGTCACAAAAAGAAGCACTGAACATGGAATCTTAATGAACATTTCAACAAGCCATGATAGAATCTTCAAAAAATATTTGCAGTTCAGAAATGAGGGAAGATTAAAGAGCAGGCACCTGAGGAACTGAGCAACGAGAGAATGAAAAGAAATTTATTAAATCATTCATTTGAATTCTTTACTTACTTGCAAAACTGGAAAGCTGCTGAAGACATTGAAATAGGCAAGCAGTGGCAGAGAAAACAGGAATACGGATGGAGAATAAAAAGTCAGCAGACAGGACTGCCTATCCAAATTCACTTTTCTTAGTAATTAAAGGCTTATTTCATGAGCATTTCTGTCCTCAATTTAAGTTACCAGAATCCCTGGCCATACACATCCATACCTACAGTTCAGTGCTGCCTGTGCTGTCCCCTTGATATTGAACAGCTCCCTTAAGAGTATTTTAAGACCTCCTGAGAATGGGAAAGAGCTGAATGACATAAATGCAACAACGATCCATAAAATAGGTAGTGGTACAAAATGGGTTGATAGGCGTATGTCTGTTCTTTGCTTCTTTCAATATAAAAATCAAAGGGCAGAGAATTAAACTACTGGGAGCTACTTCCAGAGCAAAAAAGGTGAGGCGTTTCATTGGCTGCATAGAACATAGTTCTACTATGGTCCACAGAATGGTAGGGTTGCAAATATTTTCTTTAATTAAAAAAAACCCCAAAACAATCAGGAGCGTAAATGAAAAGAAAAATCCATCAATGAATATTAAACACAAAAGGATTAACTATTACTTAAGATATCTCTGACTCACAAGTCACAGGAGGCTGGTAGAGCATTCCTGGGAAGCATTCCTGCATGCTTGCCCTGTCCTAACATCCTTCCTTGGATAACATCTGCTGTATCTCCTCTGCTGCTGGAAGCAGTACACCAGACCAAATGGACCTGTGCTCTGATCCAGTACAGATGTTCTTGTATTAAGCTTTTGTGCTGCAGTGTGAAAACTGAGGAATTGATCTGGGCAAGAAAAAAACCCAGCAAATTTTGGGGTTTTTGTTTTTTAACCCTGATTAGTTCCCTGACCTTGTTCCCGGAGTAACCAAATAAGTGATTGGATTGGCTCTGCTAAGGGAGTGATGGGAAGAAGTATAAGCATCCAGGCTTTGGTGATGGCATGAACGAGCAGAAGGAAACAGAGTTGACTAAGCCATTTTAGTCACTGAAATAAATTCATGTGAGGCTAAAAATAATGATGGAGAGCTTGTGTGGGTCAGAAACCAAATCTTTTCTTTGTGGATGATTCAATGTCAACAAAGACTGCTAAAAGCCACACGAATACCAGTGTTATTTTAATTGTAGCACAGAAAAGACTGAAAGGAGCCTCCCAGGTGAGAAGCCCAGCCCTTCCTCCTGCTCCCCTCAGCAGCAGCACTGTGTTGTTGCCATCACAGGGCAAGAGGAACACATCTGTGTCCTTCCCTGAGCTGTCGACTGGGAGAGGCAGAGCATGGCATGCTTGAAAGTGACTGAGCAAAAGTCAGTATTATCAGTTTCACAGAGCTGAATTATTTTTTATTTTCTATGTAAAGCACTAAGGATAATTTTGTTCTTCAATTAAATGCAAAATTCTTCTGTTTGTTTTCTGGTTTGTTTTTAAAAAATTACTGAAAAGTGCCCTGTACAAGAACTGTGGTACTTCTGCTCATATCATAACACTTGTGCTAATGTATCCAGGCCAAAAAATGAAAAGACTGAATCAGAGCTGGCCATAGTTTTCGGACTAAATAATAAATACTTTTTTCCTTTCTACCTTCAATGACATTTCATGGGAACACTGAAACCAGAAACAGCCTCAGTCTCTAAATTTTACAGATGCAGCTTACCTTAACAGTTGCTGATTGAGTGCAGAAAGGCAGTGTCAAAGTTTTCCCTCTTTTCCATATTTCTTAAGAAATAAGCCTTACACTTCAGGTATTAAAATCTGGAAGCTGATAAGTTTTTAGCAGCCTGTCCCAAAATCTGACAGACAACCTGCATGATAAGAAAAATCTATCTCTCACTCGCAGCTTTTGTAGTAACATGAGTCATCATCACTCCAGCTAAATTTCCTTTTCTGGTCTTCATATGGCAGTTCACCTTTATTCCTCACACTACCTTGAACAGCTTTTAGAGGAGCTTTAAAATTGGTGCAAATGCAATGTTTCCCTCCAGCTTTCATTGACACTACATCACATAGGTGATGGGTTTAGATCTGCTTTTGAGCCCTCCAAGCCACCAAATTTTGGGTGGCCAGACAGATTTTGTAGAGAGCTGATTGAGCCTACTTTCTAATAGTAGGTAAATAACTGTTCATAAAAACCTATTATTGTCCTTTGTTTTTTCTAATGGCCTTGGTCCTTTGGGGTCCAAATTGTGCCAGTCTGTTTTCTACTTGCATAGATCACAATGAGGGTTTGCTCCTTCTGCAAGTCTTCTATGGAGATTGCTGAAAAATGAAGACTGACTCTAGATATTTCCAGGTAAGGTTTCATAGCATATACTTTAACTGCCTTGCAACACCTCAAGCAGCCAAAGATTTCTTAACAGTCCATGCGACCCTTAGCTGTGCTTAATAGAGGGTAAACATGGAGGAGGAAATGGGCTGGTGAGGAGAGCACTGGACAGGGATCCAGAAGGCCTTTAATGGGTTCCTCACTCTGCCACAATGATTAACCTTTCCTCATTTCTGTGTAATTAGACAGTCAAGTCCTCATAACAGGCATTAACTCTCCTTTTTAAGTCTACTGCATCTCACATGACTTTGTGCCTTCAGGTGCGACTCAAATTCAGGCAAGGAGTATTGTTGTTAATGCTGGCACTCTTAGTCAATAATTGAAGTAACTGAAAAAAAGTAAAAAAGAAAAAAAAGGAGAAAACAATTTGGAAAGTGATTTTGTCCTAGAAAATCTGTAGTTTTAGCACTAACCTACATCTGTTCCTTGGTGCACCAGAGATTTGCCACATGAAACGTGTCTATGATCCTCTTCCTGTTCTCTAGCCTTCTGTCATTAAAATGGGATTATTAATACTTACAGGGGAACCAACAGTGCTCTTGTAGATTCTGGGAGATGAAAGGAAGCCAAACCCCTTATCTGCTCAGAAAGGGTAGTCTAAAGAATCAGAAGATACTTTCACTTCTATGAAACTTTGTGAAATCCTATAAATGTCCTAAATTCTAAGCACTTTTCCTAAATGTCTATGCATTTCTTGGAATTACCCTATTTTTGCAAAGGGTTTGATGTAAGCTGGATGTAATATGAACAATACTTAGTCCCTAAGATCTAAAGCATTAGTTTCCATCTGGAGACTATTTTTTTTCCTGAGTGGATTCCTAGTGCAGTGGATTCTTCTTTTTAACTGCTGAATGGCAACTCTGGCACTTCTGCTGCTCTTGTGAAACCTCACTTGCTGCTATTAACACCAATCATCTCAACATTGGTAGCAGAATATCTAAGGAGAGTGTGGCGCTTCTTGTTCCCTGCTTTGAATGACAAATTCTGACCAAACAGGTTCAGAGACCAGAGCATGTACTTCAGTATCCTCACATTCTGATTTCACCAAGAAAAGTTATTTTAAAGTTGTGTCTTCAGATCAGTCTGCAGAATGCCACTGTAAGTAAGGCAGAGTGCCACAGGAAGTGTCCATGTACCTGGTACATGTAAGCAAGTTATCACAACTTACTCATTGATTAGCTGAGCAATTCAAATTATATCATCATGAAAAAAAGAAAACTATAAAATGTCTGAAGAACATAGTATTCTATTCTTTCAGGTGAAACACTTTTCAGCCTAATAGTAAATATGCCCTTTCTTATATGACTTCCCTAATGCCATTATTGTGAGTGACTATTTTTTTTCACCTTAAGCTCTAACAGGAATTCACTGTTTCAGGTATAAGAAACCTGCACAACTGAAATATTATCAAGAGGGGGGGAAAGTGTGCAATAACTATTTCAATGGTGTTAGAAACACAAGCTTCTATTGTAAAGTAAATTTCAGTCTCAGTAGAGACAGAGAGGCACTTTTACCAAATTCAGCAGAAACCTCTATCAAGAATGATTTGGAATTATAAAGTAGGACTGGAAAGGACCCTGGTTGATCTTGTAGTTCATAACCCTCCTCCAGGCAGATCCAGCCAGTCCTGAATCATTCATGGGGAATGTTTGTGTAACCCCTTCCTACAATCCTCCAATAAATGAGATTCCATGACTTGCAGGAGAACCTGCTTCAGGCCTCAGCATCACTACTACTGAAAATATTTTTCCAGCATGTAACCTAAACTTCCGTTGCTTTATTTTAGTCCACAACTTTGAATCTGTCCCCAGCAGGCATGGAGAAAAATCTCTCCCTTTTCACAGACATCATCTATATTGCAAAATATCACAGTCCTGACCGAGGTACAACACTTTACTGTGTATTATCATGTGTTTACAGAGCTGTGGTGTTTAAGCATGTTGGTGTGCTCAACCCAACCAACAGAGAAGTGAAATGCTTTGGTGTCACCCAGCCATAAAGGTCTACATACAGCAGACTGTGTGTATCTGTATCTTCAGCCTCTAGCTCAAAAAGAAACACTTAAATTTTTGGCTGAAATTTTCCTAAAACTGCTCAAGCTGGGCTTTGCTGGATTAGTGTCATGGAAAATTTAAGTTAACAAATGGTTTAAGTTTGACAATGTAGTCAGCAAAATGTAGAATCTTGTTGGACAATGTTAACAAAACTGCCATTACTTCTGCTTGATTTATGCTGGAATGTGTTTGTCCACATGTGTCCAGGCAAATGCATGGATACTAGTGTCTGCACTTCAATAATTCCTTTCATATCCTGCTTTTTCTTTAAATATTTTTGAAACGTTTATATCAGATAAAAAAGAAAACAGAAAACTGTACTTTTGTTTTAAAAGCTTGGCCTTGAATCTCTGATAGCATGACTATGAGTCACACAAATGTAGGTTACATGCTTTTGTGAACAATGCATCACTAAAATATTTTCTATTGGTTATACAGACAATTTAGGGAGCTTTACTGTCTGTAATATAACCTCTAAATTTATTTTGCCATAAACTGGTTTATGTTATCTTTCTGTAATATGTAGGATATAGCATTTTTATTAATGTAAATTATGTAGGCTACAACTTTTATGCTTTTCTGTAACTTTGGAGGGACAACAAAAAAAAGTTCCTTTGGAACAAAGCTTCCTAAGCTATAAGTTTAATTTTCGGTTGGCTTTGGATCTTTTATCACTTTCCTCTTGTTCATGATGATTCTGGCTTGCACAGAAAGCAGTGGTGTTGTAGTCAGGACCATGCTGGAATCAGTGAGAAAGAAATACCACATGCACTGTTGGGTGTGAACAGCAAACTTACAACATAGAAAACTGCTGTGCTGTTATATTAATGGTAATGTCAATTTAATCCATGCAAAAATACAAAGCTTTTAGCATTCACAACAAATACATTTGAAATTGTAACACTTTTAAAATGTACTAATAGTACTCTATTTATATATTTATGTCTTTAAGAGGACATGATCACTCGAGGATTAAAAAGTACTTTATTGCAATTATTCTGTTTGAAATGTGACACTTTTTGAGGTAGGTAGGCTTTATTCCCTCTATTCCCTCATTCTTCTTCTTTTTTCTTTTTCCTGTGTACAGTAGTTAAGAAATTTGTTTAAAGTGATTCAGAAGTATTTTTGCTTCAGACAATTTTCTAAGTCCCGTCTCAGTCACTGCGTACAGCACTTCTTGTCTCTGTTGCTGGGGAAGTTGGCATCTACATACACCTCTGAGTTCCAGGAGTCATTGAGGGTTGCAAGTGGATGAACCCAGACCCTATTCTCATATTTTGATCATGCAGGCAGGTGTAATATAACAACATCTCTACTCATTTCCAATGCAACAATATTTTGTTATTTAGGAATTTCTTTGTAAATGTAGTGTAAAAATTGCTATATTCTACTTAAGTGCATGCAGACTGGCTTATTTTGCCTTTTCTTTAAACTATTTTCCTTCCACCTCAATTCCAAACTGGCTGTTAAAGATGAGCATAATCACATCTTTTTTAACCAATCACTTCTTTTTGATTTTCTTTCCTCTCTTTTTAATGGATGTAAGGTAAAATTTATTCTGAGCACAAATACAAGTGTCAGTAGAAGAAATACCTGTCATTATAGGCAAAATTACTGGAAACAAACTTGTTTGCTATTAAACCACAAAGTACTGGGAACTGTAACATCATGTTGCATATTTTTAGGGATTAAATTAACCTGCTTCTAAATCCCAATTATTCCAGTACAAAAAAGTGACTTTTCAGATAACTGTTTCCTGGTGAAAATTTTCTTGTTTCAACAATGTCCAGTGTGTGGCAAACACAGAAACACGTAACAGTTTAATCACCCAACTTAGGAAAAACATCCCAAATTAACTTTTTGCCTAAGGTAACAGGGTTTGTAGTCTACTTATTAAATAAGGGTAGGGCCTGTAGAAAGCATTCTTAGCCTAAGAGCATAAAAATACATTATAAAGTTCAGAACCTTATTTTTGTAATTCCCATAAAGTCCATGAGATAACAATGTTTACCTACTAAATTAATTTTCATCAGGATTCATTGCACAGTCTGTTTTCCCGATGTTTCCCAGGGGCAGCTGCTTGAAGTTCTTGATTTAAATCATTAAATGCTTGATTTATAGCGCATGCTTCCGGAGCCTTAGCACTTTTCCAACTCATATTGCAGTGTATCCTTATCCTAATCATGTTACTGTTTAAATATATTAGGATGGTTGGAGATTAAAGTGAACCAGCCTGTTCATTTTCTTACAAAAGAGTAAGATTATTTATCTGACAGTTGCTGTAACAGGCATAAAGCGTAACTCAGAACAGCCTTGTTAGCAAGTCGGAGGGAGACTTACTGATTCATTGTGTTTGAATATCATTAGCTGGCGTACTCTTGTTTCTAAAATATATTCCCTTTGGATAAGACCCTTATCTGCACTAGAAATAACTGATTATTTGGATGCTGGAATACATTTAACTTTTTTTTGTCTTTCTTGAAACAAGACAGAAATAGGTTGACACACCCAAGCTAGGAAGACATGTAGCATCGGGCTGGAGGGTATGCTTTATCTAAGACTTTTCATAACTTCCAGCTTCTGCTCCGAGTAACTGCTCACCTTTCATTTTTGTTTAAAAATGTACAGACATTTGTGTCTTCTTTGGTCGTTGGAAAGAAAAATATCTAAAACTGATATCATCAAAGACCCATACTGGCCTCACTGACCTATTAAAAGGACCTTTGCATCATACATAAAATGATAAACTATATTAGAAAGCAAAGAGCAGATGATGATAGTATTTTTTACTGTTATTTCTATCATGATAGGCTGAATTCAGCCTATTGGAGTCAGGTCGCAATGCAGCTGAGGACAACTGATATTTCCTTCATTAACTTAAACTGGAGTGGCAAAAGTTTTTCTGACTGCTGACCAACTCAAAGCAATAAATCACCTGTTTTATTCAGACTTGCTTGTTACACTTTCATATTTCCAACAATCTTCTTAAAAGGAGTAGAACGGTGACCATAATAATTCACAAAAAGTATTCTCAGTCCAAGTGTGTTTGTGATATTTTGTGATCAGTTTTGTGAATATTTCAACACTCCAGCATTGCTGGTGAGAACACTGGTACAAAGTCTATTTAACTGGAATGCTTAGAAATTTGCCGAAAGCAAGTATGAAATTGTTCACAGATGGAAGCTGGTGGTGCTCTTGCAAGTCTCTTCTCATTGTTTTCTGTTTTCAGAAAACAGGACTTAATAGCAACTTTAAAGAGAACATACTAAGAGTAGGACAAATCATGCTGACTCCCTCCTCCAACATCACTTCTTTAGCCAGCTGAAAGACTCCGATATTCTGTTTATGTTTGACATCAATCATTTATTTAGATTTACAAGGACAAGGGAATTATGGATGCTGACAAGAAAACTGTGGGAATTACACTGGAGTCATTTTGGACGTTATGAGTCAGGGTTACTGCCCCATCACTTTGCCAGATGTTACTGGCCCCTTCGGCTAAAGCAGCAGCACTTAACTGTGTTTCAGCTCAACTGCTCAGCCACTTCATAGCCTGGTGTGTTAACCTCCCCTTTGATTTTTCTTGTTCACTGATTTATAGGATTCAGTTGCATCCCATTTACAGGATTAATAGGATTCAGTTTCACCCAAAAAGGGGTTCAGGTCATCCAGACTACAGTACTGTGAACCAAAATGCAGAAAATGGGAACTATTGAGCAACTTGCTTTGAGGGAACCTATAATCCTGACTACAACCGTGATGGAGACACACTCCCAGTAGGTAACAATAAATAATATGCAACAACAGTGAGGACAAATGGATGAAATACATGAACTCCCAGAGGTAACATAACAAAATCGAATTTTAGTCCTTACACAACAGAAAGAATAAGCACTAAAACAAAGTCTCCTTTAAGGCCTTTTCTATAAGATACTACTTTCAGTTTCCAAAAATTGTTATCATACAACAGCCTAGGTTGGAATGGACCTTGGAAAACTACCTGGTCCAAGCTTTTGTGGGAACCTTGATAAGATTATCTAGCAACCATATCTTGGAAAACTCAAGGGATGATATCTCCACCACATGCTTGGGGAGGTTGTTGCAGTGAATGGCTGTGCTCTGTGTAAATTTATTTTTTTTTTGTATTGGGGTGAAACCTCTCCCAGTACCTCTTGTTCCTTATCCTTTTAATGTGGTTAATTGTAAAGACAGAGACTTCATCCTCTTTGTGGCTACCCTTTAATTAATAGAGTACTGCGGTGAGGTCCCCACGAGCCTTCTTTTCTCTGGGGAGAAAAGACCTTCAGTCTCCTTCAGTCTTCCCTCACAGAGAAATTCTCTAGTCCTCTGATCATTTCTGTGGTCCCTCTTTGGTCTCTCCCCACTTTGCCCACATCTTTCTTGAATTTGGGGGCCACAGCTGGACACACTGCTCCAAGTATGGCCTGGTCAGCTTGTTGTCCACCAGGACCTGCAGCTCCCTTTCAGCAATGCTGCTCCCGTCACAGTTCTCCCTGGCCATTTCTGGGCTTTTTGTTTTGTTTCCCAGGTGCAGGACCTTGCACTTGTTTAACTTCATACAGTTCCTGCTCACCTGCTCTTCCAGCCTGTCCATGTCTCCCTGTAAGATGTCTCTCCCTTCTGATGTGTCCACCTCGCCACTCACTTTGCTGTCATCAGCAAACTTGGCTGTCTGCTTTTAATGCTGTTGTCCACATCACTTATGAAGATGTTGAAGAGTGTGGGGCCAGTGTCAACCCCTGGAGGACCTACTTGTGGTAGCCTGAGTGAAAATCATCTTCTCTCACTTTGTAAACATATGCAGTGTTTGGATATCCTATACACTTTGTTCTTCTCTAGGCCTTTTAGGAAAGTTGTGCAGAGTTAAGAAATTATCTTACTCTACCTTCTCTCCAGTTGAAAATGCATCCTTGTCATAGCCATATTGTCTGAAACACTGGGGCTCCTCACACAGCATGAACTTTGTTCAAAGCAAGATGCAGATCTGGCACAGCTGAGCTTTTGCAGGGCACCATTTGAGACCTTCTCAACAGAGACTGAAGTAAATCAAGCTTTTGCAGTCACCAGTCTGATCTCATATTATGTGTTTAAATTAATAATTTCTACCTTCCTGACAGTTCTGCTGACTCACGTAGTAGCCAGGTCTAGTACCCTGCTTTGTCTAATGGTATGTTTTAAATTGGTGGCCTTACAAGTAAAAGAGAAGGTACAAAAGCCAGGTTAAAAAAGTGAATTCTTTACTCAGGGTGCCTAATTAAGTCAATCACAAACGACAGTAGAGGTATACTCCCCCCATCTGTTGAATGCTTTTTGTCACCTGTAGTTCTCAGAGTTTTCAGGGAGTAAGAAGCCAACACTGAAATGCATGTGGGAAACCATAAATGTTCAGCATACAGAAATGCTGAGAGATGGCGGTGATTAGGAAGACATAAAGATGAGCATGAAGAGAAGCCAGGTCTTGATACTTTGGCCAGGCCATACTGCTGTCAGTCATAGTCAGTCATGGCTTGGCTTTGCGAATGAAGATTTGGGAAGAGCTCTATCCACGCTTGCTACAGGCACACTGATGGCTGAAAAGGCCAGTGCGCGATAGACAAGTCATCGCGTATGATGTGTTTCAGCTCAACTGCTCAGCCACTTCATAGCCTGTTTGTATATAAAAAACAAACAAATCAGCTTTTAGCTAGATGCATTTAGAGTTTCCAACTGAATCTCTCTTTATGAAAGGGAGATGAACTATCCTGTGGGGTTAAGCAAGAAAGTTGTGGCTGCTTCTTCTTTTATTCAATGGAAATTGATAGCAATATTTTATATTTATTTTTGCCTGCTTGTGACAGCATCTAAGATGTGCATAACAGATCCTGCCTACTGACTAAGATACTTCACAGATGGTAGCTTCAGTGAGTGAGGTTTGGTCTCCTTGACTGAAATCTGAAAACCTTTCTCTGATCTCAGAATGTTTGTGCTTTTTATAGTATACTTGGATAATGTTGTGGTTACTACATACTTCTCTCTTTCTGCTGAAACTCCTGGATATCTGTACTGTGAGGTTTGTATTATTTTTAGGATGCCAAGCAGAAGATTCTGCAATTTCACTTCTGAGTCCTCTCTTGTCACTTCCTCAAAAATTCACCCCAACTTTTTCAGCCATTGCCTTTTCTGAAGCCATGGTGACAAAGTCCCTTTTTCTTTCCCATTTCTTTTTCGTCTTAAAAAAATAAACAAAAACCCCCAAACCAAACAACAAAAAAACCCCCAACCAACCGAAAAAAAACCCAAACATTCTCCAGATCATTTATGATCTCATTCTCTATGAACTTTAGAAAGATCTTGCCTACCACAAAGATCATATTCGCTAATCTGTGGCTTCCTGACCCCTTCTCAGTTCCTTTCCTACAGCACTTCCAGGAATGCACAGATAACTATTTTGGCATGAAATCTGAATCCCAGTTTGATTTGAATATTCTATATCTACTTATCAAACTTTTTGCTATATCCTTTTCTGAAACACAGAATCTATTTTCTATTCCAAGCAGCCATACAAATTAGCTAGCCAGTTAATCAGTGATTAATCAAGTGATTTCCCCTGGCCTTAAATCTGAACTGTCCAGAAATCTTCTGCTATTACCTGGAGAAGGTGACTGTCCTTGTTGTCATTTTTAGTTAATTTTACAGTGGATACCAACAACACCGGCACCTCTTTTTCTTCACATGCTTCAGATTCACTGCTGGGAAAATCAGCTCAGACTGAGAAATATCTATAGCCTGAAACTATTTATTGGAGCTCTGGCTGCATATGGTGAGTTTGGTCTGCAGGATGGAGTCCTGTGATTTTGCCTCTCAAAGGGCTTAGGACTAAGACTAAGTGGATTCATGGCCCTTTTTTACAGGCTACCTGCCAGGAGGTGCATTTCATTCTTACAAATCATAATAGTAACAGCAACAACAACAATAATAAAAGCTTTCAGCTATGTCAAAGTCGTATGCTACTGCTATTCCCAAAACAACTCAGAAGGGCTGCTTTTCAGCTGTTCCCTCTGGTCCTCTTGAAACGACATCATCACTTCTGCTTTTCCTGTCAGAACTTGAGAGTTTATCAAAACTTTGCAGGCTCATTGCATTTGGGGTTTCTGCTTTGGAAATACCCAGTTGCTCATCATTCCCAAGATATCTGCATGCCGTTTTTATGCTACAGTCACTTGGAGGAGCAGCCAGAGTTTCCAACACCACTGCAGATGTGATAGGGGAGCTCCAATAAGAGGTGCAATTGGGGGTGTTTTTTATCTTTAACTGTAAACCCACACCCGTACACTTACTCCTGAATGTGAGTCTCAGACCCAGTTCACAAGCTAAACTGAGAAATTCAGGTGTTCAAGGACTTTTAAAAAACTGAGTTCCCCCTTTACTTAAAAACATCATTTCTGGTTTGCACAGAGGGCTTTGCTGAATTAAGGGCACCACTTCTGCTTCCTTCAGTTTCTTTTTAAGTGAAGTTGCTGGCATCACTTTTCAGCAGTTTTCTCTAATTGCAGTGTAGCAACAGGGCAACAACCCTAGTGTTTCTACTACTATCTCCAGAGTCAGCAGAGGGAAGGGATATAGCTCAGAATGTTTTCTTAAAGGATGTGCCCATCAAGGTAGGTTTGCCACCTCTTAGCTCTGGACAAGGAAATACCGAACTGTTTTTTCTTGCCAGAATGATGATTTTCTCAGCATTTCAAGCAAAACTGGTTGTTGAAGTTGATTCTGGCAAAATGATGAAGTCCATAAAACTGTCAGCTCTCCCCACGTCAGAGGTGGGACTATGTGCCAGCTCTGCTGGCACAATGCCTTCATGCCTCTCCCCCATTCCCTTTGGCAGGCTCACACGATCCCTAACTTACTAAAGCGCCTGCCAGGAAATGTGCTCATTCCAGTGTCTGGATTGCTGCAGCACTGACTCGTCGTGCTGGTATCTCCTCTCTGCACCAGTATGTTGCAAGGACATGACAAAATAACCCCACTTCCTTGTAGAAGTTATATTGTTCTAGCCTCCTCCTTTGCAAACTGTTGACATAGGTGACTAAATTAAAGAATTTTGCTTCCTTTGGGTCATTCTGAAGGACTTTACTGCATGCCTGCTTTTTTTTTTTTCTTTTTTTTAGGAAGGAACTAGATATATGTAAACAGAGAGTTAGCAGATCATAACATAAATAGCTCTCCCTCCCTCCCACCACGCCATTTGCTTTCCTAAACGAAACCAGTGGTTTGTGATTCTTCACATTATTCTTTTAATGTCATGACCTGTGTGTCAAAGTGAGAGGTTGCTTGTGGATTTTTCTTGCCTTTGAAAGCAATACTTTCTCCAGAGACAAAGAAGCTCTTTTACAACACTCTCAGCAATTGCCATGAGGTGGGAGCTACAAATCGGGCAAGCCTGGGCAGTTGCATGCTGACATTTTTCATTCCTCGGGTCCCACAAGTATTTCTCTTTCAACAAGGCTTCTGTGTAAGTGAAAAGGAACTTTTTTGTTTCCTTGATTTAGCTATATTATGTTTTAAAATTTCTCCTTTGGCTCCAATTTCCCTCTGGAAGCTACCCTAGCCATAAAAAATGTCACACAACCTTTTTAATTTTTAAAATTGCAAATTTTTACTGTTCCTCTATCCCTATCAACAAATAAGGGAGAAATTTACATTATTTCATTTGCATTTTCAAAACCTTTGCTAGCTGTTTTCCACAATAGACCACTCATAACTTTGCACCTCAGAAATGAAGAAGTGGGTAGATCTGACCCTTGAAAAGATGCCTTTTCCAATTTTTTGTAAACATTAATGACCTATTCATAAAGAAAAGGGCAAAAGTTCTGCACAAAGAGATACTAAAACATTGGAAAACTATAAATTTTGTTAGAGAAATAAATTATGGTGGTAGTTTTGAGCAGACACTTTGGGAAAGAGAAAAGAGGGCTATAAATATACCAGATATAATCTTTTGATGAGACTAGGAAGTTTCCATCAATCTTTCTGGTGATTTTTATGCACTTAATATAAGAGCAGAAGAATATCTTGACCACATCAAGCATCAAAAATGTCTGTGTATCTAAATATTCTGCCTTCAGCACTGTCAGTAGTGGTCATTTTTGCAAGAGTGTCCAAATGGAACAGGAATGCAGTGATACCTCCCTAGCATGTGCTCCCATTTCCAGTAGCTGGCAACTGCAAGACTGCCTGGGCCACCAGCATTTCTTTTCAGTTCTTCCAGGCATATCTCCAGTTGTGTTTTGACCTTATATACTTGTATACCACAATGCCTTCTGGCAAGAGATTTCACAGTTTAACAGCGACCTGTATAGAAAAAAACCCAAAAAACTAGTACCTGCTCATGTTTGTTTTGAATTTGTGACCTATTATAATCAATGTCCTTCTTCTCAATCTTCTATTGGGAGTAACAGTGATAAGTAATTCCTTATTTCCTATCCACCTTTTCCATTCTACTTATGATTGATTTTACAGTCTTCTCTCATGATCCTTTTTAGTAATTTTTCCAAGACTTAATATTCCTTATGTCTACAGCTGTTCACTGTATCAAAACTGCTTAGTGTCTTTGATCTTTCTTTTTAGAATCACAGAATCATTGGGTCTGAAAAGACCCTAAAGATCATAAAGTCCAGTCATTTTTGCTTCTCTCTGTATAGTTCTGATTCTTGTATATACTTGCATAGACGAAGCAGGTTTTGTATCCTTTTACCTTAAAAATATACTGGCTACCAACAATGGAAATGTGATGGAGAGAAAACCCTGGCAGCTGCTGCTATTTTAGGCCAACATTCAGAAAAGTGCTATGTGCTGTTGCCTTCTGCTGAGGACAGATGTTAGTCGTGTTACTCAACCTAATACTGGAAGGTTATTGGCTCAGATCCAGACAAGCATTCAGGTTTCCAACTCCTGTTTGGGCTTCTAACACCTGATTTAATGGAAAGCTGAATTCTTGGTTAGATGTGGTTACAATATGAACCTCAACAGAAATAACCTTCAGCGTGTGTTGGTGGGGTTTGAGCTTGCCAGATCAAGGCATTAATTTTGAGTGTAATTAAAGGGCAGTCAGTGCTAAAGACTTTACAGAGGTGTTACAAAAAAGAGGACCTTGGTAAATTGAAACTATCAGGGACCTTGGAAAGTACTTTTATCCTGGATCATACACATGGATGTTCATTCAGGATGACTTTGCTCTTTCTGTAGCAAATTGTCACCTTCCTGGATTCTGTGGAAGCATTAGGTGATCTGTATGAATGCTCCATCCAACAGGGTACTCTGAAGTATAGAAAGATGGAATGCATGGGATTTATGGCTTTGTGCAAACCAAAACAGAACAGAAAGGTTTCATTATTACATTTTAATAAAAAACAAAAAGTTTAGTGATGACATTTTCCTGTAAAATTAAAGGAGCAGCAGAGGACACCTACCATTCACAGCAGCAGACTTCCGGTTGGCATTCAGCGCTCTACAAGGCAACCCCCCTATGGTTACCACACATTTAAAACCCCCTGACAGGTACAGTGCCTTTTGCAACCAAGGCATGATTTTCATCTGATCCAGCATTTCTCTTCAGTAGGAATTCTTGTGTGAGCAAAGTCTGTGTGATCCCTTGATCCCTCTGACAATTTGCTCTCTAAGATACTCATCTCAGATAAAGGTCTTGTGTTCATTTCTGTTACGGGGAGAAAAAAAATAAAAAACAAAAAGAAACTAGGCAGAAACAACAAATGTGCCATTTCTTTTCCTTTAGATTCCAGCTTTCCATTTGGAACTCCTTCTTGCTTCATTCATCTGCTTCCACCAGTATATACTGGACGAGTGTCTCCTTACACAGAGTGTAATTCAAATTTATGAATGCAGTTTGTGTAAATTGGACATTTGTTACATTTCCAGATAAGATGATTCAGCCCTAGAGAATTTCCTTTCTCTTTTCCATAATTTGAAATGCCATGCCCTGTAAGTAGTCTACTTAAACACTACTGCTGGAAACCGTGAAGCACAGCAAACAGGCACTCACTTTTCCAGGTGGTATTCTGAGCATGGGGAATTTCATTGTCACCTTCACTTCCTTTAATTCACTTGTATTCCTAGAGTTTTAATAGAATAACTAAATGACACGGGGGCAATAACTAGAGCTCAGTTAGAGATGGACTACACGACCCAAAGGCTCATGAGTTACATCTGCTATTGTGCTGCAGAGAAAAGGGGGTCAAGTGTTTTGTTACCTGAGGTAAGGTTATATGTGCAAGGTCAGAAGAACTATGAAGGGTGATTGACCACTGCTGAGCCAAATCTCAAGATCACAGTGAATTTGTTCATAAGCCAGGAAAGCCAAAGACTGAAAATTAATTTCATATCTTGCCAAATGACTTGCTCCTCTCTGGGAGAGGTAGGGAAGGACTGAAGGGAGAAATTGAGGGCAGAATGTAAAAAGAAAAATCCCTGATGTGGCATGTTTCACAGTATTGCAATACAGCTTGATGCAACCAATTGTTGGAAGTGCTAATAGCTCCATGACCTCAGGTCGAAAGCATACAGCTCTGATGCAGAGAGGAAAGACAGGCTTTCTGACCAGACCAGATTATAATAAATGCTCTAGTAAACAATGAGGTGCCATAACTTGCTTAAAAAAATGCAGGCAAAAAATGTAAGCTGTGAAGTAATGCCAACATGTTGTCAGAATCATGTAAGAGTGTATGTGGACAGAGGCCGTCATAACATTTATAACCACAAAGTCATGCTTTCAGAAACAGCTGAGATGGAGTGTTAAGAAGCAAATTTGCCTAAGGCAGTGAGACACCTCCATCCTTTGTGAGAGGCCTGAGTTATCCCAGCCTTGGCAGCTGGCAGAAGCTACCAGGAAGCATGGAGCATCCATCATGTGTCCACAGTACTGCCACTCGGATGGCGTAGCCCTCACTCAGGACCACCTGGCATTGAGTTGGGCTCCCATATACGCTGAGGCGCACGGAGATGTATGCATTCCAAAGGGTGATGTTGGCTTGTACTGTAGCCACACTTAAAGACTTGATGCTGCAGGGAGCTTGGACTTGGGCACTGCTCAAAAGATGATGACAAACTGCGAGATGCATGTGCACTTTTTCCTAACCTCAATTTGAATTCCTAATCCAAGTGTAAATTAGTTTCCTGTAGATTTCTCAGTTAGTTTCTATTAAAATATAAGAAAGCCATTATAAAGAATAATTCTCCAGTAATTTTGTCCTCTCTACGACATTCCTTAAAAGTGTGATGGTACTGAGCTCATTTTTATGTTAGCCTGATTGACTCCATTTCTCATGTTCATGTAAAATTGAAGCATGAAGTCCTAAATACACTACAGTTTAGTTTTACTCTTTGATAATGCATAGACATGTATTTGTATACTACACCCACACTGTATGAACTGAGTACATTAAACATTTTAGGAAATAGAAGATTAGGAGTTGGAACAGGATTTGTAGAAAAGTTTTCCTGCTCTTACTATTTTAGGAAATATGGTTAATTAATTTTATATAAATCTTGAGGGTTATAGTTATTCTAAGACTTTAAAAAAATCTGACATCTGAGATTGGGGAACATTTGGCATAAATCAGTATTTCTGTGGGGTTTTTTCCTCTCTTTTATCTTATTTCCTTTCTTCTATTTCTGATTTTTTTAAATTATATTTTCAAGCACTGGTTCTTTGAAGGAGGCAGACCAGTCAGGAAATTGTATGCCCCATTTAAAACAGTGATAATAAAGATTTGACATTTAGGATAGGCATTAGATTTCAGAAAATGTGTAGGCGCTATTATCAGTACTGGTTCACAGATTTTATCTTCACTACAAAGAGAAAAAATCATAAGTATAAATATAATTTCTTTCCTCTATGCATTTGCAATTATAAAAGTTGTGCTTTGCTCACAAATAGCAGGTACAGTGACATTCTTTTTAGGAGACCAACACTGGGTGCCAAGCCAAAACTATGGAAACTTGCCATGGGCTCTGAGACCAGGGCTTGGCTCCTGTTTTCCTATTGTTTGCTTCATTTGTGTCAAGCCTTATTTCAAGAAAGGTGATGGCAAAATTCCCACTGACTGTGAGGAAAGTGAGGTTTGGACCTTGGTGAGCAATAAAAGCTCTGTGAAGCCTGGGGGTGGGAGTTCACTCTGGCTCCTGTGGGACTGACATGCGCTGCCAAGGTTCACTCACACCCCACCCCTGCACACCCCTTCCAGCACCGGAATTTATAGGACTCTGTGGAAAAGCCCCCACATTGTACTGCATGGTATACTCAGCCACTGATGAACTTTTAATCACTCTGGTTCATGACTTCAAAAAGAACAGCCTTGCTGCCATTGCATAAAACAAATGAATTATTAGCTTCCTTTGTTTTATTTACTTGACTATTTGGAAAGCTTTAGAAAAGCTGTTGGTGGTGGCAGTCATATTCAGGTGAAGAAATAAGCCTTCCTTCCTGGAGAGTGCTCCAGGACTAGGCACCTCTGTCCCTTTCAGGCTGTGGAACTGCTGTAGGAAAGATCCCCCTTGTCCTCAGCTCTGGGGATGACACAGCCCTCCTGGCACCTTGTCTGGCCGCTCACTAGATTTGGAACACAGGAGTGAGAGCAGGAGAGCAGAAGCACATATGTCCAGGTATGGAAGAGATCTACCTGTCTCTAGAGAAACTGCCACTTCTTGTCATTTCTGGTGTTTTTTGGGACCCTTTCAGCACCCCATGCATGATGGAAGGACTTTGCTTTTGAGACAGTGAAGCTGCCTGTGCCTGTGCAATGTCCAAGGCTCCCTAGAAATCATAAAGTAGGAATTTCTGTTCCTTGTTCCCTGAGATGTTCCATCACCTATTATCAGTAGCAGATAGGATGGCTTAGAACCGCTTCAAACACTTAGTTGAAGGAAATGCCCAGGTTCCTTTAGTGATGCTGTCCTGGCAATGGTCAGCACGTCCTCTACCTTCTCCCACCATTCCCAGTTCCACCTGAAGAACAAAGTACCTCAACAGGAAAGTCCCTGGCAGCAGCAGGTAAAAGCAAGAGGCCTGAGCAGGCTGGAGTAGGTGGCAGAAAACAGGGAAGAGGTTGATGTGGGCATTGTGGGCTCTCAATTCCTCTTGGCTTTCAGGACTCCGCCAGTTGGTGCCTCAAGGCAGGGCTGTCCTGACTGTCACACCCTTTCTGCAGACCTCCAGCTAGTGCCTACTGCCAACTTTGGACAGTGGAGACCATTTTTTTTCCAAAATGTTTTCAGGAATTAGGACACGGTCAGAAACTGGGACACAGGCAAAATGAAGTGTCAGTGAAAGGAGAAGACCTGTGTTTCTGTACCCCTCCTCTCTCTACTGCAGAGAGTTTTTGTTCCCTTGAATCAGTGTCTGCCACTGCCATAAAACTGACAGTTTCTGCATTTGTTTTCCAAGTGATTCTTTAATGCTGTTAATATTTCACTGGCATGGAATAAGTCAAGGTTTTAATCTTGTACCTGATAAATTCTGGAATATGCAGGGGAGATATACGTGGTTTTACTTACAATAATTTGTAATGTTTGAAATTCAGTTTAAGTCACCAGGAGAAATAAATGTTGTGACACAGAGAGATGATATACAAATACCACTATAATACATGATACAATCCACTGGTGTTAACATCATCCAGCTTGCAAGATGAAGAGTAGATAAATCAATCAATATTTGGTTTAAACCTACTGTGGGGACAATACTGTAGAAAGACGGATACTTGATAAGCAAATTCCATGATGGCTTTCACTGCTTTCCACATTTACTGTCATTGTTTCCTTGTGAAGAGAGACATGAGTCAAACAACGTTCACACATGAAAAGACGACCTGTGCCTCTCCAGCTTGTTTAAAAATCACAGTCTATACAACAAACACTTTGTAAAAGCTCAAGAGAGGGAGGTAATACCATATAGCAACATTTTTTTTGTATTGAGAAGTGTGGAATAGTTGGTATAAGTGTAAAATAACCATATTATGCTAGTTGTGCTATTGATCCTGGTCCTCTCTCTGTAACTCATCTGCCCTTTTTGTTCATACGTAACAGTGAACACTGTATGTTCTGAGATTTTTCTTTTGATTCTTCAGGGGTCTGGGCTTTCAGCCTTGGTATATATGTCCTGTTTGTGTGAGAATACACAACATAGTTGCCATACTGACCACTTCACTTTCCATCCAGAAGAGAAAATCTAGTAATGTTGAATACTCTTTTGGATATAAGTCATCGTAACTCTCGGAACTCCTGATAGAAAAGCTGCAAAAAAGGCTCTAATAAGAAACCTACGAGAACCAGACAAAAAAGAGTGACTGAGACTCAGAAAGAATTTTCTGTACGTTGTCAAAATTACCCCAGCAGAAATCCATTGCTTCCATTATTATGGATCTTACAAAATTCTGTAGAGAAGCTTGGAATCAGAATAGCCGTTTACTTGGTGTTGTGTAAATCCTTGGCTGATACGCTCAGGTAGAAGAAATCAGGCAGGATTCCAATCATCTGGAAATGTGACACCATAAAGGAAAATATCTTCCAATTTTATTTGAGGATAAAATTTTTTCAGTAACTTAAGAATATGGGTGAGAAATTTCCCGATGGCAGTTGTCAGACACATTTTAAATGTCACTTTTCAACATTCTTTAAGGACTACAAGAAAGACCCTGAAAATAAATGCTTTCTCTGCCATGGAGCCTGTTGATAGTCTACTTTTTTTACTTAATGAAATAAGCTGCTTTCAGTTCTGCACACCTTGAGGTAGGGTGTGTTTTATAGGTTATACAGGTATTTCCTTTCACCCTACATAGTGGACCTGATCCTACAAATACTTCTGTGTTGATTTGAACGCACAGAATGAACTTCCAATTGAATAGTAGTTTTGGGTGTGGAACAAATTTCCCCAGGGAATTGAATGGAACACACTGAATTATTAACCCCTGTCTTTTGTCAAGCATATGAAAAATGTTAAAGTGTTGGGCTTGGTGATATTTTCAGGAAACTTACAGTGCAGCATACACTATTGAGAGATAGCTAATAGACATGCCACTGTTTCATGGGCAGCATTGTACTGCACGTTACTGACACATGACTGTTGTCTTTGGTCTTGGACTTGGCAGTCTTAAGGAGTCTGTGGATAAGGCATTTGCTGGTTGTCAGGTTTTCTTATTGTCATGGGTTTGGATACATATTATTGCAGCCTTATTATCCTCATGATCATAGTGTAGCTTTTTTAATTTAATATTGAAGCAACATTTCTTCTGCATTTGTGACTAGCAAACACCAGCATAGGCAGCTGAAGCAGCCTGAACATTCAAACAAAGAGGAACCAGGATTTGAAGTGCTACAAAGGCTCTAACTGCTTTTGAAAAGCAGGGGTTTTTTTTGAAAGCTCCATGAGAACGCTAACTAACTCTGACTCTGATTACCCATTTGGGAAAAATCATTTCGACAAAACTTTAGGTTTGTAAGTAGTATATAAATATTAGATACTGTTACAAAATTTATGATTACTATTAATAAGACTTAAATATTGTTAAAAACTTAAAAATATCCAGTTTTCTATGTCCAACATGTGACATTTTAAAAGACTTGGCCTTAGGGCAATTGCTTAGTGCTTCAAAATCTTGGCCCCAGTTTCCTCCCAACCCTGAGTTTGAGTCATATCAAAAATATATGGTAACTCTTGCAGCTTCTTCAAAGAGAAAGCCTTGGCCCAAAGGAATTCATGACTCTGAATCACAGAAAATAGTTTGTGAAGTTGAAAGATGAATCCATGTCCTTCATCAGTTATAATCACGTTCTTCATCATGGAGCTTGTTCCAGTGCCAAAAAAGATGTTGTGTTTCTCTCCAGACACAGGGAAAGGTAATGATTTGCCCAGAAAATGTACAGCATACACAGAGAAAGACAGATGTAGGGTGGAGGAAAAAGATAGCACACAAAGTGATGAGGACAAGTATAGACTCACGACATAACAGCTGTCACTTCATTGTGAAAAAAATTGTAAAGCCCCCTTCTCAGTCCTTAGCTTTTACTCACTTCCATGTCTTCCAAGCAATTCCCTGCTATCATGTTATTGTTTTCACACCTTCCCCCCCAATACACAGCCTGTGCTCTCCAACCAGATGCAAAAGAGACTGACAGGATAAAGAAAAGAGGACTAAAAGCATTTTTTGGTCACCTGCTTTCTTGGAGATATGCCAGTATAGTTTATCTTCAGCAATGATTTAAGCCCTGATTCAACGAAGTTTCTAAAACTACTGCTTTGTACTATGGATGTCTTTTAAAGCACCAAGAGTTTTGGGGTGGATTTAGAGGTTACATGGGAGGATGATAGCTGAGGTTTGAAATTCCAGTTTCAGAATTTGCTATTCATGTAACACTCACTGATGAGAATCATCAGGAAATCCATTTGCAAAGGTGGCATTATGAAGCAAATAGAAAGAAGTGTGGAATTAGTGTTAATGCCACCGAAGATTTTAATAAGTATTTTAGAATATTTTTTAATAAATAAATCATGGTTAACATTTGAATTTTAGCTCACGAACAGTCAGGATGAAGAAAAAATACTTGGTCTCCAAGTGAAAGAGTTATAGCAGTTTTTTAATTGTGAACTAGTATCAGTCCCATGGGGACATTCACTGTGTTGTTTATACTCACTAAAGTCACAGTTTATGGATGATTTATAGTCAAAGGCTTTGAATTGAATTAGCAATGTTATACACTTATTTATTCTGTGATGTTAATGAGTCATTTTGAGCAAGCAGTGTTTGAGTATTTTATCCATTCAAGTTTCATTTCACAAGATTCACTGCAACAATAAAGAAAGAATGATCTTGATCATTCCAGACACTGGCAATTCAGATAACAAAAAGAATGGAAGAATGGTTTAGCAGACTTGAAAGTCTGCATTTGTTTCTTCTGACTGCTCTTACAGTCTTCAGATGGATGGTTTTATTCCTGACCTGTGGTTTGCTTTGGCTCACATATTCTTTTTTTTTTTCTTAACTCTCCAAATCTTTTTTAATCCTTCTCTGAGGAATTTAATTTACCCTGATTATGAACATCTCATTTACTTTCCCTCCTTTGTGTAAGTAACAGCTTCCAGTCTCCAAAATCCAGCTAGTAACTGTTACTGTCCTCATACATGTCTCCAATATCAAACTCTGCAGTAATAGCATTTAGCTCTTGTATCTGCTGTGTGAACCCTCTTCTTTCCTTCATTTACCACGGAGTGGTGCCCATCTGCCTTTGGTCTTCTTTTACCATCCCTCTGGCCTCACTGCTTCCTTTCCACTGTACCAGTGTACCAAATTTCCTCTTTCTAGATGTTTTATTACCCTTATCTCATCCCCTACAATCACTGATTAATCCAGTTCCTTACTGTTCACTGACTTTCCTCGATCTCGTTTCCAATCTGCTGTACCATGATGCTCCAGTTCTTACTCTTGTCCTTGTCTTTATAGAACAGTATTCCTTTATGGATGTGAAGTTGGCCTGATCTCTTTGGCTACTGCATGCTGCCCCCAGCAGTGCTTCTCTCCCTTGCCTGTCTGCACTCACCCCTCTTGACTTTCCTCTGGCTGCTTCCCACTGATCCACACCATCCTCCCTTTTCTCTCATATTCATTTATTGACCCCCCTACAGCTGTGACTACCTCTCTGATCTTGGCCATCTCCCTGGCAGCACTTGCATTTAGTTTTTGATGAATCTGTAGTTTTTGCTGGTATTTGTCCTCTGGATTTAAATGCTTGGACAATAAAAGCCTCAGGCACATGAACTAGGTGGTGTGCATTTCTGCTTCAGCTGGTTTGCTCTCCTAATGAGTAAGTGAATGCTGACCAAAGGGAAATGTAATTCAACCTCATATTCCTGATTTCAAAATTTTCTTATCCTTTAACTTCTTTGTCTCAACATTACATGTGGGATCTGGCAGAAAAGAACCCATTTTGATCTGTCTCAACTATTTCTTTTGTGTTTCTCATGGAACCATCTCTTTATTTCTCACCTCTTGCTATTCAGGTATCCCATCAGTTGTTTCTAACCAGATTACCTTCTTTGTTACTTTTGCCACTAATGAATACATTACTCACCTCTACTTTCAACATTTCCTTACCTTCAGCTTCCTCCTTGATTATCTCCAAGATGACTTAGCTCTCTCCCAGGGCTAAGGGTGTGTGATATCTGGATAAATCTGGTGGAAAATATCGTAATTTTGAAGATGAAAATGTTTGCGTACTTTCTGTTTATATCCTGTAGATTACTATTTACTGAGTCTTCAGTTCTGTATTCCCTCTTTATCTGCATTAGTTACTCACATCTTTTCCTATTGCCCTGCTGTCAGAGTCTTAAATTTGTTTTACTGCCTCTTTCCTTTGGCCTCAGTTATGTTTTTCCATCCATTCTACCACACCTGAGGAAAGTTCCTGGGGTTCTCCTGTTTTCTCTTTCAGTTTCCTCCTTAAGAAAAAAATCACAAACAAACAAACCAACCTTTCCCGGCATTTTTATCTTTCTTCTTTCTGGCTTTATCCAGTTTGCTCACAAACAATTTCTTTCGGTTTTTGTATTGCTCAAGACAATATGACCAAACAAGGAGTCTTAGAATCACTCAGATTATAAAGTATAATCTATACTTATGCAATGCTACCTACACTTAAAGTATAATTTTGAACACAGAATGACATGCAACAAATATTGGTCAGCATATATAAATATGAAGAATAATAGCGCACTAACTAGAAAATAGAAACACTAACTACTAAAAATATGATATGGCACTGAGTTGACCAGGACCAAAATTCCTGGAGATTGTGCAAGGCCACAGAGTTCAGTTGGACAAAACAGAACAAATCACTCCTAGTGAAGCAGTATGTCCTAACCACCTTTGTCCTGCTGAGCTGTGTGGCCTTGGGGAAGCCAGATGGTTCTGTTATACAAACATCATTTAAAGTTGAACACGACCCTGACTGGAATAATGGCATTTCTGGTAAGCAAGATTGTAGAATTAAGCAGAGAACAGGCAGTTCATTATATAAAAGCAATGTAAAACACAAACCAAGACAACTTATAATCTGAGTTTTTTCAAAATTTGTGTTGCAGTGAATCCATAAATTCAGTTGTTTCAATTACACCTCTTGGTCAAATTGCAATAGAATAAACATCTGATCTTTTTTCTGTAACTGTAACTTGAATTTTGCTTTTATCCACAAGTGTAGAGGCAAAATCATACCACATGAAAGCCTGCACAGTAATTTAACATTCCATCATTACTTTCCCCTTCACCAGTACTTCCCATATTCTCTGAATCAGGACTATAGCCTCAAGGCTTTCTTTTGGTTCCATGTTGGTACAGTCTCATGAGTGAAAAGTTATAAATCTTTCCTTCGTAGTTTTTTTTTCTTTTTTTTTTTTTTATCCTTCACACAGGATAATTTTTTTGATTTGAGTCAAAACATGAATTCTGTTTTCTCTGCTGTCAGTGAGCTGCAAAATTCATTTCTGAATCTGCAAAATGAGGAATTGAGCAGTGTCCTGTTTAGAAGGAGTAGTAAATCCAGGGAATAAAAACAGTGAGACACAAGGATTCCCTGGTGGTAGGACTGTGCAAATATCTCAAATGACTGTGTCATAGAAGTTCATAAAGAAGTCTCAGTTCAGTGTCTTTAGCTTTTAGTATCCCTTTCACAAAGCATTTTTACTAGCCCTTGCCTTCATGAAGATGAGGAATCTTTTATGTCTAGTCTTCAGTAAATGCTGTGCTCACTTCTAATTGTATTATTTGCTTTATTCTTGATGTAACAGAAAAATGAAGGAATAGAAGGAAGTGTTAGCTCTTCAACAATTTATTTCAGTTGTATCTTTATATATTTGAATGTCTTTGCTGAAAATCTGTAGAGGTGTAATATCTCTATCTTATTTACTAGGAATGGAAGCTGAAGTCTGTGTTTCCTGTTTGCATTCCAGTATTACATGAAAATAATACACTTGTCTGATTTGGGATATGCTTTCAGGGTCAACATCATGCAGCAGCATTGCTAAAGGCAATGTCTGGATTTTCTTTCATGAAGGCACAAGAGAGGGAAATTGAATGAAACATCAATTATCTGGTCTACACCTGGAGGCTCACTGCTCTACAGAACTGTGAGACACTCATCTTTTCACAGTAAATACAAGTAGGGTGAATATTGGTTTTTGATTGTTGTTTGGTTTGGTTTCTTTTTTTCTCACGGGAACACAGCTTAGGAAAAGAAATATTGTTGTCTAAAGCCCAAGGACAATATAAAATCTTTTCTGGACCGAAAAGACTTGATTACTTACCGTCTATCAGACAAGCTGCTGTTCTGCACTTAGCGTCATGCTTCATTGTATGACAGCACAGCTGGCTGGAGGCTGAAATTGAAAATCATTTTCCTCTGCTCAATTTCCTTGTAAACAGCAAAAGAATGGTGTTGATACAGCAGACTTCACTGTGAAAGTGCATTGTAAAGACGTGAGATCTGTCTCCAGTGGTTTTAAAAAGAGGAATGTGATTTGCCTCCTACAGAGCTAAATCAGGACACCTTCAACTTAGGCTTCATTTAGTCTTTGCTATGATAGACTCCCACTGATCTATGCTGTATCAACCATGAATAACGAAGAATACTAAGCCAAGAAAAAGAAAAAAATGATCTTATGTTGTAAAACCACTTAGGAGAGCTAAGTGAGCTATTGTTAACAGGCAATTTGTGAAACATTCAGTGCAACAAAGCAATCTTGGCCTATTTCCACTTCAATTGATATTAATGTCAATTTTACACAATCTGTAAATGTATGTATGGCTTTGTAGGGTATGCCAATATTAGAACTGAATATGTACTCTTTTATTGAGAAACATTTTGGTAAATTCTGCTTTTCATCAATTTGCAACTCAGTAGAAATATAGCAGCTGTATTGATTTATTTGGAATTCAGGTCAATTCTATCACTTAGTGTAAATATGTTTCATAGTATTATTTCTGATAGATTATTTGGCTCTTGCAGTACTCAGGTATGACCTCAGTGGCCAACCATTTCATTTTCATTAGTATTAAGTTGCACAAATGGCATAAAAGCAAGTAAACGTGTATTTTTTCGGAGTGGAATTCATGCTGGTTTAGTAAGTATTATGTTTTACTAGGGTTTATTATACTGTTTATAGTTTTAGGGTCCAGCTTTGCTTCCTTTGAAGTCAAATGTGAAACTCTTTTGCTTTCAGGGTAAGCTGAATTGGACCAATAAATCAGTGTATTTTCTCCATGTAGCCTTGAATTTATTAAGATCTATTACTTAATCAAAAGAAGAGTCATCTACTAACTGGTATAAGTCTGTTCAGAGGCTGATTTAGCACAGGTTTGGTAACTGAGAACACATCTGCAAAGCTCTAACAAAACAGCCTTCTGGAGTAGACTAAAGCACAGTGCTGCCTGAGTTTGCTCAGATGGTTACTCAATTTGCTGATTAAAGGATTATATTAATTCTATAAGATGTGCTCTATAAGCTGTGCTCAAACTTTCCAGGCCCTCAAAGGCAATTGTGTGGAGGGGCTAACAAAGTTTTCACAAAAGGCAACTATTTCCAGATACACTAATGACTTACAGACTTCATTTAATATAGAAGTATCTTCATAAATATTCATAAATGATCCAGAAATGCCAAGAATGGTCCAAGAAGCAAAGAGAATGTCTAGAGAAATGCTTTTAATAATGGTACAGCTCAAACGTACTGCAAGTTTTTTCTATATCAAGCAGCCCAATGTTTGCATGAACCTTTTACTGGGTCAGAAGGCTATAAATAAAATGTCACATCTTAGCATTTAATAAAAACCACAGCATGGCCACTTTATCACTGCAGCCTTGATGTAGCAGAAACTCACAGGTATTTCTGAAATAAAGCTTTGAAGTAGTTACGGGAAATGGACTAAGTCCCTAAGTTTTGCGAGATCAGGTCTTAATCAAAATGACTGGACTGTTAGGATGCAGTTTCCTGCATGTATGTCAGATGAGGACTGTGATTGCACTGAAAGCACATGAATTGCTGTGTTTGGAACCTGTGTTTTCTTATACCTGTGAACATTCCTTACTCTCAAAGACAGAAAATCTGCAGAGATATGAGGGATGACTGAATTCTGATCTGCATGTTTAAAAAGTTCTTGATTATCCATAGTGCATCAGCACAAAATCTGAAATAAAACACTTCCAGAACAAGAATCCAAATGTAACTCAATGTAAAAGCACAATGTTAATCCTCTTAAAGCAAATGCATGTTCTAAAGAAGTTCTCTGATCTGTAGCCATTTTCAGTGGCATGTTTCTCAAACAGAAACATCTGCTTGAACTTACCAGCTATGAAGCTGCTATTGAGAAGAGTAAGTGAATAAGGAACAATAACTAAAGTATTGATGTTTAGAGAGTGGCAATTAAAAGCTTATGTGAACTTTACCTAAAAAGAGAACTAACTCCTTTCGTTGAAGCATTTTTTTAATCTAAATTAAAATGAAATCATCTTTTATATATTAAGAACTTAATAAATAACCTATGCAAAAATAACCTATGTATTGCTCCTAATTTGCATTCCATCCACAAAAAAAGCCCTTCCATTCAATGTGGTAATATTGTTGCATACAAGTTAACTAGCCCACTGGGAGATACAGGCTACAGCTCCAGAGAGGATGTCGCTAATCCATTCATGATTTATAGTATCTCTTCACAGGCTTCTTTTGCTCTAGCTAAACTAACTTAAGAAACATTAAACTCAAATATAACACTTCAGGATTACTAGGGGGAGAGGTGGAGAAAGGAGATGTGACCCCCTTGTATGACACTTGCTCCGGTCAGGGGAGCTGCTGTCACTGGTTCTCCCATCTCCTTCTCATGTTATAGCTTTGTCAATAAATGTGCTTAATTCTCCCAAATTGCTCTCCGGGTTCTCTAGTGTATTGACTGGACTTAATCCAGCTATTCATATATGGGTATCAGTATTTGAGATGCCCAGGACACTGGAAAAAACCACAAGGTCACAGATACTGCTCAAACACCAACAGATACAACCCAGGGCCTGAGACAGTCATGCTCTTCAGGAAGGCAGCCAGAAGTGAGGTGGGTACCCTTAGGACTTCTCAAATGGCATCTGGTGCTTGTATCTAAGCAATGGAATTAAACCCTTCTTCTCCGTTGATGACAATGGGAGCTTATATGCTTTGATTTAGACATCCAGACATTTTGATCTGCGGCTGACTCCTATCCTGACCGAGGTGTAGCTTTCAACTGCTGGAGTTTCACATTTGCTGGAGCTCATTTGTCAAATCTTTCAGATGTCTGAACAGATGGCTTAGCAGTCTTAAGCACAGACTATGGTAAGAATTACAGTGACAATATGATTTTATTTTACTGTGTTGTAATATTAGAGCATTTTGATTATTTTAAGTGATTAATAAGTATTAATTTCCAAGAATTGCTGAGGCTGTTCAGGCAGATCACCTGAATAATGCAGGTAACGGTAGCCGCGGCTTCAGCTTACTGCAATTAAAGAGCAATAACCACTGCTGTGGTCAGGTCTGAAGGCTCACAAGCCTTCAAAAGAAATGTCTAGTATTCTTCTACATCATTTCCCACATTCGCAACAAACACAATTAGTTTTTCCTGTTGCCCTCCACTTCTGCGCAACTGCCCAGCTTAATCGCTGGGGCAAGGTCTCTTCTGAAGTGGTGGTGGCCAAGTCCTGCTGTGGTGGTTTCAGATGCTTTTATCCCCAGTCTGGGATGTCTGATGGGCTGATATCCCTGTACCTGCAGATGAGAATGTATGCTTGGATCTTCAGGTCACACTTTGGTATGTCACCTCAGCTTTAACATGGTTCCAAAATTACTTTTGCTTTGAAGTGACTTTGAAATCATCAGGCCTCAGATACTTGTGTACACAGACCCCAGGAGGCTCGGGATTCACCCACTTCTGGGTACTGTTTAAGCTACAAGGAAAGGTGACACATTTAAGTTTCATGGAGAATTAAGAAGATTTGCATGAGATTTCTCTTCCAGCACAAGGCACAGGTGTCTGAAAACCACAAAAGACTGTGAGTGGCCTCTTAAGTGGTGAACCTCGTTTTCCCTGGAAACGCCCCAGAACAACAGCTGTGGAAGTCCCCGAGGACAAGAGCCAGCAACACCTGCACAGTGACAGCAGACACAAGAGTTTAACAATTCGCTGACAATTTGCAAATGCAGGATGAATTCACAGCAAGTCTGCTTCCAGGCTTTTGTAGTTCAAATGAAACATTTCACACGTCTGTAGGAATTGCCTCCCTGATGAAAAAAGGGTGAGGCATTTGGAAGCCCGTATAAAGAATGTGATAAACAGCAATTAAAATAAAATGACAGAAAAGATAAAACTAGAATTTTTTCTCTTGTCTTAAAATGAGTTTGGAAATCATATTCCACTGGGGTCTAGATTAAATAGCTTTTCTGAAGTTATTTCTTTGTGACTGTGTTGACATTCATGAGAATTATTTCTGTTGTAGAATGACTGCAGAAGGTGACCTATATGGTAGAAAAGGACAAGCAAGCTAAAGGTTTTTTGCCTTTTTTTTTTTTTTCAGAAAAAAGAAATATGGATTCTTAGGTACTCACACAGTAGATTTAATGGAAGAAAGGAATTCCTGGAAAACAGTGCACAACAGAAAACAAAACTACACTTCCTTATTTTTATTTTCTAAACATGTACTAAAAAAGCCACCGAGAATAAAGTGTAACTTAAAGATGCAGAGGGAAATTAAAGTGATGCTAATACCTTTTGAATCTGTGCAAATTGAAGCAGTTTTTTTTCTTCAAGGAAAGGCTTAGAAATAAAGGCATGTATTGACATAAGTAGTTATCATCCCGTGTCTGATTATGAACTAAGGAAAGCTTAGAAGCTCCATACCAGTGCTAACAGCAGAAAATTCTCATTGAGCTCAAGTAGGAGAGATCTCTGAATCTCAAACTACTTGTCCTGGGCTTTATTCCCATTTTTAATTTGCTGACAGTGTCTCATTTATGAAAAAGGGGCCATTTTCCATTATTTCAAAAACTGACTGATACTGAATTACTCAGAATAATCTTTCTTCAGCCCTTCTTGTTCAGAAAAACAGTGATCAACATGCTAGAGGTTCTCAATATACACTAAAAATGAAAGAATATAAGGGAGAAAATGGTGTAGATTCATACAGAAAAAATTAGTTATCGACTAGTCATTTATAAAATGTGTAAGTAATAATCATTTAACTGGTAGGCAGCAGCAGAACTATGGAGTCTAGAGCTGGTTGTGACATCCAAGAAGATAAATGAGCTACAATATTTAGATTAAACAAAAAAGAACCATTATAATAATACACACAAGGAGCAAAGTACCTCATTTTCTAGTTAATGCCAAAACTGAGTTTCACAATGAACTGTTTGTGAAACATTAAAAGTATAATTTAGCATATCTGAATAAATTATTTTCTACTATGTAGTAAAAACAGAGAAACACATGGCATAGATTATAGCCCCAAATGCTTTAAAATTCTTGGAGTGAAGGCTGCCTGGCAACTTTTGTACCAGCTGGAAGAGCGCAGACCCAGCTGGCTTGGCAGTAGCCACCATATTGTGCCTTGGCTGGCAGATGGCCATCTGACACTCTTCAAGGGTCTGTGTTCCTCCCATCTGCATGTCTGCAGCACCGACAGCCCAAAACCACATTTAGGAGGAGTGGGCAGATCATTCCCAGCGGTGTCAATCACGTTGGCACATGACAGAGGGGTGTGAAAGACGTAAGGGACTGACCGCTCCTGAAAACGGCTTAATGATGTTGCTGGTTGAAGCATGAGAGAAGGTTTTTGGGTACTTCAGCATCAAAATTTCCATCTTGGGATTGTGGAGCAATGAGGAGAATTCAAGGCCTGCTTCTCCTGTGAGGGAAGGGGGAAACACCAAAATGCATGCAAATTTTTTCAAATCCTTGTTCACACTAATGTAGGATGCAAACAAAGGAAATATAATAATTTGTGGTTTAGTGCCTTTAATCCAAGCATTACAAGACTACTAACAGATCCAAAGTAAGCTCCACACAGTCAGGCTGTGATGTCAAGTTAGAGAAGTAAATGTAGTAGAGATCAAATTGGAAAAAATTCCAGTTTGGGAGGGTTGAAGGCTGTGCCCAACTTCAGGTCAAGTAGTGAAAGCAGTACACCGATAAACAGCCACATTGTCTGTCTCCTCTGATCTCTTCTAGTGCAGGAGAGACAAGTTCCAAATTAGGAAAATTGTCACCTCTAGGACTTCTGGGTCATTCAGAGACTAAGGTGTAAACAGAAGAATAACCCAAAATGGGTCATCCTTCGTTAGGCAGTGAAGACCGAGAGAGATCACCAACAAGACACAAATCTTCTTGAAATGAAACATTCTATGCCTATGTCTCAAAATGTTCCTGCTTTTTTTTGTTCTTTGTGTTCCTATGATAAACAAAGGAGTTGTCCATTCTTCCCAGTGCCTCCCCAAGGCTGAACACCGTCTTCCCAGGAAATTAAAACAAATGCAATCACAGTGCAGCTGCTGTGGTAGCACTCTGGTAAGCATCTCCCTCCAGCTCCTCCCCAGGCAGCACAGAGAGCAGTGGCTGAGAGGTAGGTGGCTTTTCATGGCCATGGGTGGGAACTGGCAGAGCAGTGAACAAACCTATAGTCAATTGGGGATTTAATTCCAGCCAGTGGGGTGGTGGCAGGAGATTGCCACATGTCCCTTCTTACACAGGATGTGTCTCTTCCAAGGAGCTCCATCTGCAGTCCATGCTGATTCAGGGGAAGACACAGACAATCAAAAGGTAGAGCTCTACAGCATAGCTCTCCTTGTGAAAGTTTTCGTGGTTTGATTGCTGGTATGGGTTCTTTGATCTTCAGGAGGAGTGTCATCAGAGCTCATAACCTCCTTCCTCTCCCACAAACCCTGAAGTGAAGACAGAGATATGGGTCTTGTACAGCAATAGTGCGAGGCCTCTCCTACTCCATGTTGCAGGGAAACTGTCTCTATTCATGAGTGAAAGACCTGTTCAATACCTTCAGATTAGGATGTAACACTGTGTTATCTGCTTTGAATACCTGCAGAGTCCAAAATATAAGATTTCAGCCACCGATTTCCACAACAGGCAGAGTTTGCTCTCCTCTGTTTGTATGAGAACATGTCCAAAACAAAATTCAGAGGTCAGATTCACTCAATTGACAATAAAATATATTCTCAAGCATGAGTGTGCAGTGCTTTCACACAGACTGGAAAACTATTTTTAAATTGGACTCACAAATTTATTTCCATTTAACTTTTAAAGATATTTAACCTGCCTCTTTGAAAACAGATCTTTGACTTTTAAAACATCTTGTCACTGCTGAAAATTGTATCCCATCTGCTGGAGACTCTGACTCTTATAGGTTTTGGTTTACAGATGTTCATATTGACCAAATGTTTCTCACATTGGTAAGACTTTTCTTTCTGAATGGCTTCAAAATTGTAATGTAGAACAAACAAATACACCAGGTCCTTTGCATAGTTAGGAAGACTTACATGTGCTTGGTTCTGGTAAGCATATTATGAGAACCTGCATAGTTTCATTCTAACCATCATGGAATAGTTTCAGAGCACTGAAACCATGTGCCCTTCTATTCTAGCACTTGGCCTGTGGCAGCAAGGCTGCCAAGAGTCAGGATTTGCTATTGTAGGTGCTGATGCAAACTAGGATGTTCAAATGGCTTTTGGACCCCAGCTGGTTTGTGCCCTCCCATTGGACATGAAGACGTGTATTTTGTATCAAATTAGTCTGATCAGTGGCCTAAAGTTATGATAAGCTACAGATTTGTGAGTGTAGAATAATGGCAATCAACTACCTTTTTCAAGGAATACACAGTCAGTTGCACTGATTTTTTACCAGCCAAGTATCCCTGACTTATCTGAAAGCAGTCCTGCTTTACCTCTGTGTGATCATAGAATTAGTTTTTATCCTTGTTTAAGTGCTGTATCTTAATATCTACCACATGGATCTGTTTCACTTTCCCATGTTAGCTGAGGCATATCACACTGTGCTCATAATGAAGTCAATGAGAGATTTTACCTTGGAATTAAAAAGGAAAAAAGAAAAGGACTGGGCACCATGTAAAGTAAACAGTAATGTAAGCTTCTTTAATTCCCACTGCATTGCATCATAATTAAAATATTTTCTTTTAAAATTGAAAGTTGTAGCAACTCAGATATAAGTTTCATCTGAGGTTCAGTGGTAAGTTTCTGCTCTCATGTTGTTTCTGAATTATAGAGGTATGAAAGAAGAATTTGGCTTTCATATTTGAATTAACTACTAAGTCTAAACTGCAAAAAGTCTGATATATCTGGCATTTTCTGGATGATGTTGAAGTGTAGAGGGACTGCTGTGCTACTTTGGTCTCCATTTCTATAGTTAAATCACTGTATATGTGTCACTTATATGTATTTATTAAAGTATTTTTCTCAAATTGTGGATTATGAGCCTCCCTCACTGAGACCCTGCAAGGGTCCATCAGAAGTTGTGGGGAGTAGTCAATTGTGCATTTCACCCATTCCTTCAACAATGGAAAGTCAATGTGAACACTTTCAGCCAGTGACTACTGTTTTTTCTTTCTTTCCGACTTAGACCGGTGCTATATGCTAAGCCAGGAGCAGAAAAAAAGGCAGATAAGCCAGAGAGGATTCAGACATACACCTAGAAGACATTTAGAATCATAAAATGATAGGATCATTTAGGTTGGAAAAGCCCTTAAGCTCATCAAGTCCCACCATTAACCCAGCACTTCCGAGTCCACCACTAAACCATGTCCCCAAGCGCCACATCTACAGGTCTTTTAAATACCTTCACCACTTCCTTGGGTAACTGGTTCCAAAGCTTTACAACCCTTTCCATGATGCAATTTTTCCTAGTATCCAATCTAAAACTCTCCTGGCACGATTTGAGGCTGTTTCCTGTCATTTCCTGGAAGAAGAGACTGACCCTACCTTGCTACATCTTGCTTTCACGCAGTTGTGGAAAGCAATAAGATCCCCCTGAGTCTCCTTTTCTCAAGGTTAAACACCCTCAGCTCCCTGAGCTGCTGCTCATCAGACCTGTGCTCCAGACCCTTCACCCTTGCCCCTCTATGGACATGCTCCAGCACCTCAATGTCCCTTTTGCAGGAGCCCAGAACAGAATGTGAGGTGCAACCTCACCAGTGCCAGGTACAGTGGGGGTACAGACGGTCACTCCCTTGGTCCTACTGGCCATGCTGTTTCTATATAGCAAAGCAAGTTGCATCCTGAAGCCAAAGATTTCTGAGAGCTTTTGACTGGTTGTGCCCCAGACAGCACTCATCTGCATTTACAGTCATCTAAATGTCCCGGAAACATGGTCGCAGGCCCAGGGCAAGGAGGGCCTGTTTGAGTAAGCAGCTGGCAGGCCATAGAGATCAGGCTGCTCTGAACACTGGCTGAGGATGGTCTGAGTCACAAGTAGGAGATGAAGTTTTGTGGCTAAGCACAGATCTAGTCCTTTTGCTGACCTAATTTCGTCAGTAAAAAAGTAGATTTCTTTATGTGGATTAATTTTTTAGGAATTTATACTCCCCCGGCTCCCACTGCATGACATATTGAATGAATCCTGCTACAAGATCCTTATCCAGTATTATCTGCCTCTCAGATAAATGGCTGGCTTAAGGTGGTATTATTTTCAATTCCCTTTCCATAGACAGCTGATCATTGGGTGTCCATGTCCTATTTTTTGCAGGCCCTGAAACCATCTCATTTATGGTTTTATTCTGCTATACTTCTCACAGGACAGGCTAATTGCTTCTCCAGACAGCAGGCTCTGCTTCCACTTCTTACAGATTTTTTAAAAAAGCAAAAGAAAGTTGACAAATGGAAAAATGCTCAGTGATGTTAATGTTTGAGAAAGTTCTTATTCATGTTAAAACTTACAAAAGTTTATCTGATTCATAAACTTCTCTTATGCATGTTTATGGGGCATCAGACTCACAAATAAATTTAATGCCTTGTTTATACCATAACAAAAAAGCTAAGATGCTTTTCTCATTGCACGACACTCTCAATTTACATGTCTACTGAGAGACTGCTTTGTATAAGGACAGGAACTCCTAGTGCGTCTAATGTGGTTTTAATTCACTAATACAGTACAATAGTAAGATCAAAAGAATTTGCACTATAATTTGCATTGTTATTTGAAATACTGTCCCCTGACTTAATCATGTTTACAACATAAACAGGTTTGGAAATGGGCATATGTGTTCTTGACACATCCTTATTATAGAAAAAAGCAAATGATTAGTTTTTTCAAAGTCTACAGAGATAAAATTCTTTAGATGTGCTACTGAGCAAAATTTTATTAATGGCTTGCTTCCCTTAACAAAGTCTTAGGAAAATGGGTACTCCTTAACAAAAATTTTAAAAATCCAGTTTCTTTACTAGTTTTCATTCCCCATTCAAATAAAGGCTATAAATGAGGTAGCAATGCATCCTCAAGACTGATTTCTTCCTCCACCTAATCTATAGCATGGTTTTATGAGATTGATGCTGGAATGTTTGTCAAATAACAGTTCTGTCTTAGAATCATAGAATGTTCAGGGGTTGTAATGAACCTTAAAGAACATCTAGTCCCACACCCCTCTGACATGGGCAGAGGCACCTGTTCCAGTGTCTAGCCACCCTCATAGTAAAAAATTTCTTCCTAATATCTAAAATAAATTTTCCCCTTTCAATTTGTACCCATTACTCCTTGTCCTATCACTACAGTTCCTGACAAAATAGAAAACCGCCAGGACAGTGTGAACTTTGACTAAAATGATCTCTGTTCAGATGAAGTTGGGGAGGATGGAAGCATCTTGTTCTAATCTGAGCTATAAATATGTCTTTCAGATTTGAGTGGAGCACAGGGAACTTTGGTGAGCCATGCAGAGCTAGAGCTGCCCTGTAACACTGGTGCTATGAGATCTTCAGATAAAGAGCAATCACTGAAATTACTGCTGAAGTAAATTCAGACAGTGAGGTACAGGCTTAACAGCTCTTTTTGGTACCTGAAATGGTGTCCTGTGGATATGCACTGAAATCTTTAGTGTACAGTTATCACAACATATATGGTCAGCACAAGGAAATACAGGAATATTAGATGCTAAGTTGTCCCTTATTCTTTCATGACTTTAGAATAATCACCATTCTTCTTAGTTCCCCAAGAGATGCAAATCATCTAAAGGACAATGAGGATTGTAGAACAATAGATGAATTGCCTGTATCGGTTCCCTCACTGTTTGTGTTGATTTGATGCATTCAGAAGTGGGCATGACACCAGCTTAAGGACAGGTAATTCACATTTTTTCCACCTGCCAAAGAGTTCTGGGAGCTGCAGTGTCTTAGCCACAAAACCATTACTACAAGACAGGTGCTGAATAAGCATTAAAAACGTCTTATGCTGTCACAGAAATGAGTAAGGTGGATGGTCTCTGAGGTCCTTGAGCTTACCAGTTGCCTTTACAGGTGGTTGAGGAGCAATTTACAGAAAGAGGGTCTGACCCACCAGTTTGTGGTACTTCATGGTTCCTTCACAGACATTACATAGTATTTACCCGGGCTTTGTTTTTTGTTTCACTTGAAAGGTGCCAGACAGTTGACCTCTGAGCTGTAAGTTTCCCAAAGTCACTGTGTTCAGTCCATATAAACCATATAAAATTTCTTCTGAGTGCAACACCATTACCTATGGTTACACTTTTTCCTCGTGTTCCAAATCCTATTGTAAACAATGTGATCACAGAGATTTCCCTTTAATCCCTTGTCAGAATAGAAATGCAACCTTTTTGGCAAATCAGAGATAGTAGGGGACAGCCTAGTTAAAGGAATATAGTATATGTGTTCTGTGGTGCTGACTGCCTGGCATGAGTCCTCTGTCTTGTCTGCAATTCTGTAAGGATAACTATTTTGTAAGAACTAGCAAGATAAAGAATGAAAGCAAGAAACATTTGGCAATAACACAGGGATTTATCCTTACCAATCTAGGCTACATATACATGTATGTAACAGTTGGATTTGATGATTTTGAAGGTTTAAAGGTCTATTTCAACCTAAACAATGCTATGACTCTATACACATGTGCATGTGTAATTACATATACATGTACACATGCACTAATGAACATGATCTTATGTGTATGTGCGTATGTCCTGTCCGTGTAAGTTAAAGAGGATAATCAAGGCAGGCAGAAAAAACCAAACCAAACCAAAAACAACAAACCAAAAACCCAGGAAAGAAACACAAGATTGGCATTATGACAGCATGATCAGGAGTTTCATGATAACTAGCTTTATGATAGTTGGTACCTGATGAATACTGTTTGAGAATTACTTTGCTGGAAAGCCACTGAGGGAAGCCAGCCAGATATTAGGTAACTTAAGACTGCTCAGGAAATCAAAACAAAATGACAGAGCCATTAACTCAGTGTTATGCTTTTGGTGGGAGAAAGGACTGTGGAGAAGGGGCCTCCAAGCCTCCTGAGTGGATTTTTTTCCTCTCTCATTAGTTCCAGTGGGGACATATATTTTTTGGAGAGAGTGCCATCATACGTTCCCCGAGCAGAGGGAGTGGAGGCACTTCACCTGCAGTGCCCATCTGGCCATCTTTGTTACCCACTGTAAGTCTCTGTGGGGCCTCTTCTGCAGAGAATGGGCATGGCTGTGCCACCCTTGTCGCTGATGGAATTGGGGACTAGAGTGACCACCTCTATTTCCACGCCTTTGTCAGCCACTAGAGGGCACAGAAGCTCAGGACTTGGGCTCCCCTCATCCTCCTAAAGAAACCGGCAAAGAAGCCGTCCGGGGACGGCTAGACGTTTCTCTCCAGCTGCATGTCCAGCTTTTGGTCATCCCAACTTTTCCTTCCATCTTTGGCTTCCCCCTGAGACATGCTTCTTCTGCTGGTGCTCATGTGACATTTCCAAACTGCTGCAGACATTAAGCTACTACACCACGTTAAGGGACAAACTGGCTGCCGGGAGTAGCACGTTTCCACTTTGGCTCTCGGTGGGAGCGTTTTGCCAGCTGAGCTGAAATTCCAGCTGTGCTGGCTTTCGGCATGCCGCGTCTGTAAACATCCCCACATTCTTTTGGAGTTGAAAGTAGGCTAGTGATACAGCAGGGAGTTTGCCTTTAAACCAGCTGATGGATTACCTCTGCTGTTCCAGGGCTTTGCTACCTGGTGGCATTTCCCCTTGCAGAGGTTCACGTGTTGTGCAGTGCAGAGCAAAGCCTCTCTCCTTGCAGTTCCAGTGCCTTGCACAGTTTAAAGTGCCACAGTGATGGCGAAAGGCTGAAAAGATGGGAACCAGGGGACTCAGACATTATTAGAAACAGTCTTTATAAAAAGTAGCTTTTGTGGTTTCAGGGCAATTATTTGGGATGTACTGTGTTTGTTAACACTGCTAGGTTTTCCCTGGTATTCCTGGAGCACTCTGTGAAATTACACCAAATGAATAGAAACTTTTGTCAGCCCAAATTTGAGCACTCAGGAATTTTGCAGAAATTGCAGGTCCAGTTCTGTTATGTGGAGTAAACTTATTTAATGGAGCATTTTAGTGCTGCTGAGACATCCAGCAGCAGCAAAATACTGATACGCAAGGTTCTGTCTTTTTTTGAGCAACTCTACTTCCTCTTTTTCTCATTGAAACATTAGAGGTTTGCCTGCATGGGCATTTTATAGTTCTACAAACTGTTGCTTTGTTGTAAAAATGTGACAGGTCAACTGTTGGAGACCTACATTGCAATAATACTTATGTGGTCACATCTTCGTTCCCACGTATTTTGATGGTTCCCTAGCTACCTTCCTCTCACTTTATGTCCAGGCTAGTTGGTTCAGTTGCTTCAGTTAACAATGTGTTTCTCCCTTCTTAAATACTGATGCATTTCTCTGAGCTCAAAAACTCCCCAGATCCACCCTCCTTGCTGCTCCCAAGGCACCAGCTTCACTAGCTTCAGGAGCACCAGGAAGATATCCTGGAATGGGATCCAGGGTGGGACAGCAGAGACGAGAAAAGACTGACTGTAGGACTTGTGTTACCTGAGTAAAGAGCAGCGTGTTCCCAGTATTTTGGCATAGACAGTCTGATTTAACTATTCAAAGTGAAATGCAGTGGCTTTCACCTGTTTTTTGTTACATATCTTCTGGCACAGCATGGAGATGATACCACCATGCACAAGGGAGAGGATGGCCTACCCTTGGGGCTGAACCTGGTGGAAATCCACACCACATGGAACGAGGGGTTTTGCTCTGCAGGAAAACCCAACTGTGCTCCTGGATACAGGCAAAGCATACTAGTTAGCAAAAAGAAATCATAACTGCAAAATATCATTTAGATGTAAATCTTGCACAACAGCCCTGCTGTCACTGACCCACAGACACAGAAATGCTTTCGAAGATTTGCACGATCATTTGGCATGTACTTTGTCAAGTGCCAGGGTCTCTTACTTACTCTGCATAACACCTTTCGGTCAATCACCCAACAAAGGTACCAATCTCAAGAAGCCTACTTCGAGAATAAATGTGAGGACTAACTGGAAGAGGCTCTGTGGAAAGCTGGTTAAGAATCCTCTAGGTTGGCTCTACTAGTGCTTTAAATTGGAATTATTGCTACCTAACAAAGCTGTCGTGACACTAACCTAGCTAAGGCAAGAAGCCAGGTGAGTACCCAGTGTCCCTTCCTGACAGGACTGTTTGTCTCCTGGTTGTTAGTGACTGCTGAACATACCTGGATACCTCCAATCATTGTTACCTGTCCTGTTTAAATTACACTCTAAAATAGCAGGGCACAGAAAGGTGGTGAATATATTCCATGCCCCAGAGCCTGCAATTTCTATTCTTCATGAAGGACTCTGTGGTAAGCAAGATTCTGTAGCCATTCATCCTCCTGGGGAACAGGCATATGAACATTATGCTGGGCACTTTTGAAAAGCAAGCAAGAGGCTGTATCCAGGCATACTGCTATGGTTTGATCAGGACATTTGCACAATGCAGTCTTGTCAGCCATCTCAGGACTTGGTATGTAAGACTCTTCCAAACTGGCTAACACAACCGGGGGCTCCTGTTTTGAAACACAGCAATTGCACTGATTTATAGCTTTGGGAAAACAGAGTGAAATCATTTGAATCAGTTTGGAACTTTGCCTTTAAACAGCTCTTTTTTCTTTATCTTTTTCTTTTTTTCCCCCTGGTTTTTTGGAAACCACTGATTTGTTGAAATCAAAATGTTTTGTGAAATGGGTGGGTTTTGGCAAACTGACAGAACTCATACAGAGTTCTGAGGAAACCCTTCCTGCCAGGAAATCAGCTGCCATCAGAAAATTATTTGATTTCTTGACAGCTCTCTTGGCTCACTGTCAAGGTACATGGCTCCAGTGCAACTTTATGTACAGACTGGACTTCCTCAAAATACAGCTCCGACCAGTATTACTATATGGAATTTTGTCTACCAGGTTGGGGACATCATGGCTTTCAGGCTTCCTGGTACTGGTGTAGGAACTTGCAAGCCCAGGGAACTGCTTTTCCCATAGTACACAAATCTCAGTGGTGGTTCCAGAGTTTTTCTTTAAAATATATGAGCACAATGACTGTCATTGTAAAAAACATATGGACCAAGCTGCTGCTGACAAATCTCCTCAGCTTCATACAGAAAATATCTTTGTGGTCTATTGGCAAAACAAACAAATAAAATATAGATATACAAACTGAAATGTCTTCTGCTTAGCCTGTTCTACAAGTAGTGTAGGGCTCTGAAGTGGAAGTGTCATTGCAAGAAAGGCCTGTTCAGTGTTAACCGCAACAATGAGATCACTGTGTCTTCGGCAGAGATAGCCTCATGAAAAAGTTTTCTAAGGTTTGTAGGAGGAATAAAGGGCCCATTTACAGCCCTCCCTGGGAAGAAGAACTAGGTTAAACAGCAAAGGGTATGAAATTTCCTCAGGGACAAGAGACTACTCTTTTTAGGGCTTAGATGGGACTCAAATGGTACATTACAATCACTCTCCTTTTGGGGGTGAACATCACCTCCAGCTCTTCTCAGAGGATTCATTACAAAGGACTTGCTTGCACAGCAGAATCACCCTATGATTTTATCAAGCTCTGGCATCCCTGCACGGGCAAGCCAAGGTGGAAATAGCAGTAAAATGACGCCATATAACTTTTAGAAGGAGCATTTAAGTAAAGTGCATTGCCAGTGTTTCTAAAGCATGTGAACCCTGTTATTAGCATATGATAACATTCAGGTGCTGCATTTTCCTGGCCATTGTCCTCCCTGGCAGGCAGATTACAGCAATTCAGACTCCTTTGTTTTGAGGAGCAGAACTGCTCCTATTGAGAGCTTTGCCCAATCTCAGGTGCTCATCAAAAAAAGGAATGAATTGGACTCAAGCTAATTGAGATTATCTCAGGGAAAATACATAGATACAAAGAAGTAAGTCCATGGAAGGGATGCTCACATCTCTTTGTCATGCCTTCTCAGCTATCAAAAAAGAATGAGTGCCTTCAGCAATGCTTAATTATTTGTTGCCTAATTCTTGCTTAAATCCCTTTATTTTCTTTGAGGCTGAAGTTGCCTCTGATGAAAGTCTGAATAAAAAACCTGAAAAATATTCTACTAAGTAGATGATCAACCATGTATCCTACTGAATTTTCTTTGCTCTAGCTCTTCATACAACATTATATCATGTATAGTGATAATCTTTTTCCAGCTAACCTATCTGCAGCATAGCATATTTAGTTTGATGTATTTATGACATAATATAAAAGTCGTGTGTAGGAGCCAGGAATGGGGAAACACTTGGAATGAAGTCAAATACAGTCAGACTAAGCATCTGAATACCCAGCTCACTCTTGCAGTTCTTATTCAAGTGAAATTCCCCTTGGATGGCAATTTGGGCTGAGTGAATTGTAAAAGGAGAAGCCTTAATCAGATTTCTCTAGATTGGAATTGATCTTTAATAGGTTTGGTGTGTAAATGGAAAACCTTCACTATTGTGAAGGCGTAGCCTTTGTGAAGTCTGACATTTGCAGACAAATCCTGCTTTGACATTTCCATAGTATGCAAAATGGTTTGTAATTTTACCCATCTAGTTTCTTGGAACATTTGAATAATCCAAAATGGCATTCTTAAATGCGGATAGATTGGCCTACCAGACACTCATTTGCAAGAAGTAACTTTGACTGATTCATAAGTAACTGCATTGGCAGGAATACTTAAAATCAGAGGAATTACATAACTGAAAAAAAAATTTAAAAGTCAGGATATTCCAACCTGTAAAGTGGGACTTGGCATGATGAACTCACAGACATGAACCGTGTGCTTTGCTGGCAATGCAAAAATTTGTTCCATGATGAATGAAATTAATAAAGCTTCATCTTCACTGAATTTGTGTCTTATGATTGCTTTTTTACCTGTTTTCTTACGTCTTAAGGTCTGGAGTATTCATAACAATTCTACCATCTCAATTCTCTGATATCAAACAGGAGGAGAGCAGTACTCCCTTTCGCAGATGCCAGGATTTTTTTTAATCCCAAACAGCTCAAAAAAGTTTAATCCTCTATCCTGTTGTAGATAAGATTGAATTGGTTTACAGGTGGAACACATATTTGGAAGATCATACAGATAACCATCACTCTCCCCAGGCCACAAACACACTGCATAATTATCCAGATTGCATTTCTTTATGGCATGGTTTTAAAAATAGCTCCAACTGCAGACCATTAGGGTGACTCCCATACTGATTAAGATAGTGGAAACTGTGACAAGGATTTGCCAATTACAATCTGGAAACAAACTGAGGTAAAGATCATAATGAAAAATTTACTTCTTTAAATTTAAATTCCTAAAAGAAATCATAGTATAATAAAAATGTTAAATGAAGGATTGCCCTCTGAAACAGCAATGCAATACAGTATTACTAGCACTGAATGAAGAAAACCTGATCAGGATTTGTGTGCAGAGGACACTGGATGCATATACGTTCCACTTGATTAGGAGCTGATGGCCAGAACACCAACCTGTCATTGATTTCTAAGCAGTATAAATTACAGTATTAACCATATTATATTGATTATATTGACTCATCATCCAGAAAGTTGTTATTAAAAAAACAGTTTGCATACTTTAATAGAGAGTGAGCAATACTGATGGTTAAATGAACAAATAGGAATTAAATGGTGATTTATTATTTATAGGTGGTTCATACCAGCGTAAATTTCAATTTGTTGATAAGCAGATCATAGTAATTTTTAAAAATAAATGAGAATGTATTTTGGAAAGATCTAAGATCATAAGTCCTCCATGGAAATATCTACTAACTGGTGAATAATTAAGACAAGTTCAGCTCACAATAGTTCTTTTAGCCAGTTATATGAGGTAGTTGAATTTGAGGTTGTTTAAATTAAGTGCCATGTTTTATTAATTAAGTGTGACAATATTTATTTTAATTATCTGTTGAATGGGTTGGAGGGCTTAGACATTATTGAGTAGGACACACAGACTTCAACCCAGCAGAAAGGAAATCTGATGAAGTTTGCATGGCAGCACTTCATCATCTGCTAAATGCAGTTGTTTACAGTGCTACTGTGTCTGCTGTGCACAGACACAGAACCCATCTTTGTCTTCTGTTGGTGACCTTCTCTCTCAGAAGGCAGTTGAATGGTGCCTATGAAGGATGAGCTTATGGCCTTGTGATCATATTTCCATGAGAAATGCACATGATAACATGATATGTAAAACAGATGCATTTTGTGGGAAAAGTTCTTACATACTAGCCCTGTAAAGGCAAGGAAGAAGTTCCTTTGTGATGATATATAAGTATTGAAGCCTCACCTGGTTACTGTAGGACGTTCACAATTAATTTTTTGTCTCAGTCTCATAGAAGCTATAAAGGGGACAAAAGATTTATGGGGGACAAACTGAATAGCTGACACCAGACTGCTTCTTTGCAAAGTGCCTGAGAACTTTAAAAGACAGTGGCAAAACAGCAGAAAGCCTACACCCAACAGAGATCAAAAGAAGTGCAGTAGCTTAAAAAGGGAACTCCTACAAGAGTGGCTGTAAAGTTGTTTGTGGGAATAACACTGCTTTTGGTCATATAACTGGGTGTCTGAGAGAGCTGGGACAACCACAAAGGGATGTAGTATGCATGCTGGGTTTTTCAACATGCTTTTTTCCTTTACATAATTTAATCCTGTGGTTAAGTTAAACAATATTTTGGTCTGCTTTGTCGCTGGTTTTCACACAAATTCTCAGAAAGGAGGTACAGCTGGTGTCTGAACTTGGTCAGAACTACTGAACTCACAAATCTTGATTTAAGAGCAGGAAGCATGCTAGATTTCATCCCTACCAATAGTTGTAGTCAGAGAAGAGGGGTAAAGGAAGGCCTTTTGGGACACCACTGATATATTGGCACTTTCGTGGCTAGTGGCACTGATAATGTATGTTTTCTCATTGACCATTTTTCTCCGTTGAAATTTCAGTGGTGGTGAGCTTTTCACTGTAAAGAAAATTTATTGACATGTACTTGAAATGCAGAAGATGTTGTTTTTTAAAGGATGGTCCCTTGTATATATCTGAATTAATTAATAGATTACCTCTCTTTATACTCCTTGTCTTACTTTTTTCCTGTCATAACAAAACAACCCAGAGCAATAACAATTCCAGTGAGTCCTGGGAGATCTCTCAAGATCTCTCCCCTCATAGTTACTCAACGCCCTTGACTCTGGTTGCTAACTTCCATCAGACCTTTCATCTATTTAGTTTTTCTAGGCCATGATAAATTTGGGCGTATAACCAGCTGTTTGCCCCTCCAGACAGGGGGTGGTAATTACAGCTGAAACCTCCTTAAACCTTTAGGTAAGTGCATAACTTCAGAGAAGAGTATGAGGCTGTGGATGCGCAGTATAAAACACCCTCTGCATTTCCTGCATTTCTCTTGGCTTGCTCAAAGAGGTTTCTGTTCATCTTTCTGGCTTCTATAGACCATCTTTCCCACTGAGAGGGAGTGAAGGTCACCAGCCCATGGTTGTGTGTTATAGTACAAGATCCATCCCACCTAGTTTTACTCCTTTTACAGTGGCATTTACAGCAAGAAACTAATGACTGTACAGTTCAGAACAGCTACATGGATCATCTACATATAAGATCTTTGTCAGTCTCTGAAAGTCTCTCACCTCCTTCTATTAATTGCAGAGAGAATTTACAGTAAACAGCCTTTAAATCTTCATGGTTCAATTACATTCCCAAAGTTATGTGGAATAAACCCTCAGAGGGGCACCTAAATTAGACTATTGCTCTGCTTGATACTGTAATCCCCAGATCTCTTTTCCCTCAGGAACTTGTAATTTCAATGCTGCATTCTGGGTTTCAAGAGAACCTAGGTTAATATTTAAGTATATCTTCTTATGCCTAAAAATCTAGTGTCATGTGAGATATTTTAGTGTGTCCAGTATAAAGATGGCAGTCACAATGCAATACATGTGCCTTTCTGGAGAAGCAGTTGAAGGCCATAAAAAATACCTCGTGGCATTTCTCTTTCGGCAACTGAATTAATCCTCTGTTAATATGAAGTGAATATGTAAGAAAGTGAGGGAGTTAGTTACCTTAAATCCTTGTGATTCCAGCTTTTGAACCTCTGAATATCATAGCTCACCTGTTATCCTTGACATTGGGTAACAAATACAGTAGACAAATCCCACTGGGAACTTCCAGCCTCTGTTGGTGCACAGTGGTCTGTGTTAGCCCATCTCTATAGACTAAATGGTATGTTTGAACAGATGCAGGTCCTGGAAACCTGCTGTCTATTTAAAATATGTATTAATAGTTTCCTTGAACTCCCTCTGTGATACCATAGGTCATCAAAATATTTCTTTAGAACAAAAAATACTCATCCTTTTTGCAAAGAACATCTTGACAGAAACACAACCTTGTCAAACTATCCTGCATCAGTGTGCTTCCCTTCTCTTCCTTTAAGCAATGTTTCATCATCACATGTACAACAGATGTTGTGAATCAAGATAATCAACCAAGTCTGAAAAAAGCCATAAGAATAAAACTGTTCTGTATTTGTAGCAAGAGACAGCTGAGATAGATAGAAAACCAACTGACCAGGAGCAAGAAGAGAAGCCAAAGTGAACTACCAAGCATTTAACATTCCCTCTTCTTCTCAGTAGCTGTAGTTAGGGTAAACTCTTTTAAACTCTTTATACATGGACTGGGCAGGACAAGCATTATAAACTACATTATAGCCATAACAGCTGAAGACAAGATGCATCAAACACTCAAAGGTGAGTCAGATCAATGAAACACATCCAAACAAAATAAACAAAGCTGTATTCAGTACTTCAAATTATTTGCTTCTGCCTTCACATTGCTCTGCATTGGCACACCTTCCTTGTGTAGATGCAAGTTGTAACAGTTCCCCAGGTAAACAAACCAAACTCTTGTAAACAAAATTTTTAATTAACTGGTCCGATCCACATCATGGATGCAAAACCATGTGAGAAGACATGCTCAAGGCCAGCTTGAGTGCCATGGGACTTCTTGGTGCAACTTCAACACCAAACAGACAGGGTTGTGCTGTGACTGGGCAGCAGCTGGCCCTGGTGACAGGGTAGGTGCACACAGGCAGTTCGAATTAAAACTTTCCAGAAGCACAGCCTTGGGTCCATGCAATGTGCATCCAGCCAGAGGTGTGCAGGGACAGAGATCACTTCTTTGGGAAGCTATTTCCAGCCACAAATTAACCTGGATAACACAGAGCTGTCAATTTTGACATACTTTAATGCTGATATAGTTTATGCTTGCATTAGGGTTTTTGCTGGTATATGTATGACACACAAGAAATTGCAATTTTAACTAAATCTCTATGCTGGTAGAAGTATAGACCTGGTCAAATAAAGAAAAGTATTAAATAATGCTTAAATCAGTACAGGTGAAAGTGGCCAATTTCTTCTGTTACTAACTTTCATACTTGTACTATGAGATAAAGACTGGCAGAAGACTTGGAAGTTGACAAAAAGAGGAATATATTTTCTATTTCTTCCTTCCCCCTCCATAATTGTAAGCTCCAAAGACTTCACTGAATGCATAATTTTTAAAAATAGAAAGGGATCTTATAGTTTATTTATGTATACTGAGTGACGCAGATTCATATCACTAAGAGAGGTGATACATACCAGTTATCCATTTTGACTTAAAGGGTTTGACTGCACAAAACTTACATCAGACTTATTTTCTTTGTTTCTCTTTTCTATTACATGGTCAGAAAGTTCACATGTACTCTGAAGCAGTTAAAACCCACAATTATTGGCTTTATGTTATTTGTCATGGCAATAAAAATGTATGAAAATTATTAATATGGTGCAGAAAAGCAGTGCTGGCATCAGATCACCATAACATTTTTGAAATGTGTACCTGTGTATGTTTTAGTCAGTAGACGTTGGAGATTGCCTGATTCAAATTAATTTTATAGAAACATAAGCAGATAGCCACAGCTGCACTTCACAACTGCCAGAGATTTCTGTACCTGGCAATTTTCCAGCAATCGTGCTAGGAAAGAACTGAAAAGTTTACCACAAGCAGCTATGCTGAGGCAGACTCCGGAACTGAAATAAATTGGCTGTCAGTTTACCATGTGGTTACTCATAAATGTATTGAATATTGGATTTTGAGTCAGTTTTGAAGTCAGGTTGTTTATCACTCCAAAGAGACATGTTAGAAATCATTGTATCAAAATTCATTACTGGATTTAATTTTAGGTTATTCCATTGCCTACAAGATTTGACATCTTTTGCCTTTCATAATATTTATTCTGGTTCCCGAATGACAATATCTTATGAATTACCTCATAGGTTTAAGGAAGGAGTAATTTTTGAAGTATTACTTTGGCTAAATATTTAAGCCATTTGTGCCTACAAGTTAAGCTTTTAATTTAAATGATAAAATGCTCATTCAGCAAACTGAGGTACCTCCTTTAGCCTTATTATTTATTGTTCTTATCATATTATTGGCAGAGAAATAAGGTGAGTGAACTTAGAGGACAGACCTGTCAGAGTATAGGAGGTAAGCTCTGTAAAGACAGCCTCATGCTGAAGGTCTACCTCTAAAGCCACAATTTAAAGCAAAGACTCCCCTGGCTTAGTGAGACAACAGGTCTTGGCTCTTCTGTAGTTGGATTTTTTTACAGCTTTAAATCAGGATCTCAAAGCTGAAGAGTATGGGCAATGATGGAGAGTGAAATTTGTGAAACTCGTTTTTAACAGTTAATTGAATATTTCAGAATGGTTTTACATGCAGTCATTGAAAGCACAAGCAGATCCTGTGTTTTCCTTCTGTTCATTCATTGACCTGTTTAATCTAACCTTTGAAAAATATCTGATTCTATAGATTTCTTTTTTCCCTCCAGACAATTGTGTGATAATCAAGGGCAATATTTTAAAAAGACACATGAGTAAATTCTAAACTGTTCTGGTACCAGCTTAAGGGGATGTGTTTTTTTTCTGTTTGACTCTATCTTCTGTGAAGAGCTTTGCCTACAGTCAGAAACAAACTGCTTTGTGAACAAATGGTCATAAGAAATTAGGCAGAGGAAAAATGTGCAAGTGCTTTGCTGGATACTAAACTTGTTGTCCTAATCAATGTGATCAGATAATTTCCAGCTGTAAAGTACAGTCTCTCGCTTAGTTAATTTCTTATTTTATAACTGTCCTACAGTTAATAATAGTGAACTGAAAAGATGGGAAGAACATGTCAAATTAAAAATTGCTTACCATTTCTTCTCATTTTGCTCTAAGGGAAAAAACCAAAGGCAGGCAAGTGTGGTTAGTCCAGGAAACCACTCTGTCATTTCTTAATTCTCAGCAGCTTAAATCAGGAATTTGTCTTAACTTCATGCTCAGCTGGTTCCCAATCCAACAAATCTGGATTTCTTAATCCAACCAATCCTTCTGGAAGTCGGTGAGTACCGTATTGGTATGGGCAATTGTTTGTGTCTCAGGTCTGGAAGTGTTCAGATAAGTCAGTGATGTGATGCATTGCTATGGGTGTCCCATCCCGTGCTTGGAATATTGGCATCCTGCCCTGTCCAACCCATCTTCATGGCCTGATAACACCAGAGCCATCCAGGTCTGAATCACTACTCGGTAAGTCCCAAAACTGAGTTGGATTCCCTGCTCTTCAAAGCTGTGACATTAGCTTTGGATCTTCCACCTTTGCCTCCCTCCACTAAGTACTTGGTTTAGGACCCAATAGAAGCCAAATGCAGCTTAGATGACTTCCTAAGACAGTATTTTTTTTTGCAGTTTTGTGGAGAACCTTAGAGGAATTATGGTATACAGCAAAATACTCTGCTTGCTGGTCAGAAAGTGTGAGGATGGGAGGATTAGCTACATTCCAGACAGAGGATGTGGCTTTTTCATCAGGGACATTTCTTCTGACTCCAGTTGTATTCAGCTGGTGGTGAATTTAGACCTTGAACTTAAAATAGCACAGACCTCACTGAGTGAGTCTTGTTTTATCTGAGCAGATCTGTGTATTTCTTCTGTAAGTCAAGTACTTGCACAATGTTCACCCATGCAGCCCTGAAGCAGGTCAGATACATGAAAACCTGATCCTGGGTAATGCTGTCCACGATTTGTGTGTGGAATGTTTCTTAGCTGAGAAATGAGAAATTCTGGAAGCTACAGGAAGTGCTGACATTTATGGGTAAGACAGTGAGCAAAAATGGATGAGAAAAGGGAGAACAAGACATCTCACAAGTGGCTCAGGGGAGGACAATTCCAAAAGAGGCCCAAGTTTCAAGGTCTCACTTTCAAGGTGGACAACAGCTGATGGGATATATGAAGCTGTTTTTCACATTTTTAAAGTACTTGTAGGACATGGCTGCTATAGGCAAGAGTTAGATCACTTACCTGATAAGCTGACAAGATCTGGATGAAAACTCTTCTGACACAGCTGAGAGCTGTTTTGGGCTGTCTTTCTCATGCTTTCCACATCTCAATTTCTTCACAATATGAAATGACACTGAGTAATTAATCTTCACTGGACTTGTCATACTAATAAAGACAGAGACCACAGGCAAACACAGTCTGCCCGGCTCAGGCAGACTGACCAAGTCTTGCTCTCCTCTCCATGGTGCCTGTCAGGGAGGCAAGAGCAAATCTGCAACTCTCTCAGCCAAGAGATGTTTACTGAGTAGCTGTAGATAAGAGAGGGTAGCAGCAAGACAGGAGACTAGGTCTTCTGTTTTCTCCTTGCTACAGTAAGGTGGATCAAATATTTTGGTATATCAATTGTAGGGAATTCTTAGGTTTTAGCAGAGAAAATGGCTAAAGGAAAGAGATCACAACCTCTGCAAGTACAATAGTTAACTATATTGCAGCACCCAGTGGTCTCAGGCATCATGACCTTAAGGTAGATGCTAAAAATCTTATTCTTGAAAATCAAAAATACGGATGACAAGTTACATGAGCCAGGACAATAGGTATTTTACAAATCTTATTATTTTACAGAGCGTATCTCAGAGTTTTAGCATTGTTCTACAGATCTTAATTCCTCATCCAGAGATGGGCAGAGCAACCTGCACTAGCACTGAGAACAGGAATATCCACAGTGGGACTTTGAGTCAAACCATTTCCAAACTCAGCTGAAGGAATGACACCGAATGAAAGAGACAGGGTTTTTTTCATGGGGATGAGCTCACAGGCACAGAGAAGGGCAGAAGAGCAGTGAGAAAACATGTGAGTGAGAAAGCAAATCTCAAAACAAAAAACTGTCTTTCTGTTATCAAGACATCCTGCCCAAACTTATGGGATTTAGGGCTAGAGGTCAGGAGGCTGCAGTTCCTTTTATGCTCCTTTTTTCAGGCTAGGTTATATCATCTGTTATTGCTTGTCAAATTAAGGACTCAATTCTAAGAAGGCAATATCCTGAGTTAAGGCAAGCAGCTACTTAGGCACTACCTTCTATTTTTTAAAAAAAAGGATTATGCAAGTTATCATAGGGAGATGTTTGATGTTAAAGCCAGTTAGATATATAAGACATGACAAAAAATCATGGAAAAAGCAGTCCCACAAAGTGCAAAGTTTACTAGTCCTGGATGTCCTGACTATGTTTATTTGTCTGGCAGTGCTCTCGGTGATTCCATGATTAATATCTTGATTAACGAAAACATGTGCTCTGGACACCAGTTCACATTGATGATGTTTTTTGTTTGAAATCTGTGAGTGAGGGATTAGTTTCCATGAACAGTTTGAAAAACTATTGGGGATAGATTGTCTTGCAGGCAGGGTTTTCAGTGTGGCACTGCAGAACAGGCTGTTCCTGGCCAGTGGACCTGGGGCGTTATGCCCCAGCTCTGCTTGTTCTGGAGGCAGGTCTGGCAACAGGGGGAAGGGGCACCAGGGCAGCTGCCTCAAACTGTGGCTCACTATTTTCCTTGGATTTTTTATGTGCACATACAACTCTGGCATCTTCCCTCCCACAGCCTGTCCTATCCATTCAGTGGAAATGACTCATCTCTCCATCTTGCATATAAGTTTTTAAATAATTACATTTGGACATCTTTTCCTTTTGCATCTTCCTTTTCTGCAAAATCAGAATAACATCATATGTATCTGCATGGGTTTTTATCTCTGGGAACGTGCTTGTTGCTGTTTATCTCTTCCACATACACTTGGGTTTAATGACCTTAAAGGCCGATAGTGTAACACGATTTTTCACTAAAGGAACTGAAGCTGAAATTGCAAGTTTATGAGTTTATGACTCAGCACCAGACCTGAACTGAGAGCAAGAGGAAAAGGAGGTTTTCCTATAAAGGTCTAATTTTATCTATAGCAGTAATAAAATCTTTTAGGGTCAATAAACAAAAAGGTCAGTGAAGCTGATCTCTTGCTTTCTTTCCTACCCTTTCTCTGCCTTGGGACTGGTTATACTTATATTATTACTACTGTATCGGGGAACAACTCCCATATTTCAGGCCGGAGCCTTCTGACTTACTCCTTTCCCCATTTCCTTTCTGGCTGAAGCACTGTGAAATTTCGGCCATGGACTCAAGAATTTACTGAACTTTCTTCCTGAAACTTGGTATTTTGCATCTCCCTCCTCATTTTTTAAGAATTGTGAACTTTCTCTTTTCAGAGACTCATTTTCCATTTTCTCTGTGCCTTACAATCAGAACAAGGTGAATTTTTACTCCCATTAACTCCCTTTCTGTGTCAAAACAGTTTGCGCAACCCCTTCTCCAAATTTGTGCACAGCCTATGATCTATTTCCTTTCCTGGCCAGAAGGTCAAATCTTCTCCTGGTCTCTGACACTAATTCTATGTTTACGATCATTGTCCTCTTTGCTCATAAAAAGCATCATCAACCCTAGCTTCCTGGTCAGGTGATTTTTAAGACTTCCCTATGAAATCACCCAGAAAATTCCCCCCATCCTCAACCACTCAGCTGCCCAGCTTCCTTCAGACCCACAACACAGGCAGTCATGTGTATCAGAGAAGATGATGCTTTCTCCTTTATTTTCTGTCTGCCTTTAAGAGCAATGTGGCAGATGGGTTCTCATACCACTGTTAGGTGACAGTTGCCATCCACCTCCATATCTTGGTGGCCCAGGAGAGAAATGCAGAGTCTCAGAGCAGGAGTAGTCCTTGGCTTTTCTTACTCTGACTCCAGAGCATGATGCTTACTTGATGTCAGGACACAGTATCTGTTCTTCAACTTCACGGGTTTACAGAGTGGGTGAGATGTCTGGACCAAGACCTGCCTCCAGAAACTCCTCCCTCCTCTACAACTGGTCCTACCAGACGCCTTTTTTCCTCTTTAGTATGTCTCTATGTTCTGCCGATTAAATCATATTGTTTCTCAGTTTGGAAAAATGATAATGGAGGCAGAATGTGGCACAGTTCTCTAAAACTAGGGTGGTGCAGGGAAAACGAACAGGGACCAATCATTTACAGTCTCTCAGAACATAAAATCTTAGGGGGCCCCCAATAAAATTGTTAGGCACAGTTAAAAATAGGCAAAAAGGCACAGCTTTTTGTGTTGCCTGTAGTTATATTGTGGCCAAATAAATTAAATAAATAAATTCCAAAAGGGATTGACATGTTAATGGAGGATGAGTACTTTGTTGACTATTTGATACTATGCTCTGGATGTAATTTCAGTTTCAGGAAATCTCTACACTGCTGATTTTTGCAGGCTGGAAGGCAGTAAAAGGACTCTATATGCCTTAATTCTCATACTTTTGTTTTAGTATCTGCTAATAATCACTGTCCGAGACAGGATACTTGGCTAGACAGGTTTTGATTTGGCTGGCTATGGTACTTCTTATATTTTTTAATTCATACTGGCGCAGCTTTGCCCAGAACTTGGAGTACAGAGTTTATTCTGCTCTGCGTGCTGCACTTCTTTTCTTTTGCTGATAGCCAAGAATGACAAATTTAAAATAAGACTTTTGACAGCAGCAGCATGCATGGCACAGGCTGCGTGGTAACGAGTTGGTTTTCCTAGTTAAGCACTGGAACAACTTCATTTGCTGACCATAAATGGGATCTGTATGTTCAATCCATTGATGGTGGAGAGGGCCTGCAGCTGGGGTGGATCACAGCTTACTGAGTCCAGAAGCTCTCAGCCCTGTCTAATGCTGTGATTTCAATTCATAGTGTGAAATTCAAGCTACTGTGTCGTAACTCCAAAGCCTGCTACAGCCTGGGAAAAAAAAATTTCACATGACCCTGTTGTACAGCCTCAGCAGGTAAGAATAAGGATGCTGGCAACAGGTAATGATTGGTAATCAATGTTGCACATCATGTTCACACAGCGAACGGAAACACCCTGCTAAATTAACCTGATCCTTGGGACCTAGGCAGTGTTACATTGATGGTTGGCCTCAATGATCTTAGAGGACTTTTCCAACCTAAAGGATTCTGTCTGATATAAACTCAAATCTCAGAGTAAGTAAATGAAATGGTCCACAGGCATGTCCTTTTCAAACCCTGCGCTGAAATGTAGGGTGTGAGGAATGATGATGTGTATGGACTAAAGCCAAAGAAAATATTCTCTAATATTTGGAGAAATAAAGCCTTTTTTTTTTTTCAGCATTTGCACACCAGGACACGCAGGAAATTTCAGGGACACATTAACAGAATCAATGCAAATGTTGATCAGCATTTTCAGCAAATACTGGTCTTTTTTCCTTGTTGGCTTTTGCATTGTTTTGTTTTGTTTATTGGCTCTTTTCAGTACCCCAGGGGGCTACTGGAAAGGACAGAAATATAAAAGTCAGTCCTGCAAAGTGCCAAGAGCTTTAGCCTGGCAGCACTCATGGGCAAGGTCTCTGCTGCCAGGCAGAAGGAGTCCTGTTAACAGGTGTGTGAGTCTGTAAGCTACTGAGGAAGAGATTCAACTGTCATAGGTCCCATAAAGTAGTAGCTTTTGGCAGATCCTGTTATTAATGATACTATGTTTGCCAACAACGTAAAACAATAACGCTTGTGAGTTAACCAAATTCAAATCATATGAAGATTTTCCTGCATTCTGTCCAAAAAGCTCTTGTAAGAGGCTGATTCATCCAATACCATTCCTATCCCAAGAGCAAGGGAAGATCACTTTCCCACTCTTTGACTGTGGGAAACAGAACCCAAATCAGCACAGATTTAGTACACTTGGTGGTCGCAGACAGACACTACCTTTTTTCTAACAGAGTTTGTTTAAGTTATGCTTGTGGCTGCTTTCTAAAGAAGTGACTGTTCTTTCGCTGTAAGGTTGCTCATATGGTAGAAATCCACCTAATCAGATAGATTTGAAAAACTGCTAGCAAATATCTATTTTCCTAGCTGCCTCAGAGCCATATGTCTGGCTTGCAGGTCCCAATGGATTAATGTGTGAAATTCAAGCCCTGGCTCTGTGGTCTTTATTTAGGGAGTTGCAAATACATGCAGAGCAAGCATTCTGAGCTTCCCTGCAAGCATTACGGCAAAATCTCGCAGCATTCACAAATTAATCCATTAACTCTTACAGCTTCCTCAGAGCCTTTCTACCCACTCTGTCATGAACACCTGATTAATATTCAGGAACTCTCAGGGCTTTTTGTGGGTTCTTTACTCTTTAGAAGGAAAGTTTGGTATCATGAACAAGGGTTTGCTATCATCTGGTTTACTTCCAATGAGAAGATAGAAGTAAAACTATGCCTGTCCTTTTGGCCAGGCTACCCCCTGCAGCTGCTTCTCATGGCTCTGTGATCCCTGCAAACCCATACTCGTACACTGCTGCTTTCATATAGGGAAGCAGAGTTCATACACTCTGCATGTCTTGATCAAGCTTTGGCACATTGGCCCACTTGCCTTGGGTAGTGACTTTAGTTGTTTCTAAGTTTTAACTCTACAGAAGCTGCTTAATTACCTCTTTCATGAAAATCAGAATAGTGCTCAGGCTACCTGAAATCTGATATTGTTAATATTACAATTGCTTGATGTTGCATGAAAGTGTAGGAATAAGGTGGTGTTACGCTACAGAAGGTTCTTGATGCTGATCAATGATAAGGTCCACACACAGGTTCAGGAGAGGGAAGGTCAAAGCCAAAAGCGTTATTTCAGATCAGAGTTGTGATCAATCTCCATTTCAGCCAAATGGAGTCTCTCATCAGAAACTGAAGTAAGGAACAAGGAGGCCCCCATTCTTCTTGGGGTGGGTTATGCCAGTATTAAATCCCATGATTGTGTCCTCCTGCCTGTGAATTGGACCAAAGCAGGAGGAATTGCAGGACTTGCCTTCCAGGGTTCATCTCTCTGGAGGTGATGACCAGGCCCAGGACTCTCATGCTGGGATGACAAAGCTCAGTTTGTCTATAGCACCCTAGAGACTGTGGGACATGATTTAAAGCTATTTTTATTCTTTCTTGACAGATTCAAGGATGAAACCTTGAACGCACAAGAGCAGGCTGTCCCAGTCTGCCGAAAGGTAAATCGACAGGGAAGACGACTGGTCTGGCTGAATAGGGAGACTTTGAAAGAAATTAGGGCAAAAAAGAGAGCCTACTGATTATGGAAAAAAGGNATTTTGTTGTAATTGTATTGCATGAGAAGTATTACATGAGCTCGCCAAGCTGCTCTCGATCATTTACCAAGTCATATACCTCCTCAGTCCTCACTGAGGAGGTCCCAGATGACCAGAAGTTGGCAAATGTCACGCTGATCCACAAAAAGGGCTGCAAGGAGGACTCGGGAAACCACAGGCCTGTCAGCCTGACCTCAGTGCCTGGCAAGGTTATGGAGCAGATCATCCTAAGTGCAATCACACAGCACTTACAGGATGAACAAGGGATCAGAGCCAGCCTGCACAGGTTTAGGAAGGGCAGGTCCTGTCTGACCAGCCTGATCTCCAGGTGACTCACCTGGAGGATAAGGA
>VYXB01004403.1:909-13673 GCA_013397135.1 Pachyramphus minor
TATTTCTGCATTACCTTTTGATATTAACAGATTTTAAAAAGCTCTCTTTATTGTCCCCCACATTTCTGGCCAGATTCTACTCCAGTTGAGCTTTAACTGCACAAATTTTCTCCCTACGGTGGTGAGCAGCATAGCATCTCTGTAGTCCTCCCACATCACCTGACCTTGCTTCCAATGTCCATACACCTTCTTTTTTGCCTTAGCTCCAAATCTTCTGGACCTGTTTGTACTAATTGTGTGGTTAACATCTGGCAAGTTGAAGTCTCCCATAAGGACAAGGGCAGTTGATTTGGAAGTGTCCCTTAGTTCTTTGAAGAATAATTTATCTGTATCATCGTCCTGGATAGGCAGTCTATAGTAGACTCCCACAATGACATCCGCATTATTTGTTTGTCCCTTAATCCTTACCCAGAGGCTCTCAACTGTGCCATTGCCAACTGTAAGCTCCATACATTCCAGCCCCTCCATTATATACAGTGCCACCCCACCACCTCACCTGCCCTGCCTATCCCTCCTGAGTTAAGCTACCTTATTTATCACTATGCACAAGAATGCGTACAAGCACAGTGGAGTAGCCAACAGTAACTTGCTACCATATAACATTTTCATACCTTGAATTTATACACCATGTTGATACAAAGTTTTAAGCAGAAAATGAGAAAGGAATTAGTAAAGACAAAGCTATTGCAAGTATTGTGTAAGATTTTGCTGAATATTGAAACAAGGAAAAGGCCTAAAAGAGTTAACCGAATTATCTCTTAACCGAATTACCTCTGAGCCCCCATCCCAAACCTGCTCTTGCTAAAAGAAAAACCTGTTCTGTTCTGTTCACTGTACCTAGACATCATAGAAGAACGATAGAAACATCATGTATAGATCTGGGGTAATAAATTAGAGCAAAGTAAGCTAGAGTAGACGTTTGAATAGAAGAAATAGGCAAGGAGCCCAGACTTTTTCCAAGCTTGAGTGAGCGGGTCAGAGACAATAGAAAAGACAGGGGGTCAAGCTGAGGAAGACTTCTTTTAGCCCCCAGACCCAAAAGAGGAAGGCCGGATCTCCCCTCCTTGGTCAAAAGCCAAGAGAAGCTCCGCCCAAGCCCCGCCTGAGCTCCGCCTATTATCAATATGTATTGATGAATGTTGTAATCACATGAATATGCATTTAATCATACATGAAAAGTGTATAAAAACTGTTGATTTTGTGTGAACCTCCGAAGCAGGTTTCTCCAGCATTAGCTGGCCTGTTTCCCAGCGCTGTCAATAAATACCTTTGCTGCTCAAAGATCAAAAAGGACTCTGGGCAGTTTATTATACCGGCTTTTTCGGATTCAATATATATATTAGAAGCTGTAGCTCTTGTGGTCTCCAGTCCTAATTAAAACAATGCTTTTCTCAGAGAGAAGTTTTAACAGCATAGCTTAGTAATAGTATTCAAAGAGAATAAAAATATCTGTCTTCATAGCATATCATCTTATATCAATTAAGCAAAAAACCAAATGCTTACCTTCATTTCTCCTTCTTCTACCACTAGCTGCCAATTGGCATCTCCTCCTACATCTTGCAAGGAATATGTCATATGGTTTTGTACCATTTCTTCCACCTTTAAAGGAAAAAATACACATTTTTAAATCATTCCTTTCATCTTCTTGGGCAGGGGACTGAACAGTATTGGAAGCCATAAGTCAATACTTCAAATCCTGTGCAGGAGCTGAACTTGAACAACAGAGCCTTCTATTACAGGTTAAGATCAAGCAGATACTTCTGGCCTTCAGAAGCAAAAGCCAAAATCTTGATTCAACTTCCAACTTCATTCTTTATGGGTACTTCCCTATCCTTCCTTTGCACCTTTCAACTGTCAAAACTCACAATTTCTACCTAAGACAGTTTTATTTCAGCATATAGGAAATTACTTCCAGTATCTCCAAATAGAATTACAATGCATTGTAAGACTTGAAAGCCAATATTCACTGAAGAGCATTTAAAATATTGATGGGGAGGGGACAGACAAACAAGCTCTAAAAAGGTGAATGCATATTGAAAGTTATATTGAAACATCAGTGAAGGAAACAGTCATGAGAAAAACATGCCTATTCATTGGCATCTTTGCACAGTTGCCAGCTAGAAAAACAGAACAGAAATGCTTACATTCAAAAAAATTATGATGATGCAGAGACTCCACTATTATAAAATATGCATTTAAAAATTACTTAGCAAGACAGTTGCACACTTTTCTTAAAGGTCAAATATTTGATACATTTTTAACAAGCTATGTGAATACTTTTTTTTAGTTCCAAACAATGTGCATGAAAATGGGGGGTGGGACGGGAAATGAATTTTTATTTTAAATCTACAGCCTTATTATATGTTTCTTTTGTGTCTGTCTCCCCCATTTCCAAATCCTATTCTCCCCCAAATAAAAACAGAGACAAAAATATAAACTATCCATTGCTGTGTAATGTTTACAAGTGCTGAAAACAATTTAATAACTTTTTCCACCTAAAAGGTAGGTGACTACTAAAACTCATCACAGCAAATAAGTCTATGTAATTGACACTATTTTCCTGAATCACTAGAAATACCTTTCTTAAAAAGGAAAATCATTGCAAGCAAAGGTTTGTCAACTGACCAACATACAGATTAGTCTAAGAAGAGTATAGTCCCAAGATTAATAGCCTGAACCTATGAGTGGTTTTTGTACAACTGGAAGACAAAAAAAAATTAATCAAGTCAAAATCCTCAAAGTACGACATACAAATAAAATTATTTCGAGAGAAATGCTACTTTATCTTATTTTAACTATGGAATTCTCTACAGAAACCAAGTTATCGGTCCACTTTTGGTGGTTTTCTTTGTTTTCTTTAATTTCTTTTTTAGTTATAATGAACTATAAACATCTATAAGATTTGTGTTTCTGCTTTTAGACAGGCCATCTTTTCCTGTCACTTACTAACAGATTTCCTACCAAATATTCTTCCAATTATTTTTTTTTCAATTGATACTGATGCCTTAAGCCGCTAATGCTTTTTATTTTTCTAATATTTGTAATATTTGTAAGTTTTACAAGTAGTGGAAATAGATTTTAGAAAGCAGCAAACCCCCCTCCTATCCCTTGTTCCTTTCCCTTTCTCTAGCACCCTTGTTTATACATTCCCTAACCCTTTTACCCCAAATCTAATAGAAATGTTTAGTCTTTTGTCAAGGCAAGGCCTAGATAGTTGACAGAACAGCATATCAGGGCCTAAGCCACAGAACACGGTCAAGAATTAGGTAGCTGTGTACCCTTTGTGCTCTGATGATGGTGAAGATGGGATGAATGGGGGGTCCCGAAGTACACCCCAGACTCATTTTAGGGGGGTGGACCCGGGGCGGACCAGAGTAAAGGCCACAGGGTGGACACATCTGGGATTGGATGGATGATATTATAAAAAGTAACCTCTCAGGCACAGCTGCGCGTGTCCTGTAACATCTTAACCTTGGAAAATAAACCCTTCTCTTATCTCACTCCTAACGAACTGCTCTGGAGAATTTTTCAGCACCTAAACACAGCGGCAACAATACAATGACACAGTACAGTGCAAGCCAGGTAAGAATGTGGGCTATTTAAATATTCAACTTACTAGCTCTAGGTCACACTTCTTTCAGAAAGGAATCCTCGCTATGCTCCCAACTTTATCTGCAACACCTTTAGGGTCTCTATCTCCTCCCCTAGCTCCTAATCTATTAGGGATAAAGCTGGCTTGTATGTGTTTGTTTTGTATTTTGCTGCTTTTTGCTTTATGCTAAATGCAGAAGGAGGAGGAGAATAGCAAAGAAAGAAGAGAATGAGGCATCGACAGGCGTATCAGAGAATCATAGAATATCCTGAGCTGGACAGGACCCACAAGGATCATTGAGTCCAACTCCTGGTCCTGCACAGGACAACCCCAAGAATCACACCATGTGCCTGAGAGTACAATCTGAACAGTTCAGGGCCTTTGTAATTGTTCAGCATTTAGCCCCCTGACTTCCTCTGAAAACGTGAAGGTCATTTTTAGTTTTTCTCTCTCTCTCTCTCCCAATAAAGTTTCATTCCTGCTAATACATCTTTCGGACAGCTTCCTCTTAGGTTTCAGAAAGGAGAGGTATTATCATTGCAGCTTTCAGAGGAGAGCGAATGTTGTTTTTCGCTAACAAGGAATTACTTCTATTTGACCAAGTAATTGCAGTGCTTACAACTGCTTTGTGCATACTACCTGTTCAAACTGTGATCTACCATCTACCTGCTGGTCACTGTCAGCCTGCACCTATTTCAGGTACCACATTAGGCACAGAGTCAAGATTCACAGCTTCTTTCCCAGTGGGATGGCCACACTATTACCTCTGGGTTCCTGGCAGACTACAGGAATGGTCTGCAAAAGTACCTCTATCCCATGCAGTCTTGGTCTGAACATTAAGTGGGCAGTTCTTAAAGGCCCTCAGAACATCTCAATCTATTTTAAAGTCTGATAGTCCTTTAAAAGGAGAAAGTGATCTGCAACACATTTGCAGCATTTTAAGCCCACAACCTCCTACTCAACTGGCAGAGACAAATAAATGCCTTTCTGAAAGCACACTGAAGAACCAGCTCCTGTCAGAATGTTTATGCTTCTCGATCTTAAGAACAAAGCTGCAAGTTTCTACTTGACCTTTTACTAAGATTTCCTTCATATAAATGAAGTCTAGAAGCAAGTCCCATTTGTTCAGAATCAAGATTTAGCTTGCCTTTCCAAAAGCCAAATCTTCAGCCTGGGGGCAGAGGACAATTTCCTAATAATATAGTCTACAGCAGGTTGTCACCAAAAGGTGTGCTGCTATTCTCTTCATGCTCTCGGTTGTCTTTCACCTGCTTGTTAGCTAGCAATGAAGCTCCAGAGCAGGTGGAGCAACTTACTGAACTGGCAAGTTTGCTCTAGGGAAGATATGGGGAAAGAAGGGGGCAGAGGGGAGTAGGTTTCTTGTAAGTTAGCAGGATCATTCTGTAGTGAGTCAGTTAACTTGAAATCACATTCTAAGACACTGGGTAGTAGCTTCTACATAGTATAATCCCTGCAGCTGCTGGAAAGAGCAACACCTTGACCCCATAATCCAGTCCATTTGACCCGAACTTTAGTGTCAATTTGCATTATTGTGATAAGGATCTGGTCAACCTCAGGCTTGTTTTTAAGTGATTAGGTTTTCAGCCACACTAGTGGTCTGAGACTCAGGTTTACCATATGGATCCACAAATGTTATCCCAGACATAAGAGATGAAAATGAAAAGGTTCAAGTATTTTAATGACTATGCATTTCCCTTACATTGAACTGGCAATGTAACCTGATAGACAACCAATTCTATCTTTAGAATCAAATTTGCTTTCTATTACTTGATTTCCCTCTTCCTCCCAAACAAAACCAAACTTGAATTACTAATGTGACTACTGGAATACTAGTAGATCAGCCTATCAGTGTTGTGCAATATGACCCGCATACTTTTTCCCCTTGTGAGAAGTTCAAATTCCAGAAATTAACTGACTGCAATAAGTCAAGGCAAGTGTTGGGATTTAAGTCCAATAAGCAAGTCCTTAAGTGTTAGGGTTCTGCTCACAAAGCTGGTGGCAAGGTATGCAGGTAGCATGATTCCAGGCTCTATTAATCAAAAGAAAATCCATTCCTTCTATTTGAAAAAGCAGTCTGTTTGCAGTGTTAGTTAATAATTTAAAAACAAACAAACCAACCCCAAAACAACAGATCCCAGAAGGAAGACTCATATTCACAGTCATATGGACCACAGCAGAAGGAAACTAATGGCATGAATGCTACGTCTGAATGATTTATTTTTTTTTTTGAGAATAAAGACAAAACACATGAACTTACTTATCTAATTCAACTCTAAACTATGATCTTCAGAGCAAGCAGCTAGAGTAATTTTGTACATAACTAAATTCACTTGTACAACTAAATTCACTTATTCAGGATGTCAGACATTTTCTGAAGGATAATTGAATAGATTGGAATTCTTCAGTAAAAGTTCTCATATCCACAATCTCATTTTTTAACAACATACTTCATGACCTTTTGGTAATAAAACTAGTTGTAGAGGTAAATAATTATAAAAGAGAACCTTAAAATTTGGTATCTTAAAGTTATTACAAGTGACAACAAATTTTAAAGACAAAATTAAACCTTTGATTTAAACCCACGAAAAACTATTCAATTTGAAGCAAAGACCATCTCCAGCCCGTGCAAAACATGCTATTTTTTTACTTTTATTATAATCAGAAATGCAAAATTTTCAAGTTGTAGGTATTTTTATTAAAGCTACTGAAATCGATCCAACAGTTTCACAGGATTTGGGCCTCTGCAGAAGTAATATGCACGCAAGCAGAATGCAAAAAGACAACCATTTAATATAGAAATAGATAACTTCTTTTTTTGGTCTCAAAATACTACTTTAAAGCAAACAGTGATTTATGTAACAAAAAACCCAGGTTCTAGAGAAGAGGATGAAATGCAGCAAAGATACACAACCCCCGCTCTACACATTAATACAGTACCTGGGCGCTGAATCTGTGAACATCAAAGGCACTGACTAGATCAATGGAAGACATGGAGGAAGAGCGACTATAGGGCTACCAGAGACAGACAAAGAAAAAACCAAGTAATCAGAACAAAGGCACAACAGAGCATTCAGTACCAACTTGTAAGCACAAGATAATGAAGAAAATGAAAGCAAAAGCACCATAAGCAGCAAGCACAGAGGCAAATGCTCATTTCATGCACCTATTATGTATTATGCTCCCAGTGCCGCCCTAAAAAAGGCATGGTGGTTCCATTAACACTAAAAAAAAATAAATTGATCTTAATGCAAGAGACTGGATTTTTTTCCCATTGATTGAATGAATTTTGGTGAAGGTATCTTAAAAACACCGAGGTTAGCAAGTTGGTGTTTTTTTTTCTTTAATATGTTTTCTAACTGACCAGCTTGATACAAATCAAGAGTATTCTAAATAGATACTGAAATCAGGAACTTTTTTAGCCAAGACAGAAAACAGTCCTTCTCCAATTCCAGCTACTTCAATTGAAAATGAGTAAAACACTGAAAGTTATACTAGAAACACTTAAGAAATAATTAAAAAAAAAGTCAATCTTACCTGTGGAGAGTACAGGATTGTGATGAACAATCCGTCCTGCATTTCTGTAGGCCCAGCCTTTAGCATAACTGAGCACAAACAGCATGGGAACACTGAACTGTTTTGATAACGGACCTTCTGGTTTGAAACACAGAGACTGCTGTGCCAAAATAAGGGAGGAGTCCCAGAAGGTAAACAATGATTTCACACTGTGTGGACACCTGTAGCAATCCAATGAAGTGTGTGATAGTAATGCATGTTTAGTACATAGATCCAATAGCTTGAGAGTGACCACAATCTGCGTGTATTGTAAGTGTATAAAAAGGGCAGTTTATGTAAATAAAGTTGGAACACTGTTGATCAAATTGGTCGTAAACAGATTTGGTTCTGAGCCCCTCCGTCTACACTTACCTATCCATATAAAATATATAAATATACAAATTATACAGAGGAGATAATGAGAAATATCTTACCTTTTGGACAAATCTATGAGTACCCACAGCAGAATATGCATCTCCAGAAGGTAAGGATGTTGGCCAATGTAATCTAACCTTTTCACTTTGGGACTGCAACAAAATAGGTTTAATTACTGGTAGTCAGCTGCTACTGGATGGACTATGAAAGAGTGAGGCACCTTCAATCTATATAGTGCCTACAATAACTAGTGCTGTCCATGACAGACATGAAGTTGTCATACTGATGGAGTTCTCAGGAAGAAAATGGGCCTAGAGGCTGAATTACCCATTCATCTCTGCTTCAAGGTATATTTCTATGTTAAGCAAAATAGATTGGCAGCATTACGGATGTTGCATCCATGTAGTAGTGCAACAGTCACTCTAAACTTATACTTTCTGCTAAGAGACCCCAACATAGATAAGCTCTGCTGGGTACTATATGTCCACTAGAAAGTCTTATAATTCTTAACCAAGTCATTGTATTCACTATATTCATAAACCTAAAACCTTTTAAGACAAAGGAGGCACCACTTTCCTATTCCCTCTCATTTTATACACTACTATTCAAGAAAAGACTGGATGTGGCACTTAGTGCCATAGTCTAGTAACTGTAGCGGTAGTGGATCAAGGGTTGGACTTGATGACCTCAGAGGTCCTTTCCAACCCATCTTATACTATGATTCTATGATTCTATACTATATGTTCTCATATTCTATATATTCCATCACACACATCCCTTTTTGATCCTTGTCACTGAAGTGTATTCAAGAAATGAGTTGGAGAAATAGCCAGAGCCTACACAATTTTTAAACAAAACCAAAAACCAACAGAGCTACGTCTTTCCTATTTCACATACTGCTACAGTCAAAAGAAACTTAGGTTTTGAAAAATATCTGCAGTATTAGATAGTCTTATTTGCACAGGGCATCCGTTACATATAAATATAAGTTTTATACAGGACTAATACACTTATTTAGGAGTTAGAAACTAGAGACAATCAATTAGCTTAACACTTATATTATCATTTTCTATGCAAGCTGTCAAGTCACTTTCTCAAAATTAGTGTTAAGCAATGATATTTAACTGTATAAATATTAAGTAGTGAATCCCACTTATAAGTGTCAGTATAAAATATCTACTTTCAGGAGATGCACCCCAGGACTGATTAAGTCACAGAAGTCTTCCATGAAGTGCCCATCATTAACATATTTTTCAAGTATCAATACCTGTTCTTCCATTTTATCCTGTCTATCGAGAGCAGCTTCAACAGCATCAAAGAATTCTTCTTCATTAATCAGACTATTAGGACCCTCCTAGAGCATAAGAAACAAAACGAGTTCAAAATTTTGGAGATGGGAGCTCCACTTAAGTTCAGTATTAGAAATAGCTATTCATGTATTATGCATATAACTGACAGAAGGAAATTTCTTTCATAGATCTTAAATATTTTAACCAATATTCTTACATTAGAATTCATCTGAAAACTCTACTTGTTAAAGGAAGTTATTTTGTTTGACTACAATTTAGGGATAGTGATATAAACAAGCAAAAACCCCAGGAAGCTGAAGACTGAGTGACAGTGTCAATATGCTTTGATATCAGAGTCAGGTTTTAGTTACTATATATCTTCTCTTAAAAATGTTTACAGTATGTCAGTAAATATATTAACATAATTGTGTATTTAGATTTCTTCCAAGTATTCTAGTGCCTTAGGGTAAATTTCAGATATGTGCTCAAAGCACAACAACACAAAATCCTGTGGATCACTACTGAGAATTCTTGGAAAGAACAGTTTAACAATAAACAGCAGGTAGAGTTGAGTCATTTATTAAAAACTTGTGTCCACTAAGTAAAATGATAGTTTAGGAAAACTAGGTTTATCACTTTTATTGTATTGCAAAACAAACCGGTCCAGTAAATTTTAAAAATCTACAACAGGGATATCTGGGAGAAGCAGCTGGGTTCATAATTAGGTAGACAAAGTGCAACTTCCTATCCATCTTTTTCTTTTGTGCCTCAGTCACAATGGAGAACATAAGCTTATATAACCTTTTAAATATCTAAACATATTAAAACTATTTCTCAGGCTATGATTTGTAAGTAGAAATCTGCTTGATTAATGTAAATTAAAGGGTCAAATTCTTAAAAGTTATGCAAACTGCATTATAGGTGCATTAGTTTACATTATTTTTCAGAAGGCAGTTTAAGAGCCTTAGACTTTGCTTAAATAACCAAACTGAGGAGGAAGTTGATAAAACATGCAATTTAACATATGAAGCAGAAGCTAAAATCATTGAATTTATCAATACATTTCAAGTGGCAGTGACAAGTTAAAAATCAATTCAAATTAAACTTCAGATTCTAGGACTACCTCTGCAGTCAGGGCTTTCATATTTGCATTACATATCTATACAGCTAACTTATTAAAATGTAAGAGTACACAACTTGCAAATGAGCAGTATAAAATGTAGAAAAAAAAGAATTAAAAAGTCAGCAGTAATATCTGCAAACAAAATGCTTTAGACAAAACCAGAATAAGGAAACCTGAGGTGAAGACAGACTTCTATTCTCAAAACAATGAATGATTTAGATTCTTCATTTAGTTTCAGTTTCCAAGGCAGAAAAAGTGGCATGAACACACTTGCACAGCCAAAGACCTTGATTTACACACACACTCCTTTGAGAAACAAACCAATTTTTAACAGCCTTAGCATTTTAAAAAATTTCAAAAGCAGAATTTGTACCTCATAGTCTGGCCCTCCAAAGTGGGACTTTTTCTTCAGTTCTGTCATAGCACTTTTGTATGCTTCTTCAATTCTTCTCCTTTTCTCTATGTCCTGTAAAATTACATTATCATTTGATGAAGCAAGAATGAATTGGTTGATAAGAGTCAACATGCCAATAAATGGAATGACCAGTATAGGTTTTATTCCCAAGTAACAATTGCAAAGATACTGATTTTCTGATTTTATTTGAATGCATGCATTACATGTGCCCATATAGATGCATATATAATACAAAGCTTGGGGAACTAACTACCTGGAGCATAACTTATTTAAGTCACATGGAAGAAACTAGATCAGCAAGAAAAATCGGGTATCTAGTTTAATCATAGCTATTCATGGTTTGTTGAGGGTCAGTCCCACTTCAGTGCCTGATAAAATTATGGACAATATTTTGGGAGTTATCAAAATACATCTGAAGGACAATCAGTCATTTGTCACAGCCAGCAGAGGTTCACAAGGGGAAAGTCCTGCTTGACAGACTTAATTTCCTTTTATGACAAGATCACCTATTTAGTTGATCAAGGTAAGCCAGTTGATGTAATCTTTTGGGGTTTCAGTAAAGCTTTTGATACTGTCTCTCACAAGATCCTTCTTGACAAAATGTCTAGCCCACAGCTGGATAAACGCATCATGTGGTGGGTGAACAACTGGCTGACAGGCTAGGTTATACTAAATGGGGTTACATTAGGCTGGTGACCAGTCACTAGTAGGGTTCGAAAGGGCTCCATTCAAGGACCAGTTGTCTTCAACATCTTCATAAATTCCTTGAATGCAGGACTCAAAGGGATACTAAGTTTGCTGACAACACTTAATTGGCTGACCCTGTTGACTCCCTTGAAGGCAGAGGCCCTGCAGAGAGACCTCGACAAATTAGAGGGCTGGGCAATCACCAACTGTATGAAGTTTAACAAGGGCAAGTGTCAGATTCTGCACCTGGGGTGGGGCAACCCTGGATGTCCGTACAGACTGGGGAATGGGAGGCTGGAGTCCTTAAAAGGACTTGTCCCTCCCATTTCCGGTGTACTCTCGGACTCTGGCACAAGGCTGCTCCATGGAAAGAGATGTGTGGGTTTGGGTTCATGGCAAGTTGAATATGAGTCAGCAGTATGCCCTGGCAGCCAAAAGAGTCAACTGGGTCCCGGGGCGATCCAAGCTCAGCATCCTGAGCCAGTAGAGGGAGGTTGTAGGAGCAACTAAACAAGAAAACACCAGCCATCTGGATGATAGAAGAAGAAAATATTAAAGCAATGGAGTAATAAAGTTACAAGAGAGTTCTGCCTAGACAAAGTCCCGTGGATTCGTTTGCCGAAAAGGGTGCTGAGTGAGGGACTTTTGCTGCAATTGGTGTGAGACATTTTTCTGCACCGTGGTGAACGCACGACCTGACGGGTGAGTAGAGAAGAAAAAAAGACAAAGGAAAAAATAGAAAAAGAGAGAAAGAGAAAAAGGAAAAAGAAATAGAAAAAAATAATAAAAAGGGGGGAATTTTTTTTGTGTGGCCACAGCTCTATTAGAATAGAGCACAGTGGCACTTGTTGAACAAGGAGTCACAGGGTTGTGTTAGAGATGGGGCAGACTGCTTCTAATGAACTTGGGTTGTATTTTCGAGTTTTTGCAGCAGATTTTAAAATCTTCAGGATATTGTTTAAGTGACAGGCAGGTGACTTCCCTATTATTATGGGTAAAAAGTAATTGTAATTGGTTCCTGGAAGAAGGTTCATTGTTGTGGGTTTGCTCTGGACCAATTTTTTCAAACCCCCCACACAATTGCTACAAGTTGAGAGAGGTCTTATACAGACAAAAGAGAGACTTGATGTGGGGGAATAATATTAAGATTTATTATTAGCAGGATAAAGACTAAAGAATAATATATATAACAATTCTAACTAGGCTTTCTTATCTTATGAAGAAAACGCTATGTATTTACAAAAAGTACCCCTCCCCCGTGTATCAGTCCAGGAGGAGAAAGTCTCTTCTTTCTGAAGTAATTCTGCAGCACTTGAAAGTTTCTCTTCTATTATCTCTAGGGCGACAGCTTCTATATGTCATAGCTGGAAATTTTTCTCTCTCTCTCTCTACTGCATGTCGACCTCAGGACGGGACCTGCCCCTCTCCCATTTGGGCCAGGACCGGGCACCAGGGCTCCATGAGGTCTTCCATGGACTGCAAGGGGACAACTTGCTGCACCATGGTCTTCATCACAGTTACAGTGGATAATGGGTTTTGAGTCCTTCCCCTGCTGCATGGAGGTCCCATCCCATGGGAGACAGTCTTTGGTGGATCTCTCCCCGTGGGTCCACCCCTCGGGCAACAGCTCTTCCATACTCTGCTGTCCTTTAGGGTCACAAATGAGCTGGGGTCAGCATGGATCCCTCACTGGGACTACAAGTCCTACCC
>VYXB01004406.1:0-13358 GCA_013397135.1 Pachyramphus minor
GTTCCCACCCATGTCCAACAAAGTAAGTAAAGAGTTTCTTCCTTATATCTAATCTAAACCTACTGTCTTTCATTTAAAAGCCATTAACCCTTGTCTTGTTACTACTTGCTCTCATAAAAAGTTCATCTCCAGCTCTCTTTTAACCTTCTTTAGTTACTGGAAGACTGATTACAAGGTCTGCCTGGATTCTTTTTCTTCTCCAGGCTAAGCAACACCATCTCAGTGTGTCTTCATAGGGGAAGCTATTCAGCCCTCTGATCATCTTTGTGGCCCTCCTCTGGATCTCCTTGAGCCAGTCTGTACCTTTCCTGTGCTACTGCCCTCAGAGCTGGACACAGTATTCCAGGCTGGGATCTCATGAGAGCAGAGTAGAAAGGGAAAACCACCTCCCTCAATCTCCTGGCCTGCCAGGGAAGAAAGAGGAAGCTGGGATATTTGGAGTTAGGACATTAGTATTCCCAAGTAACTGTTACACATAATGGAGCCCTGTTTTCTAAGAAGTGACTAAACATCTGCTTGCTGATGGAAGTAGTGAATTAATTTCTTGTTTTTCTTTAGTGTGTACACATTTTTGTTTCCCCTATTAATCTCTATTTATCTCAACTTACAAGTTTTCTTCCTTTTGTTTTTCTCATTTTGCCCCTATCCAGAAGGGGCAGAGTGAGCAAACATTAGATGGATTTTTAGCTGCCAGCCAGGTTCAACCCACTGCCAGAGGACAGTGATTTCTTTTAATACCCCGAAAAGCGTTAATTTGTGTGTTGTGTCTGTAGCACTCCATTCTGTGAAATTTCTGGTATATCTGTCATTTTGTTTCAATTTCCTTGTTTTGTTTTTCACTTGTTTTGAAAATTAAAATACTGAAATGTAATCATTCACATAAACCTGTTAATAGTCATCTAGTACTTGAAGCAGGACTGCTTTCATAGCAGTATTTTTGTGATTTCTTTTCCCTTAGACTTTTTTTGCTATGCAATTTTTCGTTAGACACAAATGGATGAAGAAGTAAATATACCTATCATAAAACACCTTTCAGAATTTGTCAAAAGTATTTTTTTGAAATAATCATCTTTCCATTTATTACTTCTCTCATTTCTACTCTGTGTATTATCAGAATCCTGCATCATAAGAATCTATCATGTGGTCTTGTCACTTGGTCAGTTTGGAACAGATCTTGATAGTTTAGACTTGAATTGACTTAAGGTTTTTTTCTTACTTTTCCATTACTTGTTCACTGTTCCATAGAACTTTTGCTATTAATATATCATTTCACTAATTTTGGCATTCTGCTCAGTATCTCCTAAACTTTCCAATTTGACACTCATTCTAATCCCCGTTGAAATGGAACACAATGCATGTTAAGTGGTGTGTTATGGTTTATTCATATTACTCTTTTTATGCCCAGTGCAGACTTTCCTAAATATGACTGGTATATTTTGAGACACCAGCATATTCCTGAACATGTATTAATCTGTCATCTTGAATCTTATCAAAGCCAATAAACACAGATAATCCTCTTATTACCTAATTAGCAGAGATATTATGGGAACAATTTGATATATAGTTGGGAGGACATATTGAGGCTCAGGCACATACAGTCTACTTTCCTTGTAAATTATACTTTAGATCACCAGTGTGGAAAATATCATTTCACACTTGATTTGCTACTTTAGGAAAAGAACATTAGGATTCACGTTTCCTTCCCAACCTTCACATTCCAGGGTTCATCTGACATGTTGCCATAAATGTGGTATGTACTACATACTGCAATGTAGCCTCACAGGTATGCTAAAAGACCTCATTTTTCCCATCTATCCATCTATCTGGCATCATGTTGTCTTTTCAAAACTAGAATACTAACAATATCTATTTCCTTGATACTTTAGTGCTTTAATATTGTTTCAGCTCATTTGTTGAACATTGGTTATAAGATCAGCTCAGCATGAAGCAGAAATGTGGGTGGTCAGAAGGGTAAAGATAAGTTTTACTTTGATGTGAAGAACTTCAGGGGTGAAGGGTTCAGAAAGGGACCCCATAAATTAATAATGAGTTAAGTCTTAAATCTAATGAGAATTAATCCTTACTTTGAGGTGTTGAATTGCCACTCCCTAGTGTAAAATGAATTAATATGACAAGAATTTACTGTAAACCTAAATCTTCTACAGCTGCAGAACAGAGTACCGCAGATGTGCAGCACAGATACCTCTACTAGGGGAATTCTGACAGCTGTCATAAACTCTCTACTCATTGTCAAGTGATTGTCAATCCCATTACTTACCTCTTTACATGCCAAGGAAATGCTTCAAGCTTCAGGCAAAGTAAAAGGTAAAGTTTGAGAACCTATCACGGTCTGCTTGTAATACTGGTTTTATCAAATTCATATGTAAAACTCATTTGTAGAAGTAAATCAAATGCATTCAAAAAACAACCAGGACTCATCCATGTAAGTTACATGGATAACAACAAACAATATTTTGAAATCCTGGTAATCAACCTGTTTGTTTCATATCAGCCATAAATGATCACAGTTTGGGTAATAAAGAACCATTTAGCCATTAAGTAGTGCAACTAACTGAGAAATGTCTGAAATTATGTAAATTTAAACACTGTTAGAAGAAGAGAGGCTTGAACTGTGTCAAAGTTAATTCGGTAAGTTAAAGTAATAATGAATGCCAACAGTGCAGAGCCTTGGCATTAAGCAAAAAGAAAGGAAAAGAGACAGCTAGGCCATTCTAGAGACCTGAGTTCCAGAAGTCTATTTAAACCAGAATATGCCAGTAAGAAATTCCTGCTTTGAATTTCAAAATGTCAAAAAGGAGAAGAAATGCAAAACATATTCTGTCATATTCTTTGCAAGCTGTGATTCACTTCCCAGTTGAAACATAGAAAATTTTCTCTTATAGCCAAATATTGACCAAAAAGAGGCATTTTGATGGAGTCTGAATATATATATCAATCATCTATTAATAAAGAAAGTAAAGGTTATTGAAACTATATGAACAATGTGTAATGCTGAATAATAAGGAGGTCAAACAACCTTTTTTTGTTTCTTCCTGAGGCCAAAAATAACATTTAGATGTTCACAATATTTTCAGGCTTTATGAATGTTATATCATTAACTATTCTCTGCCTGGAGAAAAAGGAATTTATAAGCTTCAGGAGTGTATACACAAATAATATAATATTAAATAATTCTTAATCTGAGAAGTGATTTTATATTCAGTTGGTTCTGAAATGGTATAATTTCTGATAAGTATGCAATTCAGCAGAAAAAGGAAATGTTACACTTACAGAAGACAAGAAATCAAACCATATTATTTTAATAATATTTCTATATTAGGGTCTGGGGAGGGTTAAACATGATCAACTATAGTATCATTTAGATTATTTAATGGCATATAACAAAAAAAATAAATTCTGGAATCCCTGATGAGAACAACTGAAACTAACTGAAGTTCCATCTCATCACATAATCATAATCACTGTATTTGTGAGAAATAGAAATAGAAATTCAAGAAATTGAAAGGGTGAAGTTAAATAAAAAGAGGTTCATTCACTTTCCTGTCATGCAAGAGTCAGTGGATAGCGGGTGGATAAATGAGGCAAAGTGCACCATTAAACATGAAAGACCAACTGAGGTTAAAAGAAGTCATGCTTGCAAAAATTTCTTCAAAATATGATACGTTATTTTCTTTCAAGTACTCACCAAGAATAAAATGCTGGCCCTGGAGAAAAATTTCAATTAAAAGAAAAAAAAACAACTATTGTATAGATTACTGTGGGAGAATATATGCAATTTACCACAAGTCTGTTTATTCTCAGCTCTTAGTTTTCTTTAAAAGATGAATTAAAATTATATGGTAGATGTACTGAAAATGAATTATGCATTCCTTATAAAATTCTCATATCTAATCTTCTTTATTTATAGGTAAGTGTATGATCAAGTAATCACAGAGTCAGACAAACACTGAATAAGAAAATAGTTGACATCAGCCTCTTTCTTCCAACCCACTCCCCTGCTCATCCAAGGCTGTGTCCAGATGGCCTTAGAGTATCCCTAAGGTGGGAGACTCCACTAACTCTCCGGGCAATCTGTGCCAGTGCTCAGTTACCCTCATAGTAAAAAAGTGTTTTCTGATGTTCAGATGGTACCACTTGTGTTTCAGTTTTTGCCCATTGCCTCTTGTCTTGTCACTGGGCACTGAGAAGAGTCTGCCTTGGTCTTCTTTACTCTCTCCATTTAAATATTTTTACTAATTTTTAAGAACACCTCTTACCCTTCTATTCAGATTAAAGAGGCCCAGTTTTCTTACCCTTTCCTCACAGGAGAAAGACTCTGGTTTCTTAACCGTCTTTGTGGCCTTTAACTGGACTTTTTTCAGGATGTTCATCTTTGTCTTGTACTGAGGAGCCCAGAACTGGACTCAATGCTCCAAGTGCTGCCTCACCACCACTGAGAAGAGGGGAAGGATCACCTTCCTTATCCTGCTGTCAATACTTTGTTTACTATTGATGAGGATTCAATTTTTTTAGGCTTTCTTTTTGTGTTTAAGTTTTTCTAGAAGATCCTTGTTCATCCTTATCTCTTGGTATTTTTGTCCGACTTTTTGATTATTGAGGGGGACTGCTTTTGGGCTTGGAAGAGGGGATTGTTAAATATCAACCAACTTTCTTTGGCCCCTTTCCATGACAGAGCTTTATCCCAAGAGATCCCTGAAGAGGCAGAAATCTGCTCTCCTGAAGTCCAGAGTTATGATCTTGCTTTTTGCCCTGCTCTCTCCTCTCAGGCTGCTGAACTCCATCATCTCATTGTCACTGCAGCCAGCAGTACCTTCAAGCTTTAGCTCCCCAATGAGCCCTCCCTTGTTAGTGAGTGTGAGGTCCAGCAGAGCACCTCTGCTTATTTGCTCCTCAATCACTAATATTGGAATTTGCATAATATTGTTTTAAAATTTTCCTCTACAAAAGACTTTTTAAATACCTTATTTTTTTTATCTTGTTCCCCACGCTGTCACATACATCCTGCTCAGTTTTTGTAAAAAAAGAAAGAAAACTGTTTTATTTCTTCTTATTCATGCATCTATTTATATACACTTTTCCATTCTAAATTCTCCCAAATGGCCTGTGTTTGGGGTTTGAAAAAAACCCAATATTTAATTCCTAGGCAAAGTTCAAGAACTCAGGAAAAAAAAATAAAAAAAAATCCTTTGTTTTTGGCTGGATGTAAAATTCTTGAAATCAATAGGTGTTGTTCTACTGGCTTCTCTGAAACATAGGACAAGTCCTTAGAGAGGAAACTGTGGAGAACACTAATTTATAAAACTTTTTAAAGCTGTACAGAATTTTTCTGAGCTTGTCATGGATAATTTGAGCAAAGCTCAGTTGCACTTGATCACATGAATGACTATTTCTTCTTTAATGGCATAGATAAAAGACTGAAGGAGCTGGGATTGTTTAGTCTTGAAAAAGGATGTTGTGAAGGAAGTCTAACAACAATCTTTTAAAACTCTTTTAAAACTGCAGAGTAGGTTGCCAAGAAGACAGAGCAAGGTTCTTCACTGAGGTATACAGTAAAAAAGTTAGAAAGTGGTCATAATTGGAATGCAAGAGGATTCACTATGGGAATAACTCAGCATTGGAATGAGTTGTGCTTACAGATTATTTAGCATTGGTCCTTGGAGATCCTCAAATTCCAGTGGGACAAAACCCTGAGCAACTGGTCTGAATCCAGTGTTCACCCAATTTTGAGCTGGTGACTGGACTAGATGCCCACTGAGATCTCTTCTAACCCAAATGACTTCATTACAGATTTCTCCTGAGTGCACTGGATCCTTATGGTCCATCCCATTATGATACATTTTGTGTGAAAATTAAGCTGTTTACACACACACAAAAACATATATATGTTAGTTCTTACTGATATGTTAATGGTGATTTCAGCAATGGTTTACCAAAACTATATCTCAAAAATTAAAAAATACACAATTTTAAGATTTCTCGTATAAACTTTCTGTTTGTACCCATCGCTACATAATAGAACACAGATAAAAACCCTGCCCTTACTAAGTTTTTCACAACTTTCTTTTCATAATGACCAGAATTTTCTGTAAAAATCAAAGATTGTAAAAAATAAAATTATTCTAATGAGTTACAGAGCAAAAACTCTCAATTTTATTTTTGCATTAAATTTAATTTAAATATTGAATTTTCCCTTTTGAGGTCAGAATTCAGAAAACTTTTAATGCTTCCAGCTGCAAAACGTGATAGGGCAAAACAAACATTACTGAAAACCCATGAAACCCATATTTGCAAAAACATTGGCTTCTGCAAGCATAAATTGCCTAATAACTGCTGCTTTTTACAGTCATCTTCACTTTTCACCTCTGAAGATACAGTTTATGAAATTATAATATTCCTTTTGGTATGTTTGTTAAGTCTAAGAACCTATGATATTTAACTGAATAAATTAAATTCCTTTTCTGGGAAAATAAGAAAGTACTCCAAACACTTGAAGCTTCAAATTCTTTTAGATATCGCCTTATATAGTTAAATGAGAGAAAAAGTTATGTGATCTTACATTTTTAAGATTTATTAATAAAATTTAAAACTGTTTAGTACTTTTATTAGAGAACCAGGCATAAATGTGTGTTCCTTTGAGTTACATTCTGAAGGCCTCTACTGGATAATCTTGCTGTGAGTGGTCAATCATACTGATTACTCAAAAATTGTTGCCATAAGCTTAAAAATCTACTACAATTTTATTACTTTTTTGTTGAACTAATTGAAAAAGACCTTAATAATTTAGCCAACAGAAAATAAGTTGGGAGAGACTACTTTTTCTTTCATGATGGAACATTAGATACAAGTGCTAGAGTTTTTGTCTTATAACAAGCTTGGAAATTTTGATTACTTGGCATAGTCGTACAACTAATGATACAGTTTAAAGCCTTACCTCCTAAATTATCATGCCCTTAATACTTGTAATGTCAGTGGAAGTAACTATAGAAAGAGAAATAAATCCACATTGGAAAAGGTGTCAGTATCTGTCTCTTAAGCCCGTGGAAAACACTAGAAAATCATTTTGAAAGATCTGACCCTCAGTTTCAGTACCATAAAATCTGAAGAGCTATTAATGCCTAATATGTTTCTAATATTTCACTCTAAGGTTGAAATACACCACATGAAAGTAATTGTTGACATGAAATTCAAATATTTCTAATAGGATATTTCAGTGCATATTTTAAAAAGGGTTTCCTTCTTTCTTTATTTGCTTAATTACTTATTTCTTTATATAGAAAACAAAATTCAGTATTTTCTGACCCTTAGCGGGAAGTTTTTCCTTTTTCCTTCTGGTTTTCACATACCTATTGATAGCCAGTGCTTTATTAAATCTTTAATAAGTAACATTATAGCTTATCATTATAAGTTCAAATCAATACAATGCTGCGAAGATAACGTCATTGCTGACCTTTATGTTTCATATAATTTTTATTAAACATAGATAACTCAGTACCTCTTCATTCAGAGTTTGATTTTTGAATTATAAAGTGAACATTTGAAACTTTTTCTTGGAGTACAGGTGCAGTCAGTAACACAACAGAAGACCACAGAGTCAGTTTGCCAGTTCCTCTCTTTAGAAATACCTAAACTGAGCACACGTAAATATAAATAAATAAAAATTTTAAAATTATATGGATATACAATTTTGTTCTACACATATGTAAATGTTAATTTACACTTAATTTTACAGCACTTGTCTAATGTGCATGGCACCAAGCACCCAAAATTTTAGAATTCCAGAAATATTTCTTACTGTATATATTAAAATGAAATATAGTTATAGGCCTTTCACTCTGATAAGGACTTGCTTCTACAGAAAAGCTGATAATTTCATTAAGTAAAGCAAATTTGAAAGAGATAATACGCATTCAAAAATCCCCATTCTTGCTAGAAAATATTTTTTATTAATATTACAGCATAATCATGAGTAGAATCCATTGTTGTTTAGCATTGCATAAAACAAGATTCCATATAAATTATTTTACAAAATTAATGTGCACATACACCAGAAAAATATCATTTCTAGAAAAAAAACACCAGTCAAAAAACCCAAGCTTACTTCCAAAAGGAGTCAAATTTCCCCTTCAAAAGCAAGGTGGTTTAGGCTGTTTTAAATTTATACTGTAACACCCCTTACAGTGTAAAGCACTAGGGATACCAAAGGACAGAGAACACCAGCATTAATCAATTTAAATCTCTGCACTGGGTTTGCATGGCAAGGTGTGGTGGGGTTACTGGGATGCCTTCTGTGAAAAGCTGCCAGAAGCTTCCCACGTCCTACAGAGCAATGCCAGCCAGCTCCAGGATGGATCCTCTGCTTGGCAAGGCCAAGCCCATCAGTGACAGTGGCAGCACCTATGGGATCATGTGTTTAAGAAGGGTAAAAAAAGTATTGCACAGAAGTCACTTTGCCCAGAGAAAAAAGGAGTAAGAATATGTGAGAGGAACAACTCTGCAGACACCAAGGTCAGAGCAGAAGGAGGGGGAGGAGGCGCTCCAGGTGCCAGAACAGAGATTACCCTGCAGCCTGTGGTGAAGCAGCTGTGTCCCTGCAGCCCATGAAGGTCCACAGTGGAGCAGAGATCCACCTGCAGCCCATGGAGGAACCCGCATTAGAGCAGGTGGATTCCCAAAGAAGGATGTGAGCCCATGGGAAGTCCATGCTGTAACAGGCTTCTGGCAGGAGCTGGGGACCCATGGAGAAAGAAATACACACATGGAGAGAGGAGCATGTTTGCTGGCAAGACTTGTTACCCTGTGGGGGACTCACACTGGGCCTACAGGCCTTCAGCCTGTTCCTGAGGTATTGCACCCCATGGAATGGACCCAAGCTGGGGCAGTTTATGAAGAACTGTAATCTGTGGGAAAGACTCACATTGGAGCAGTGTGTATAACTGTCTCCTGTGGGACAGACCCCTTGCTGAAGCAAGGGAAGAGTGTGAGGAGTCTTCTCCCTGAGGAGGCAGGAGAATCAGACAACGTGATGAACTGACCACAGCCCCTATTCCCTATTGCCCTGGGCTGTTGTGTGGGAAGAGGCACAAAAATCAGGAACCCAACTGAAGCCAGGAAGAGGAGCTGGGGGTAGAGATTTATTTTGAGTTCTCATTATCCTATTCTGATTTTATTGTTAAAACATCAAATCAGTTTTTCCTCAAGTGGAGTCTGTTTTGCCCATGATGGTCACTGGTGAATCATTTCTCCCTGTCCTTATCTTGATCCATGAGCCTTTTATTGTATTTTCTCTTCCCTGTCCAGCTTAGGTCAGTGATAGGGAGGCACTAGGTGAGCACCTGGTGTCCTGACTGAGTCTACTCACCATAATCTTACAAAGCTACAAGGCTCCAGTTCATATTAAAATACTTGTATGCCAGGAGCTTACAGTATGAATTTTTGACAGTGATTCCAAAGAGGTTATTGCTAAAAAGGAAATCTCTGCATGGTTTACTATAAAATAGGTGTTTTAATATGTTTAGTCACAGGTAGTTACATAAATATTTTCCTTGGTCTGCGAAAATAGCATTAAGGAAATACTCTACAATCTGTGCGCAATATTAGGATTTTATAAATATCAAAATGAGAGAGAAATTCACTCCAAGCATTTTAGATGGCCCATAAAAAGTGCTTAACATGTTTTGTTCAGTTCTTACAGAATTAGCTTGCTCGTTGTATGGGCTATATACTCCATTTCCACATATGACGTTACTGGAATTCTATTCTTTCTAAAATGAGGGAGGAAAATGGAGATTTTATAGACCTTTCAGTTGTTTTTGCAAAGACATCAATCTGGCCTCAATTTTTTTCTGCCTTACAGTTTACGTTACCTGTGTTTCCCGCATAGATCAATGTTAAAACTCCTCTTGGATTTTTAGATCAAGGTCTGAATGATTTTCAGGCAATGTTACACAAAGGCTGCTAAAAATATGAATAATATATGTCTACTACTTTAACTCTGCAGGCCACATTTGAGATATATAAATCTTATTTTTATATTATTTTTCTTAGATCAAGCTATGAACAGTTACTAGTGAGCATATTTTAAGCCTGGTTGAATTTTTATATACTCAACAGTAGTATTTCTGCAGAGATTTAATGAAGATTTCAGTCCTTATACCCTAAATCTTTATTTTACACATTTTTAGGAGCTTTATAGTCTAGGATATGTCATTGTTCAGAAGGGGCCTGAAGGCAGTAGGCATCTTTGCAGTAATATTAATGAGCTTTGGGTCAACTTTACTATATTCTGGGAAAATAGAGTATTCCTGGGTGACAACACGAATTTAAATTTTGAGTATAAGTAGATATTCAAAGAAGTTAAGGCCAAAAAAGATTATCATAATAATTTCATTTTCTCTTCCATATATCACAACTATAACATCACAAAAATTTACTACATCAAATCATGTGGGAAATATTGAATGTAACTGGTGTAAAAGAAAATTGTAAAAGGCATTGTGGAGCAAAGGAAGAAAATGGACAGAGAGAGAAACCAAACTGTTATGAAGTGGAAAAAGTGGAACTCCTCTAACAGTCTTCCTCAAGCACAGATGTTACAATGCATTCCAGATGATATTTTTGTTAGCAGGTGTGGCAAAATCTAGACTATGCACATATACATTCCAAGTTCTACTCTCATCTACCTTTCTTCAAAATGGAACTAGGAATCATCATAAATATACCAGAAGGTACCATGACAGTAGTCCAGATTTATTTGGATGGGAAAATTCAGGGGTTTTTGTCTCTTACAAAATCTCAAATGTTAACCTGTAAGGCAGAAGTGATGACTTGATATTTTTGAGCCCTCCCTAGCCTAGATATTGTCCAGTTCCCTACAGCATTAGACGTGGTGTTGAGGACCCTGAGAAAAAGCAAAGATGCAAATGGAAGGATGAAACACTGATTTTCAGGAGACCAAACTTGGACTTGTTCAGAGATTTGCTTGGAAGATGCCTGTGAGATATACTTATGGAAGGTAGTCCAGAAGAGTTGGCTAATTTTAAAGGACGATCTCCTTTAAGAAGAAACAGTTCTGAAACACACTAAACAATATAAAGGTGACAGGAGGCTTGCATGGATCACCAAGATGTTCCTGATAAAGCATTAAAGAGATGTGTAAGTGGAAGCAGGGTCAAGTCACACAGTTAGCAATCAACAGCAGTGACGAAAGTGTCACCTCCAAGATATTATGTGTCTTCACAAGAATTCCACAACACAGCTACACAGCCATGAGATTGCATCTTCTTTTTATTTATGCTACTCTTTAATGCCATAACTCTTTCAAAGTCCTTGCAAAGAGTACCATCGCCACCAGAGCCAGTGTCGCTGCATTATTTGCAAGCAGAAAGTCATTTAGGTGGACCAACGCCACAATAAACATTCCTTCCTTCTCTTCCTGACACTTTGTCTTTCTCCTGAATATCTAGATCAGTGCTACTGATTAAGCTTGAGGATGCTAAATGACTCAAATCTTCCTAGCAACAAATTGTATCTTAACTTTCGTAACAGTGATTGACAGTAGCTGATTGGCTGTATCCTCCTCCCTGTGGTAGCCTGTCCATCTCCTGTGTCTTTCCACTCAGGCATGAACTTTGGCACTTATAGGAACTTGTGGGATAACTGTCAACCTCAGGACAAGCATTTGTGATCAGCAGTGACACTGATAAGAAGAAACAGGCCTACTGTTTTTTGTTCTGGGCATGTTTCCTGTCTTTCCTACTGGGTGGGGAAAATAAATGTTTTCATTTATCTTCTTGTTTGTCCTTGTCATGGAGCATAATTGTTGAAACTCAAGCAGCTTTTCAAATAACCAAGAGCATTCTGATTTTTAGATCAATTATCCCATTATAACACAGTTGATATATATATAATACCTAAAGTCCTGCAACAGATCCAAATAAAAATAAATAAATACACTACAATATCTTATTTTTCTCTGCACAACACAAAATGTTTTTATAGGATAAAAACAAATTAAGCTTGCTTATGTTAAATAAAGGCAAATAGTCTTCTGGACCTATAAAAGTTTCTTTAAAGGGAACCCTATAATTCCAACATTAATTAAGGTTTAAGGACTTTATTTGATATGACTAGAACTATTTATATATTTGCAATTTTAGTCTCAATAGAAATAGATGCTATTCTATCACATTTAATATGAACTGCTTGGACTACTGTGGCTCAGTAATGAGTATAGTCACAAGATAGTTAAATATAAATTATACCAATTTCAAGTGAATTTAGAGCAGATTCCACATTTTTCCAATGTGATTGCTTTTTTTCCCAGTGGGAGGAAAGTGTGTAATTTTACATTGTGCATAAATTCCATCATGCTTTATGGGTACCCTGCCTTCTCAAAAAGATATGTTTTTCCATTTTTGTGTAACCAGAAGTGCCCCTGAGCCACATGTGATTTCATGGATGGCAGAACATTGATTTCACAACACGGACAGGCACATAACTTTGAATTACTCCAAAATTTCAGCTGATTGCATGAAGCAAATGGTTCCTAATTGTCATTCCTACAGTTTCACTTCAAGATGCAGCAGCATCCAACATTGAGTTAGACAACATTTTATTGAAAGGACTAACTAAGCCTGAAGCTTAAACTAGGCTAGCTGGTGAGCAAGTGGCATGGCCTGGTATCCTGAGGTTTGTGAAACCACGGGGTGAATTGGACAGGTCAAAGTGACTAGAGCTTGCCCAGCCTGCTCTCTGTGTGCATACATGTTCATGTGTGTGTTTGCGTATGTGTGTGTGTGTGTCTGATTTGTGAGCATGATAGTGCTCACATCAGCAATCTGAGCAGGACTGCAGCCTCAGAGTTCATATGTCCATGTGCCAGCAACTAGGAAGACTACATCCAGGGCCCAGTTACTGGGCAGAGTGTCTGAGCCCAGATATTTTTATTTAATAGGTACATATTTATATCTAATACACATAATTTATTTTTTTTCTCAAAAACAGGACCAGTGAGAGAGGGGAGCAGAATGTGATCATCGGTGCTGTTTCTGTTCTTTTGAGTGCTCTATGTCTACCTGTGTTTTCAGTGCAGTCAGATATATATATATATATATATATATACATGTACATGCACTGTGCATACGCGTGCTCTCCTCCTTAACCTTTCTACAGCTTGGACCTGGCTGCACAGAGACAATGAAGAAGATTAACAATTCCACAATAGTTTTGAAAAGATATTTAAACAAACATTGCAACTTAAAATTACTTTAATGAAGCATTTGTAAGGTCATTGTGCCTGGATCAATGTTGCAAATATAGAAATTCATCATCATCATCAT
>VYXB01004408.1:274-14134 GCA_013397135.1 Pachyramphus minor
TGGTCACAGCCTGGCTGGAAGTGGTGGCTGCAATTCAGCTGAAAGTGGTGACTGCAGACCAGCTGAGAGTGGTGGTTCTCCTCTCGATCCCACAAGTGGAAGTCCAAGTCCCCAGACCCCCAAGATCATATAACTTCAGGTTCAGGCAGCAATGTCCAGCCCCTTTCCCAGGGCAAGGAATTCCACAATGTGAGTGGGTGTGCTGGGTGTGAGGACAGGAACATCTTCTTATCTCACAGGCCTCTTGACACCCAGCTCCTAGCCTGAGGGGTCAGGTGTGCTCTGGGAGTTGCTGCAGACAGTCTATAGCTTCTGGGAAATGGCGTAGAGGGTGTGGAATACACAGTTTGGGTTACACCCACACGGTGATGAACTGGTCCCAACTGTTTTAACTAGGACAAAGACAAAGAGCTGGAAACAGTGGGAAATTGATCTGTGATAGGTCATCTTTACCAATGAACAGAAGTGAAGAAAAAGAAAGCAAGACATTATGTTTGGGAAACTGGTACCAGTGTGCATTGTAATAAGATTCTGATCATTTGATGTATTTTTATTATTTGTTTCTTGGGGTTTTTTTTAATTAGACCTTCTCAGTTGATTGAATTTCCTTATAATATTAGAATCATTACATTATTTACACTTGGACTTTTTGAATCTTCTGTAAAAAAAAAAGAGGACACTAATTTTTTCACTTTGCCCAAAGGATTGGGTAAAATGACAGGTTTTGCATGGATGTGAAATGCTACCTACAAGGTTTAAGAAATTGTAATTCCCATAATAGTGGTGTACAGAAACATCCTACAAGTAGGATGAAGCTGACTTCTTAAAGTACAGTTAGAACTAGTTTGAGGGTTTGATAGTTTAGGAATTAATATCCTATGCAAGTTCACAAACTAAACTGCTGAGTCATGTTAGACTATCTGGAGTGGCACTTCATCTACATGGGCAAGACTGACTTTACAGACAATCTCACATCTTCATTGTCCTGCAATGCTTCAGTGAAGTGAAGTACGTTTACCAAATCAAACAACATTATATGGGAAAAGAACATACTGAAGACACACTTTTCAACAGAAATATGAGCCAAATTTCCAACCATTTAAGTTTGTGTTTAACATCTAGTTTAGTCTGAGGGTAAACCTATTAGTTTTCTTGGAATTATTCAAAGAATGGAATAGTCAGGTAGAGCTGAATGTCAAAAATTCTCATTTATGACTGAAACCCAAAACTGATGAATGATCCTATTCGGCCTGTTTAATTTGGTGTGCACCTGCTATCAGAGGGATAGTGAAGTTGGCTGACTTACCAGGAAAAAGAAGAGAAGCACTCTAAATGCAGGGTGTTCATTAAGATCAGGGGAAGGGCTGTGACTCCCTGTGTCTTTGGAAAAAGTAATGATAGATGTTGTGTTTCATCTTCATCTGAATATAACATTTTTGTGTCTCTATGTACAACAATAAGTTCAATACTATCCAAATAATCACGATTTTGTTGATGCTGACAAGAGTAAATGCCAAGTGTTCCTGATGGTGTGAGACTTAAAGAGAAAACATTGTTTTTCATAAGGGTTCTTTAGACAATGACTCACTTTCTTGTCTCATTCTTAGCTCTGCTACTGATAACTGAAGCACAAACATTTTTCTGAATAAAATTTAAGTGGCTGCTGACATTTTGATCGTGACATTGCACAACTGAATTTTAGAACAAACACAAGATTCAAAAGTATTGGCCCTAATTGCACAGGTAACAGATGGGCAATGAGACATGCTTTTGTTTCAGGAGCTGGACTACCTAAAGAAAAAGATTGTAAAATTGATGTGCGTATGAGACGAGGGTGGGTTAAGATTCCAGAACTCACTCTCTCTCTTTACAGCCTCCCTCTTTCCATGGTGTACTGTGTAGGGATTTAAAACAAGTATTGCTTCTTCACAGTTGTAAATCAATTCTGCAGTCTGAAAGCTCACATACCCTTAAAGTATTAAGGTGAAAAGCACGAGTTTGGATTCTGCAGTGTGACCCTTTCCTCTACAAAGTACAATTGTTTGTACCCTATTAGAGCTTTTCCCAGTTTCATAGCTGGTGTTTCCATGAGGATGTTGAGTTGTGTTATCTGTGTACATGTGTTTACTTTGTCATTCTGTGTATATACCCTGTGGAGGGAAATAAATTGGGAAAGGGTTAGGTGTCATTCAGTGCATGTGAAAAGTATGAATGCCTCGGTATTTCGTAAATTAACTGGAAAGCCTTATACAGTGTCTCTGCTTAATTAACTGGAAAAACGGTCTTTAAATTCTGAACATGAAAATTTCTCGATACTGTGGGTATTGTTGGCTTTGTCCTAAGCCCCCTGACTGCAGCTAAGAAAGGGAGTTAGAACTGTGTGAGCTGCTAGGGACATGTAGGTAGGTATAGGTACATGCAGAATTGGTATCTATAGTTTTACTTCTGAATATACATATGAAGAAATTCTGTAAAGATTTTAAATCCTCATTTCTAGAAATTTCTTATCCTGTAAGATAAATTCCAAGTATGTTTTTTTGTTTGTTTGTTGTGGGCTTTTTTTGTTTTTTCTTTTCTTGTTTCAACAAAACACTGTCTCCCTGCAAGAATTTTGAGACTGTGTTAGCCCATATTTGTTTTCCACTATGTATTTATGAATGTAACAATACTGTGGAAATACCTACATCTGGTTTGTAAGATTAGCAACTTTTGTTAAAATTCCCATTTGGCACAGTTTTCAGGAAAAGTCTGTGTTTTGGTATATGCAGTACTAACAGCATTCCTCTACATGTCCCTGGATGTTCTGAGCCACCTTTCTTAGTGTAAATGTTTGAAAAAAAGGATGAATAGAGTTAAATTACTAAGTTGTATCATTCATATATGACTAATATACCTATAGAAAATTGCTATTTTGTATTCTTGCTAGCAGTTTTTCCACCAGAAAAAATGTCAGTTAAAACACCATATTATTCACTGACATTATAGCAGCAAAGATGCAAAATACATTAAAAAAGGATGTTTGATCCTTCTGCCATTTTAACCACTCTTCTCCAAAACAAAAGCAAATATAAAGCAAATATGGTAAGGTGAAAGAGGATATTTCTAATCTGTTTATGAATAGTGAAAATAAAAATGTGCAGCTTTTGAAAGTTTAGGCTTGCAATGGACACACTACTGACTTATTCTAGTGTGTTAGTTTTCCTGTAATCATTTTATTAACATTGTTAAAACGGGAAAATAACTCGTGTTATAATTCATAAAATGTTGCAATTTTGTTGCATCTTTTCTTCTTCTCCATTTTTCTCTCCCATTTCACTCTGATCTGAAGGGTCTGTAAATTTATCTTCTGCCTGTCAGTTGTCTTCACATGACTTTAAAATAATTAATTGCACCATTCAGTGATGATTTATGATTTCTTCTGACGTAATTAATGATACACATCAATTTTTCTTGTTAATTGAAGAAGTCACAACAAACTTTTTATAATATATGTTAAAGGAGGATAAAATAGCTTTGGAAAATTGCCTTTAGAATTTTTATTCTGTATTAGGAGGAACTGGGAAGAGAATTATCAATTTAGCACTGAAGACAGCTGAAGACAGTTTGAAGAATGGAAGTAGAGACATTTTACTACCAACATGTAAAAGAATTTAGACACAATAAACATCAAAATAATGCCATAAAAAATATAATTAATATTTCCTCTCATTTTAGTAGCAAAAAGTTCATTAAACATATTAAATCCTTCTAGTTTATGGTTTTAGTCCCTTTCACCTTTTATTTAAACAATGAATAATGAAAGGAAAACTTGAAAAATTATTCTAACCCAGACAAAAGAAAACGTATTGAACCTTTTTCTTTTCTATTCTTTTTTTTTCTTTTTCTTTAAAGGAAAGGGCTTACTTCTGACCATTTGATTTGCAAACCAAAAAGGTATGAACAGACTTTGAATCAGCTTTAACTACAGAATATTTATTAAAATATCACAAAGTTTGAAGTCATCTAAATGAAAATTGCCTTTTTCAGAACATAGCTTTATTGTAGGGTGTGAGTCACTTCCACATTTGTTTTTTTGTCAGGTTTTAAAATTTGAAAATGATATAATGTACTAAATTCTGTGAAAAGAAGTAGAAATTATTTCTTGGGTAATTGTTATACTAGTTGGCATGTTTAATCAATTAGTTCTTAAAGGAAACTCATATCTAAGACTTAAAAAAGAAGTTTCAAAATAACATTTCTTCTATTATAACAATTTATTCACTTAGAATAATACAATTAAGTTGAAACGAGCAAAGTAATTGTTAGACAGGCACTATTTCTATACAGTCTCTTTTTTTTTTGACAGGAGTAGTAGAATTATCCTTAAGCAACACTTTATTATAATTTCTTGTTGTTGCCATTATTATTATTAGCAGTAGTAGTAGTATTAAAAGCAACAGTAGATGCATCAAGTGTTGTGAACTTGATTTGAGCATTTAATGGTACTGGAGTCAGCTGCCTATTAAAAGTGTGATCAGGTAGTTTAGAGTGTGACTAGCTGTGTCAACAGAAGGAAAGTGGAGGATTAGTATCTATGGCAACAACAAAGCATCCCTGTTTGCAGACAGACAAATTCTGCTACATCTGAAAAAGATTGACAGGTCTATTCCTTTGCAACTGACCCATAGAAATTAGCAAGTAAAAGTTATTGTACTGGGTTGTATTGAAGGGTTCTCAATATCTTAAAGTGCTCTTGTAAGTTTTTCTGCGTCATTTGCATGAGAAACCTGGCAGGGATTGTTCTGAGGTTTATATCTGTGGTTTGATAGATTCTTTGTGGGGGAGTATTGCTGGTGAGAATAACTTAATTTTCAGTTCTCTGTATGACAGAACTGTTGGAGCATGGATTGAGGGAAAAACACACATCAAAGGACTAGGACTGAATAATATGCCACATTTCAAAACCAAGAGACATAGTAGGAATATTATAAAAGCATCTTCTCAAAAATGGATTTTAAAAAAATATTTTCTTCTCCAATTAGTTAAAAATAATTACCATTTGAAGTTCCTTGATAATTAAGATTTCCATTGGAATAATTTCATACCTTTCCAGAGACTCTGTAGTTTAACAGAATAACTTTTCACTTAATTCACTGGAGTTGGAAGGTAGGAAGTACTGTAATTGAAATAGTATATCAGAATTAATATTATTACTTTTTTTTCTTTTAAAGGAAAAAATAGTGAAAAGTTTACTTACCTATTTAATTGTTCAGAGGTTGTGTGTTTGGCTGCCAACAGCAGAACAAGAATTGACTTTTAGGACCGTAATTGTAGAAATATCTTTGAAAATCTTTTAATCTTATGTTCTGTTCTACTTGTATTTTGGCAAAAGTCCAGCTGACTGAGAAAAGGTCAGGATTATGGCTATTTTTCACAAAAAACAAATTTAGGTCTATCAGAATGAACATTTTTCTCTTAAATTGTGTCACTCTCTGTACTCTTTGTATTTGGAAGCAAAAGTTTTGAGTATATTTTTTAAATTGTGGTAAGAAAAATGTATGTGGGATGTGTTTCCCAGAGATTCATGAAAAATCACTAGAAAATGTCCTGTGTGCTTTCTTGATATTTTAAAATTTTGTTTGTGTCAGGAAAGTTCCTGATAGTTCAGCTTAACCTGCTTGATGCAGAAGCCATCAAGTTTCCTAAATGGCGTGGTTCTAGTATTAATTTATATTCCTTTTTGATCAAAAAGCACCACTTAAGCAACTTTTTATTATCAGTGTTGCATATGTGTTTCTTTTTTATCTGGAAACAGAAATGACAAATGTTTCTGATTCTCAGAAAAGAGAGTTCTAATTTAAGCTTTGCAGAAACAAAGTTTTTAAACATTCCTAAAGTGCTGGCTGGGAGCAACACCCTGTGTGCATGGGTTTCTGTCCATAGCTGGGCCCATGGCCTTTTAAATTCTGCACATCGTTGTGAGTGCTGTACATGAAGCAGATGAGTAAGACAGTCAGCTGCAGTTCGAGGGTTATTGTTGTTTCAATTGCTCCCGTTCATTCATACACATGCAAAGAAAACCAAGGAAAAAAACCTCTTTCCTTCCTCCAATATTTCAATAAGGTTTTTTCTTCCCCCTGAAGTGCAGAAGTGACAGGCTAGTAGGGACTGCTGGTACAGGATGCTCTTGGGGAGTTCACTTCCCAAAGTAGGAATATTGCTGATGATGCTTTGCCAGCAGCTGGGGATACACCGGTTTATACATTAGATTTTATCTGTGTATGTCTATGTGTTTGCAGGTGCACAGAGTTTGCAGAAGGATGGCAGGCAAGTTGCTTTCTGCATTCTGCTTGCCTTGTTCCCATTCTGGTTTTGTTTTCCAAATATTTCTTGCATTGCACTGGCCATGGTCAGCCACAGCCCGGGAGGCCAGGTCTCTGGAGTGCTGAGCATGCTATAAAAAAGACTGCAAACGATGAACCCTGCACAAAGAGCTTCCAGTCTTTAGCCAACCTTTTTATGAATGCACAGTTTCCAATGGAAAGTGGCTGACTAGGAAAAATATGCTTTTCTGCAAAAGACACAAACAAAACCTGAAGTTTTGACCTTCAACCTGAGTGAATACACGGTCTCTCTATAGGCTATATTTTAGCAAAGGTGACAAACTTGCAGTGGCAGAAACTGTGGCTTTCTTGATTTGTAAAGCACCAGATTAAGTCGGCCAGTAAATAAAGATCAAAAAAAAAGAAGTGTTGGAACATTTAATTTTTTTTTTTACTTGCTATATTAAGAACACAAACAAAAACTTGTTTTGCATACTTACTAATTTTTAATGTCCAAAGGGCAAGTGAGATCAGTTTAATGAAGATTTTTGTCCTGTTTTTTCTCCTTGTCTTTTGCTCATGCATTATTTTTGCCCATATTTTGTTTGTTCTTTCTGAAAAGTGAAAGGCAAAGCTTAACTAAGACATCATCCTTAGAATTATAACTCACTCTGTTTAAGTTCTGGGATATATTTTTACTTTCTCAAATTTGACAATCATCATATTTTTTCACTACCTAAAACTGACACAGTACAAACATGCTGATCCCTATCACTGCTGCTCCTTCATTTTTGAACAGGTCTTTGCATATCCTATCAATGAGCTGATCAAACTGGTGACACTGGGATTTCGTGCCTTTTGACAGCCGAAACTGCTGTGCTTTTCTCAAGCTAATTATTGTTTTCAAGGGGCAGTCACTATCACATTCTACAAGCTTCTTTTTCCACCCCCACATCAAACTAGAAATGCTTAAAAGGCTTGCTTCTTCTTCCCTTTCTCCACCTACTAAGATTACTTTGAGAATAAAAGAAATGATAGTTAGTATGAAATGTTGAGGTGTTGCTTCATATTTAAATTAATGTACAGGAACTAAAAAGCCCCAACTATTTCTGAATCATCCTATAGAGATTTTGCAATTTTAAACAAAATACTGTCTTGGATGGGCTTTTTTAGGTCTCTGCTACGGCAAGCTCCAACCACCCTTTAATGGTAATATTTTAAAATGAGTCTTGCCTCATACTCCCTTAAAATCTTTGCAGGAAATATGTTTTGCCTTTCCTCAGTTCTTTAGTAAGTCACAACCATTAGGGATTTAGTACACGTGTTTATCAAGGGTCAAATAAAGAAAGAATTCTTATATGCATAAAATCTCACTTTTTCTAATTTGGTTGCTTTCCTTGAATTTTGTAGTGGCTTCATCTTCCTGTTAGTTACCTTCTAAACAGAGACACTCAGGCAGTTTTCTGTACCTTTTCCCTTCAGGCAATTTACATTGGCTATCTCTGTTTATGATGGAAAGAAGTTTAGGGTTGGAGAGGTTATGACTATTCAATCTGTAGCATTAATGCCACATTTCCCCTCCTAACAACAACTCTACAAGGCAGATTAATTTGTACTGGTGTAGCGAAAATGTACTTGAAATCCAATTAAAACTGTAGGAAAAAAGATCTTGATTTTTATCTTACAGTTTGTATTTTCTTATACACATGTTGTTGGCATAAAGGTTGCAGCCATGTCTAGCCTAAATGGGGATTTCTAAAGCAATGCTAAAACTGAGAAAATACACTTAAAACAAGAGCTTTGTCCAGAGGTCTGCAAGAAATCATAGATAGCTCTTCTGCAGCTACATGCTTCAGTTTTGGACAGATGATGAGTTACTGTTAAACAATTGCATTGGAAAATGGCAGAAATTGTGAATTAAATTATTATATTATTATATATATTCATTCACTTACTGCATAGTGAGAGAAAAATTCTCACAGGTTTGAGCGGCTACAGACAGAAAAGCCCTACTTTTTAGTATATATTTGTTTTCAAATTTTAGAAAATAAACTGGGAGGCTTACCATGTTTTCCCGTTGCTAGGGATACTAAAACAAATAAATTAATCAAAAGAACAACTACTCTTTTATTGAAAGACATCCCTTGTCATGCTGCTCTATAGGAAAAGAAAATAAGAAGGGAATCAGAGAAAAGGAAGAATACAGACCCTAGGAGCATAATATGCTGTGATTTACAGACTGTATAACCTGGAGTTTCATTTAATGGACTTGGGGGGGAGCATTGTGTAGTATTATCAATTTCATTCTGCAAAATCGGTATTTGTCCATTAAGGAAATAACATATACTCTACCTACAGATTTTAAGAAGGGTGCAAATTTGTTCTGTAGAAGGGTTAGTGGACATGCAAAATGGAAGGGAACCAGCAAAAATGAGTGTATTTATAGCTTTTCTTTCCTGAAAAAGTAGTAGGAAAAAGAAAAAGCAATTTTGAAAACGGCATGATTTAAAGCTGCTACTGGCCAGCTTTAAATTACGTGATTCTCACTTATGCAAGATGTTGCTAGAGGAATTCCTTGGCTCTCATTAACATGGAATAATCCCTCTAGACTTCACACACAGCAGACATACACAGACACATACGCATTTCTACTGTCAGTTGCACATTTCCAACTGCAAAACAATACACAGTCTGCAAGGGCTCTTCAAGCAAAAGATTTTAGGTTCCCAATATCTTCTCAAGCAGTATTCTTTTGTTTTGAGAACAGCATTTCTAAAGTTTGTTTGGAATAATGAAAAGTGATTATCTTCAGTGCTGCAGCTTGAGTGCTGTTCATTTTTTTCCATTCACTAGGCACAGTGTGCCAGCTTCAGAAGCTGCACTGAGCTTTTGGTTCTGTTGTAACTTTATGGTCTGTCATAAAGGTGAGGTATTTGGAAGACTGTGAGAAAGGGGACAAACTCTAGTAAAACACACTGAACTTTTAAAATACTATGTAGGAATCTGGGTCATAGAATTCCCTATAAAATCCCGAACTCTACCTGAAAACTGTCATAGCTAGCTATGTTCACAACCCTTGACCTTGTAAGTGAAGTGAAAACTGAATAGTTTGGATTACAGCTGGTGAATGCCATTTTAATTTAAAGTACTGTTACTATAATTTGCAAAACTCTCAAAGCATTGGTATGTCCTGGGCATATCCCAGGTATCTGGGATCTTTGGAGGAGATCTGTTTGCAGCAAGTATACATGGTTGAGAGGTACAAGAATTCAAGCTTGAATCTTACTCAGGGCAAGGCAAGGGCTTTTTTGCCTAACAAATCAGTTGTTCCTTTTCTCTCCTTATGTTATTGATTTCCCAGCTTGCTAAGCAAGCCTTTTCATCCTTTCCCAATATTTCTTCAGGCTTTCACCCTTTGCAATGCAAGGTAGAGAAAGTTGAGGACAATGTGTCACAAAGAAAACCCACAAAGGATTCAACATTGAAGAAAGCTGGTAGGAGAGGATGGAGCCATGTTGTCAGACATTAGCTAATAGGAGAAACAGCCAGATTCTGACTCCTTCAAATGCTCCCCTAATGTCAGCTGAAGTACATGACTAGCCCTACCTGGAGGCAATGCATAATAACTAACTGCCATACTGAAGACCTTACCAGAGAGAGCACAATAGGGACAGAGAAATATAAACTCTGGGGTCTATTTGCATTAGCTTCCCTGGCCTACAAATTCTAGGGAATTTTTGGCCTTAGCTTTTCCTCCTTTTGGGCCCAGCGTTTTGCACCTGGATAAACAGTAGTGCATAAATAGTGGTGTAGTTACCCCAAGGATGTTGCTGTAGGTGTGTTTTATGGGAACGATGAAGTGAGCTAGAATGGAGCAGCATCAGATGGTATGAAAGGTCCCTCTCCTTGCTGGTTTTCTGAGAGTCTACAAGAGAACTGCCTTTTTTTCTTTCTACCTCCGTGGTTCACCAACATACCTTCCACTACATGTATGCATTTTCTATAGAAAGTGGACCAGGCAAGATACAAATTGCATTTATTAGGGAATTCACTCAAAACGTTCATGCTGAACATAAGGTTCAAGACAAATTTTAGGTATGTGGTGATTCTGACCCTAATCTCACCCTTGCAGCATGGACATTGGGAAGCCAAAACAGTGATGATGGACAGGAAAAAACCAAATTGAGCCTAGTACATACCAAACACACTGGTTGCCCATGGAGTACAAGCTCCGTACCAGCCAAGTAGCTGTGAATTACAAAGCTGAAATTTACTCGTGTCTGAGTGTTGAGCTCTATCATATGTGTTGTGGGTAGTGTGCTCTCCCAGTATGTGACCCACTGCTCTGTGGTATCTTTTCTTTCCTACTGCAGTCTTATTCCTACATGAAAAGTAATTTGATGTCTTGTACCTCAAAGCCCTTTTGATGACTTTGTGAAGGGCTATTTCTGAATGATTTTTCTGTTTGGTTTTAGATTCTCTATTTTTTTTTTCATAAAGGTGTTATTATGTGGAATCTTTTGTTTTCTTGCCGGACAGAGAAAATACATTGAAATGATGGTTATAACTAAAAAGCTTAGGTTATGTAAACTTGCCATGCTATTGTTCTAATACTAAAAAATCAATTGGTTATCATATGGTTTCTCATAGTGGTCTATATTGATGACTGATCCTTGCAATAATGTGTTATCATCTAGTTTTATCCTCTGCAATTGTATTTTCATTTACTTTTGTTGAATCACTACAATTTCAGTAGCTTTTGTTTTGCTGTGTGTTTTTTTTTCTTTTAGTCATTTTTAAAATTAGCTTTAAAAATTGCAGTACTATAGACTAGGAAGTTCAGCCAAGAGAGAGAACATAAAACAATATTTTTTAAGAAACATATAACATTTGGAATATTTCTCTGTAATTGTATGCAGCTACTAAAAACTTATTTTTGAAGAACCTCTTCAGCACAATTTGATCTAAACCGTTTTCTTGAATTCACCTATTTAATTGTTTTTTTAATACTTATTTTTATATTTTGTCACTATCTTTCCAGTACAAGGGTTTGTTAGGTAAATAGCAGAAATATAACTGATTTACAGCCTTGTGGTTTATGCAAGACTGCAAGGACTGAAACAGAAAATTCTCAATGTATTGGTTCTGTCCTCTCCACACTGCTCCCTCTGCATCTTTTGACTGCAAAAAAAATTATTCCCTTTAGTGTTCATACTTCATGACAATTCAAAGGTCAGGTTCAGCTGACAAGCTTAGACAGCTTAGTCACCTGTTGCTTGTTAATATGATATTTTCTGTCTTCAAATGGTGTCTCCCCACCAGCATCCTCTTTTCTGGGGTAATGGAAGTGATGTACTTAGCTAAGTACAAAAACATCCCAGCTCCAAAATGTGTCAGTCATGTAGTCATAAAAGTGTTGCAGTTGACTTAGAAATGTCAGTGGGAATGCTCATGAAGAAGATGAAGCTAGGCAGTCTCTGAGAGCTATTGTTTTTTACAGAGAAAAATTTCAAACTGGAATTTGTTATTTAAGTATTTTTCGTTTTTGTTGTTTTGGTTTTGGGGTGGTGGGGTTTTTTTGTTTGTTTGTTTTTGTGTGTGTGTGTGTGGTTTTTTTTTTGTGCTTTTACATTTTCTGTAGTTGTGGTATGTATGACAAGTAAGGAGACACAGCCAATACATGAAAATGGTGAATTTTGAGGAGCATATATACAACATATGTGTTTTACATTGTTGATTTGCCTGGAAAAATGCAATTTGACAGAGAACTTACAAGCTTTATCGTATAAGGGTGCTAAGATTTGTGATTGAAGAAGGAAAGATTTTGATAAATATCTAACATATTTCTGATTTCTGACAAGAAAAAATTTATCTGCAGTTGTCGGTTAAGTCTATAGCTTCTGTTTTTGCCATATTTCATGAACTCAGCCTCTTAGAATTTGTGACACGAAGCACAGATCCAAATATATTTAGTGCAAGAGTTAGCAGAAGCTAATGTGCTATGTCAGAAAACTGAGTCTCTTGATTTTTGTGTGTGAAGTGATTATGGTGAGAGGGAATATGTTCAGACCCAGATGCAGAGAGTGGAAACATCAGATTAAAATGAGAGCATTATTTTTCTAAAGAATTTTTATGAAAATATTCGAGAGAGGCCACTTCACAGCCAAAACATATGCTTAGCCTCAATAAATACTAGTTTTCAAGCTTATTAAGATCCTATTTTAAGTCAGCACTTCTCATTAGAGCAGTAATTTGTTGCCGGTGTTGATCTCAAGGACTATGGACTAGCTTTGTACAAACAGCTCCCAAACAAGTACTGAATTTATTTTTGTATGTATGAAACCTGCCATGGATTTTCAGTTATTTTTACAGAAGGTCTCAGAACTTTAATAAAGTGAATATATATATATATATTAGACAAATAAACAAAAAAAGGCCAGATCAAGAGACTGAAAAATTTAAAAATAGTAGTTTTACATGCCTTTGTAGGAAAATATTTTTTTTTTTTCAAATTAGGAAGAAACTTTTCTTTTTCAGGGCATGATTTCCTTTCTTTAGTGTTATATGAGTCAAATCGCCAATTAGGCCATTACTGGAAAATAATTATAATCCGAATGAAGGAGTAAGTAATATCAAATAATCCAAAGAATGAGCATACAGCTTACACACAAAACAACATCAAGATGCAGCTACAAAAAACAGTATCGATGTAGAGCAATCGATGTTGCAGACAATATTTTTTAAATCTGTCATGCTGCCTTTTGCCCTTTATATTAAGTCAAAGAGAAAGAGCTATAATGAATGAGCACGTCTTTACTCTTGTCGGCACCAGTTCTGTAGAAAACCTGGCAATATGACATTTAACATGATTAATTCTGGGTTGTAGCTCCAGTTTGTCTTTTCCCATGTACATGCACAAAGAGTTTTTATTATTTAAAAAACCTCAATCCAGTATAAATTGAGGCTAATTCCAAAAGTTATACTGCAAGATAACAGACTCAGAAATAAAAGGTTAGTCATGTTTTCAATAACATATGACTAAGATTTTCATATTTATCTTTCTTCTCCCTTTCACAATATTATTTAATAAAGCAAAAGTGCTTACAATTGTGAATGCAAAGCTGATCAGCTTATATCTAGTGTCTTAACAGGTTTCCTTCATTGAAAATAATATATAACTGAAAGAAATCTCTAGGTATTAAAGCACATCCTGAAGTATACTGTGGAAAACTTCGATATTTCCTCTTTGAATCAGAAGGGGGCACTAGTGATCTATTATAAATAGACAATGTGACATTGCTTTTGTTGTACCGTATTTAATAATAATAATACTGATAATATTATACCCCCATTTAATATTGAGGGCATTTGTGTGCAAATTAAGATTATAAATGTATAATGATAATTCAAAAAATTAAATAATTAATAGATTATATATAAATATTATCTGTTGTCTCTCATTGTCTTTTTATATTATTATAGATACACAGTTCTTTCAGTTCACTGTCTGCAATGATCAACTAATGCTGATTATTTAATATCTAATTTTGATGATTTC
>VYXB01004408.1:14174-35386 GCA_013397135.1 Pachyramphus minor
ATTTCTAATCTTAAGGAGTTGAACTCTATTTGTAAAGGACATTGATAACATCAGTTAATATACTTGTGAAAAAGTTAGAAAATTGGATGAGAGCAAGAAAAAGTGATGAACAATGATACTACTTCTATTCTTTGTCCTCATCTCCTTGCTGTCTATAGGATAAAAACTGGAAAAGTTCATAAAACTGCAAAAAAATATAACTCAGTAACAGCAGAAAACCAGTTGAATTTCTGATTTGGGTGTTGCTGAGTGATACTGTATTGTAATAAAATACATACTTGTTAGATATGTAGATGGAAGAGTTTGTGAAATAGTACTTACCCACAGATAATGAGATGCTCTTTTGAATTGTCCACTATTAATTTCATGTATAGAACTAAGGGTCAATGAGGAGCTGAATTTAGCACTCAGTTTACTGACTCAAGTTCCACACATAAATGCAGTGGTTTCTGAAATTAAAATAGGCACAAATATGAACTTTTTCAAATCTAAGGTGTTATTTAGGGCCAAATCCATCTTCATTAAAATTATTTGCAAGTTATAAGCCTGTTGTTTTGTTCAAAATGCAATAAAATTCTAAAATGCCAGTGAGATGAAAGTTTCTTTTTACTTTAAAGGCCACTTCGAGGTATACATTAACGAGTACAGATAAGTGCTTTATGTGTGCATGTAACCATGTATTTGTCAAACAAAGTGCACTTTTTCATGCAGGAAACTCTGGTCATTCAGTGACCAGATCAGCCATTTAATCCAAGCAAGCACAAACCTGACCTCATACCCTTGGATCTTAGGTTCTTTCATTTCATTTTTCCTAACAGCAGCAGTCTTTTCCAGATAATTATCTATGAAAGTTACTGCCAGAATAACTGGAAACTCATTGTTTTCTAATGAGAAAACCTATCTGAAGACCTGTCTATCTTGTCAGTCTTTAGTGAAACTTGCCTTTTTTTTTTTTTTCCCCCTAAAGAAAAAAACCTAAAAATCAAACAAGGGGTTTTTAAAAAAAAAAAAAAAAGGAAACAAGTCAAGCTACCAGAGTAGTTTTTTCTCCAGCGTAGATGTAGACAGGAATTTTCTATTTTGCATTATCTCCAGTCACTGAATTGACTATATATCCTCCTTAGTTATAATATATTGATGGTGGTAGCACTGTAGAAACTTGGAGCTTGGCATGGGTTTTGGAATGTTTTTCAGAAGCTGAATAAATAAATGTATAGATTAACACCTAATGATTTATCTAGCCCAGCTCCCTGGTACTGCCTCTGCTGAGTCCCAACTCTTTTCGCTTTTACTGCTGTTCATATGTGAATTTGAAACCTTACATAATAATCCAGAACCAGACTGAGAGCCTGCAAACTGTCTCATCTTTTTTCAGTAATCACTAATTTTGACGCATATTTGGTATTACTTCAAATGTGACCATTCTTAACTGTTTTTTTGCTCAGACATTTCAGCTGAGATATTCATTACTTGGGACAGTGGTAAATATTAGGACCAGGTTGAAATTGACTTCTTAATGAGTGTAACTTGACCTTCAAACAGATAAAACCATACTTTTGTTACTTCCTTGAGCTCTATCACTTGTGAAGTCAAACAGCCATTTTTGTTCATTTTTTACATTCCTTATTACCTCTTAATTTTACTTCATTTAAATATCCCTGAACAAACTCATTTGTATCTATTAATGTATGAAGTCAAAATTATTTAGGTGTATAAAACAATAAAAAATACATTGCCTATTATTCTGGGTTTTTTCCTTGCTTAAATGAAAAAGGCATACTTATAACTGCTCTTTTTGTACAAAAGAAGCAGAGATTGTTCAGAGATGCAGAGGCATGCCTTCATCTTTCTTCTTCCTCCTCTTTTCAGTTAAACTATTTCTCTAATTCAATGCTGATTTAAAAATCACCATTTCGATTCTCCATTTCCTCAAATACTTTCCCCATCATTTCTTCATAAACGAGATTTTTAAAAGAATTTCCTTTCTCATCCAGGATAAAACCTGCAAACCACACTTATATATGCATACATAAATATATATCTCTGGCACGTTAATTTTTATTATCACCATGAAAAATTTGGTATATTATTCACATGTTGAAAGTCACATTGTGTTTAAATTTAAAATTAAAAATCTTATTTTAAATTACTGGGTGTCTACTTACTCAAGCAGGTACAATATCTGAATTTTGATACAGATATACTTAATATATTATGGAGTTTCAAAGTTAATCTAGTGAAAAGCATAATTTTATTTTATTAATTGTTATTATGGCATCTGCATTTACTGCAGAATCCTGAACTAGATAACCCACACAAGAGCCTTTGGACTTTACTCAAGAATTAAAGACAAGAGTGTCACGTGGTATACACGATTTTGATGAAAGTAAAAACTAGATATGAATCATATTTGCAGTGGTATAAATTTAAAAATACAGCACTGACGTTTCTACAGTTATCCCACATTGAAATATGGAATATATGTGTAGTATGAAATAGTATGAATAGTTTCTCAGCTATGTCAGCTGCTATAATCTGATAAGAAAAAAAAAGAAGGCAATGAAAATATGTAATGAAGCAAGTCTTTCAACACTGTCTCACAACATCCTCATAGACAAACTTAAGTGTGTTGGACGGGTGGATAGTGAGGTGGATTAAGAACTGGTTGAATGGCAGATCCCAGAGGATCATGATCAGTGGCAGAGTCTAGTTGGAGGTCTGTCACCAGTGATGTGTTCCAGGGTTCTATACTGGGCCCAGTGTTGTTTAACTTGTTCATCAGCGACTTGGATAAAGGGACGGATACCTCCTCAGCAAGTTCACTGAATACATAAAGCTGAGAGGAGTGGCAAATATCCTAGTGTTGTGTGGCCCTTCAGAGGGACCTTGACGAGTTGGAGAGAACCTTCTGAAATTCCACAAAGGCAAATGCAGGATCCTGCACCAGGGAAGAATAACCCCAGGCAACAGTACAGGCTGAGGGCTGACCTGCTGGGAAGCAGCTCTGCAGAGAAGGATCCAGGGGATCCTAGTTGACAACAAGCTGTCTATGAACCAGCTGTGTGCNAATGGCAGATCCCAGAGGATCATGATCAGTGGCAGAGTCTAGTTGGAGGTCTGTCACCAGTGATGTGTTCCAGGGTTCTATACTGGGCCCAGTGTTGTTTAACTTGTTCATCAGCGACTTGGATAAAGGGACGGATACCTCCTCAGCAAGTTCACTGAATACATAAAGCTGAGAGGAGTGGCAAATATCCTAGTGTTGTGTGGCCCTTCAGAGGGACCTTGACGAGTTGGAGAGAACCTTCTGAAATTCCACAAAGGCAAATGCAGGATCCTGCACCAGGGAAGAATAACCCCAGGCAACAGTACAGGCTGAGGGCTGACCTGCTGGGAAGCAGCTCTGCAGAGAAGGATCCAGGGGATCCTAGTTGACAACAAGCTGTCTATGAACCAGCTGTGTGCCCTTGTGGCAAAGAAAGCCAGTAGTACCTGGGCTACATTAGGCAGAGCATTGCCAGCAGTTGAGGGAGGTAATCCTGTTCCTCTATGGAGCATTTGTGAGGCCACAGTTGGACTACTGTGTCCAGCTCTAGGCTCCACAGTACAATAAAGACATGGACCTCTTGGAGCAGGTCCAGCAGAGGGCAACAAGGATGATTGGAGGATTGAAGCATCTCCCTTACCAGGAAAGACTGAAGGAGCTGAGCCTGTTCAGCCTCAAGAAGAGAAGACTGAGAGGGGACCTCATTAAAATCTAATAAATATCCAGAGGGAGGGTGCCAAGAGGATGGAGCCAGGCCTTCTCAGTGGTGCCAACCACTAGGACAAGAGTCAACAGGCAGAANCAGAGCATTGCCAGCAGTTGAGGGAGGTAATCCTGTTCCTCTATGGAGCATTTGTGAGGCCACAGTTGGACTACTGTGTCCAGCTCTAGGCTCCACAGTACAATAAAGACATGGACCTCTTGGAGCAGGTCCAGCAGAGGGCAACAAGGATGATTGGAGGATTGAAGCATCTCCCTTACCAGGAAAGACTGAAGGAGCTGAGCCTGTTCAGCCTCAAGAAGAGAAGACTGAGAGGGGACCTCATTAAAATCTAATAAATATCCAGAGGGAGGGTGCCAAGAGGATGGAGCCAGGCCTTCTCAGTGGTGCCAACCACTAGGACAAGAGTCAACAGGCAGAAACCAATGCATAGGAAGATCTTCCTGAATATGAGGAAGAACTGCTTTACTGTGCAAGTCTCCATTCTCCACTGGAGCAGATTGCCCAGAGAGCTTGTGGAATTTCCCTCACTGGAGATAGTCCAGAACTATCTGGACACAATCCTATGTACAGAATCACCCTTCTTGAGCAGGGAGGTTGAACTGGATGACCCATTGAGGTCTTTTCCAACCTTACCAATTCTGTGATTCTGTGATACCTTATGTGCAGTTGAACATGCAGAAGTAACTGACTATAACTTGCCAATTTCAAAGTTGCAATGGTTTTACATTTTTAAAAAAATAGATCAATAAGTCCTCCGATTCAGGGGAGCACTAACAAGATGATAAAAAGATTTGTAATTGTATCTTCTCACTGCATTTCTGTAGGTAAATAAGCAGACAAATTAAAAAGTTGAGGAGGTTTAGCTTCATTCAAATAGCAGGATTTGAGCAAAAAGGTAACTTCAATGTATACAGTAAGCACTGGAAGTGGTTATGTATCCTTAAACTTTCAGTATGTTGAAGTGGAAATGCAGAGCTCTTCAAAAGTTTGTATTTATACTAATCAACCCCTGTGGAGAACATATAAATTTTCCTATTGAGCTCATCTTCTAAGGGAAGGAAAAATACAGTTTGCTTTCCCAAGTCATCCTTCAATTTTATGCTAAATATACAGGAGACTGTGATCTGTCAGTAATTTTAGGAGTCTCAGTTGTAAACAAAAAAATTACTATTTTCCCCTTTTGTGTAGTGACATTCATTAATCACGATGTGTTTTAGGTTCTTTCATGTATTATAGAATTTTATTGGTTTTGTTTATCACAGTAAAATAAAAGTGCAGAGTAGTTATTCTACTTTTTATCCAAGGTCACATAAACAGCTCATGAGAAGTCCATTATTGTTCCCTAATGATATTTTCAAGTCTACAGTTCTTGTGCTTACTCCAACTTTATACCACTTGGAGAATTTGTCTAGTCATGAAACTCCTCACTGCTATGATCCATGTTCTGGAAACTTGAAAATTTTCAGGTTTTTCTGATTGTGGTCACTTTCCTTCTCCCAGAACTCAGTGGTCGGAGGAAACTTACATGACTTGAATAAAAAAGAGACTTCGTTAGAATTTGACCCTGGTGATAGTTTCCTGTTTAGGAGAAAAAAAAGAAAGAAAAAAGGAATATTTTTCAAACTGACTACATGCACGAAGAAATATGATTGGCAACTTTTTCTTCAGTTTCTGAAAAAAGGTCATTCCAATGCAGTAAAACATCAGAAAAGTTAAATTGAACGTATTTCTTATGAAAATATTCAGTTCTTAAAGGGCTTGTTTTTGTGAAGATTTTGCTCTTAGCATGAAGTTACTGTGTTTCTTTAACTGCAGCTGAAATGCTATTGTCAATGCTTTTTTTTTTTTGTTGTTGTTCTTCAGGGGAGTACTTTTTCTATTGGTTTCGGCTCTTTGATGTATTGTTTATATATTACCTATTTTCTCTTATCGCTATGCACAAGTTTGGGGTCCTCTTTTTTTCTTCTGGAGTCCTAGATAGCTAGTCCAGACCTGAATATATAAACCATTAATAAAATATTTAAAGGAAAAAGACCCTACTACTTTTCCAGATACAGGATTTTTTTCTTTTTTTCAAGGGTTTCTGTTTGAGGAAAAAAAATGCTCAATTTGACAGCCTTTTACAGGTGAGAATAGGTTCCTTAATGGGCAAAAGGTAATTGAGAAAGGCTGAGGTGATTGATACTGTTCATGATCTCTGACTATTTCCCTAAGACAAATACCGATGCATGTAAAAATGAAAAGAACAGCAAAAAGAGAAGATATGGCTTTGGTTTTAGGTGTTGATTTTTACTTCCCACAATCTTCCTTTGGAAAGGAAATGGGAGTATATTGTTTTTATTATACCTTCAAGAGATAGGCCACAGTTGGACCAGCTGGAGGATTTTATCTTCTTTTTCAGTTTCAGGATCACTGTAAATGTTGAAGAAAAACAGCTCAAGTGGATTTTAATTATGAAGCAAAAACAGAAAAGGGAATAGAAAATGGGAAAGGTAAAATGACATAATAATGTGACAGCAGAAACACAATTCTGACTGTCCAAGTGAATTTCAGGATTTAGTCATGGCCTGTAGATTTAATGGGTCACTTGCAGTCCTTTTTCTGACTCATCACAGCAAGTTTTCAAGAACTCAGTGTTAAAGGGAAAGAGATGCTGTGGTAGTTGCCACATGATAACCATTATTTCAGGAAGGCTCCTCTTTTTAGTTTCCTGTCTCTTTAGCTCTAATAACAGATAACTAGTTCCCATATTAGAACATCTTTAAATTTTGGCAAACCTGCATTGGTCTTTCTTTTTCCTTGTATGTTTCCAGCTCATCAGTCATGACTTCTTGACATTTGTGGGTAGGTGGAAATTATTTTTAGGTTCTATAGTTTTGTTGACTTTCTTTAAAAAGATTAGCATTTGGGTTTTTGTTTAGGGTTTGTGTATTGTTCTGTAGAACACAATGGGTTGGACTACCATTTTTGCTTTATCTAAAACACCTTAAAAATAGTGGTAGACAGTGGTACTCTGATTTGATCCCATACTGTGGAATTGCTCCTGACATGTAGCAGGATCAAAAGCTTACCTGCACTCTGCTGCAAGTGCAATAGATCTGATGCTTTTACAGACTAAGCCTCTCAAAACTGAGTGGAAATGAGGCTGCAGGTTCAGAGAAATTGTACTGATACATGTCCCACTTCTATTTACTTCAGTCCTCTGCTGTCCCTATCCCATGATATAATTAGGTGAAAACATACCAAAGGAAACAAAAGGAGGCCCTTGCAAAGGATGAAAACACAAGTAAGCAGTTCTGGCTGGAGCAGTTTATTCAGACTGTTTATTGTAGCTCAGAGTTAAACAGGAAAAGAACTAACAAGGGCAAGATGATGACTGGATGACCCATGAGAGGGAGGAAGGCTTGACTTTCAGCACCCTTTGCATAAAGCATAGATCTGTTTGTACAACAGATCCTGACGAAATAAGAGTAGGCAATGAGAGATGATAAGGGTAACGATGATTTTGTTTCCTCAGTTGAGCAGGAAGAAACAAATTTCAGTTATTTGAATGATAATTTTCTTCAGGAAAATACTGAAAGGAGACATTTTCATATTATTTGCCCCTTGATTAGCTCTACAGTCTTCTTCAGTATGTTCCTTCATGTCTAGTTTGTATCAGTATCAAAAGAGTTGAACCTCTCCTCTTTCCAAAGTAACTTAGGAGAAGAAATAGTTAATATGCAGATGTAGAGGAACACATCTGGGTAGAAAGAAAACTAAATACATAGCACAGTATGAATACTTTATTCATCAAAGTGAACTGATTTCAGTTTGAACTGGTGACTTGAGTATTGTCTGACAGTACAGTATTTTATTACTAATATGTTTCAATGTCATTACACAACTGAGTGCTATGTACTGCATTTTGTCTACCTTTCTTAACAGTTCCTAGCTCTTAAAAGTTGGTCTAACTACAGCTGGGAAGCTAGCTGTGTGGTAGTGGCTCAGCACTGGCTGTTCATGTGTATGTTGGCATTTCATTTATGGCAAGCAATGCAGGGTAGTAGATTATTTGAATTCAAGGATTCAGGAAGTGTGTTCTGCTCAACCTACTTAGTATATAAGTAAAGAAATGAAGTAATTTTCAAACCACTAAGGGCTTACTTTTAATTTTTGTTTTAGCTGCATACCTAAATATTTGTCACAAAAGTCTGATAATATGATCTCTCTAAAACAAACTATTACAGAGGAAAACCTATTTTTTTCTGTGAAACTAAATAAGTTAAACATTTAGATGTCTTCATGTTAGACATTTTAATGATGACTGTGACTACACTTGGTGACAGAAAGAATAAAGAGGATGTTCTGGAGCATAAAGTGATGAAATTATCATTGAGTGTTATTAAGGCAGAGAATTCGTGAGACCTTCAGTAGGCCTTTGATCTACATACCTGGTAATGTCCAGGACAGCAGAGAAGAAATATAATGTTGGGACAGTCGTTTTCTTGAAAGGTTAAAGATCATCAAAATTCAGGAGTGGAAGTGAAGGAGAGAAGGGAAGGCACACAGGGGCAGCAACCAGAGTGGAAGGTGACCCTGCTATTCTGACCCTTCTGGCTGCAGAAAGAATCTAATTGCAGTATTACCACAAAACCAATAAAAAATAAATGCTGAGATCTAACTAGCCTTTGAAATAAACCTGAGAGTGCAAGCAAAGCAGATTATTTTCAAAAACTGCAAAAGACTGCCCTGGCCTTAAATCTAAAGCTTGTAGGAAGAGAAGAACAGACAGTAAAGATGGGACAAAATAGTATCTTATCAGAAAGGCTAGACCTAGTGGATGTAAGTACATGAGGATAGACAGAATGCCTAGTGGATGTAAATACCAGAAGACAGACAGAATGTCTTCTTTATACATGTTACGTTATTACCTTTATTCAGAAACCTAGACTAACCTCACCATTGCACATATAATGTTACTCTTCAAGGTAGAAACCCTTTCTAGAGTCATTAGCTAGTTCAGAGCCTAGTCTGAAATCTCTGGGTGTCTTCCTGATAACCCCCTAATATTAGTCCATAGACAAGGCTGGAGTTAAGTTTACATGTCTATATATATGCATATGTATATGTGATTTGGCTACACCAAGGAGATTTGAAAAGTGTATGATTCAGGTACAGATATAAGACTCCCCCATTCTTGATCTGTGGCAGCATGTAGAAAAATTTTGTATTTTTTAGTGCACTTGCAGATGAAATAAGGCTAAACCTGTCTTAGAAAATAAAGTTAACACTTGACAAGTCAATGGTAACTTGACCGTCTCTACTATATTGACTATCCTGACACAGCAGGAATCCAATCCACACTTTCTATACTGTCACTCATCCCAAATAAAGAAAATCACGTTTCTCTGCCTCTTTTTTTTTTTTTTAAAGATGTAAACTCAGAGAGGGAAATGGTATCAGACTGTCACTATAAAGCAAAACAAAGTAACTTTGTCAGTGGCTGGAGAAATGACATTGTCAAGTGACAGAGGCATACATCAAAATAAAAACCATAGTGTTTTGCTCATTACCTGGTGTGCAGCATGTATGCTTCTTTGTTAACTTTCCTCACACTACAATGTGCTGGGCAATTTCTCAGCACCCTGTTGAGCACAAACAATCCTGCTTAAACCAATAAGCCTGGTCAGCACCTGTTACCCTCCACCCCATCCCAGCTGCTCTATGATTTATATGAAACAAAGAAAGCGGGAAAATAGGTTGAATCAGTGACTTGAGAGAATGAAGATGAGTTCAGTCTATGTATGAATAACAGCATTAGGCTAAGTCTAATGCATAGAAAGTTTACTCATTAGTTTCGGTTGTAACCTATTAATAATCTGTGCAAGGTGATTAGAAACAATGATTGTTTCTAGCTCCATCTTCTTCTCTTCCTTACAAGACATCCCAAGTTTTTCTTGAAATTGGTAATCTCAAGAGCTTGTGATTTTCTTACTTAACTTCTTCTGAAATTCTTCAAAATCCTTTTCCCCCCCTTATTCTTTAATGTTTTTAATACCTATTTTTTGTCCTCTTTCAGTGATTAGGTAGTTGTCAAGAAGCATCAGATTTATTCTGGATGAAAAGTGATATTTGAGGAATCCCATGAATACTCTGTTTATCAACAATGACCAGCTACACAAATGGATAAATAATTCATAAATCTCTTTCTTATCCAGAGAAATAATGTGAAAACATCATTGTAATACAAAATAGATGTAACTAATAGGTACTACCAGATACAATTGTATATTCTAAATATCTCACTCAAACATTGACAAATGAATATTTACTTATTAGCCATTTTCATCACAGGTTCCATCTCTATTTCCTCTAAGACCGAAATCTACCTGGACATACTATCTAACAAAATTTGCACTTTAAGATCCTCTCAGAAATCAATATGCTTTTCTCATGATGAAAATGAGAGGGCTTGAAGGGTCACTGACGAGATCACTGCTAACAAATCTAACCTTTAGGCCTCTAGAAAGAGAATTATAGCTTTCAACTTTTTTGTTGTTGTTTGTTCCTTTTTCTGTTTTAAACCAAGTGAGGTTAGCCTTTTTTTTTCTTGTTTGTTTTGTTTTTCTGTTGTTGTTGTTTGTTGTTGTTTGTGGGGTTTTTTTGTGTGCGTGGTTTGGTTTTTTTTGGTTGGTTGGTTGGTTGGGGTTTTTTTAACTTCCATTCTTTTACAGATAGCCCTGAAAATATAAATTTTAAGTTAAAGAAACAGCATCAGGGCTCTACACCTTATGGAAAGGACCTGTGGTAGAAAAGTGCAAAGCATGTCCTGGTATTCACCTTCCATACCATGACCGGATGGTTTGAACGGAGTGGCTTTTCATTCCTTACCAACTTGTACTCAAAACTCATCTGTAGCATATTTCTGTAATGAAACTATCTCTGTGGACAAGAGAAGTCAAAGTTTTTAGAACATCCTGGGTATGATCATCTTGCTGCAGGTAGTTGTGCTGACTGGCATCACCTCTATGCTACTCCAGCTTCAGAGATCTTTGATCTCCTTCAGTGTCCCGTGATGATCATTGGGTGATTGGTTATAAACACCATTACTAAGCATGGATGATCTTCTAGAAACACAGGAAATTTCCTATGTCCCCTGGAAGCCTGTGAACTCCCTTCCTCTGTGAGGTCCAAACCCTTCACTGAGGAAGGCTGCTGTCACAGATATATGCTAGATCTGAAGACATCAGTAGACCCTGAAGACAGAGAGATGTAAATATTCAGGAAAAAAAAGACAGCTTCACATCTGGATAGATCTTTATTTGTTACTGCCTTCATTTACTTTACCAGTTGGTGTAGAAAGTATTGAAAGGAGTTTGTGATCCTTTTCCCACATCTCTAGCCATCACTGCTTGCTTTTGCATTGTTATCTCATGTGCAAGACTGTGAATATTCACTAGTGTCTGTTCTCATAATCAGTTTTTCTTTCTCCTACAAGACAGTGACACTTTGAAAGCATGGGCAGATGTTAAGCCGCAGCAGACATTGCAATAAAAGTCTGCAGAAGCAAAGTCATTGAAAACACTGGTATTATGTATTTCCTCTATAACAATAAATGTGGTTTAAGAGAAACGTGTATCCAAGAGCTGGGAGGAGGCCTCTTCCATTTCCTCCACTGATTTGAACTTGCAGCTGGACTGAATGGGCTGGTAGGGTAGGAAGAGCTGATCTGTTCACACTGCACGTAAACTTTTTAAGAACCTCTTCTGCTCACTTTCTGTACTTAGAGGAAAATTCCAATAAGATGTTTCAAATTTCTCTTGATGTTTTGAAGACAAAGTTATGTTGAATATAGTAGAGATAGGAAATTTGTATTTAATTGTTGAATTTTGGACTGCTTTGTAGCATTTCAATTTAGGTCCATTTTCTGCAAATAGTGGGATCCAGAGCTTTTGTGGAAGGGAGAAGCATCAAAGTCCTTATGGGTTAAGATGGCACCTGATGGGTTTCTTCACTCAACATATGATGTATTGTATGGATTTCAAAGATAAAATTAATCCTAAGAAAATGCCAAGCAAGGTTACTATTAACTGTTCTCAGCACTGCGCTTAATTAAATGTCTACTGTGCAGAGCTGGAAGTGTGGGGTTTAGCATTCTTTCTAGTGTTAATATTGAGGTCCGTTGCTCAAATCAGTCTGATTTGTCTCCTCATTTTTTTCTGTATCCAGATAAAATAATTTTTGCCTGATTTGTTTATTAAAAAAAATAGTCTGAGAAAGACAAACAAAACCCCTAAACTGCCTGTAAGCAGTATTTTCTCATCAGATGGAATTTCTGACCATATAGCTTTCCTACTTATCTATATAGAGAGGTAATTTTGTGATTGTGATTCAGCAGCAATGTGAGTTATATATGTGGGTAAGCTGGACCTTTTGTCCCTTAATGATTCTACCATGTTTTTCCTCCTTTTTGTCACATATGTTTTTAAGGCTTTTTTCCCCTTAATAAAAGTGGAACTTTCAAATCTGTAGAGAGCATGTAAATTATCTGAGATAGCCAGTGATAGTAGAATTACTAATTTCTGAAAAAAATTTCAAGACGACAGTTTTTGTGAGAAGTGATTTTTACACACAGAAGTACATATGTTTTCTTCCTGTATTTATATTTTTGTCTTCTTTTATAATTTTATCTTCTGCTGTGCTTAGTTTACATTTTATTGTCTGTCCATGCTAGAGGACTATGAAGACTCCAGTCATTTTCCCTGATAATCCTATCAGCAGCATTGGCAAACTCAAAAATTTTAATCAGATTTGGTCCTCACATTCCTGGGTCTGTTATATCTGTTTGTAAAGAAAAATTTATTGTATAATACTGTATAACTTGTGTAATGGGAAATACATTTCTATTTATCAGTGAGTTGTGCTCTTGTATATATAACTGTATATATATATATATACAGTGTATATAACTGAAGCTGAAATACTATGTACTTTAATTTTTTTTTTATTGAACACAGAAACAGCAGAAACTTGCACTTCAGCTGCTTATAAGGCTCCAGTCAGAACTGCCCTTGATCAATGTTGTAAGAGATAACTATAGAAGGCTCAAGGAGCTTTGAATCGTTAGAGCTACAAACCATTCACATAAAATTCACCCCCATTATGCTTTAATGTTATTCTGTATTCATTGTAAAATAGAATCAAATTATATTGCTTTTACAAGCCAGATAAAGATATTCTACTTCATAGACGTTTTGGCCTACTCTTGCCTGATAATGTTGGCCTTTTCTGTCTCATTCCCTTTGCTCCAGTGATTAGTCCTATAAAATCAATGTCCTCCTGTACATAAAATATAAACAACATCAAGCTGTTTCAAGCTATCTCTCATATACAAAGAAGTACAGTCATGGAACTCGGAAAAGATTAAGGAGAACAGGGAAAGCTCCTCCAACCTCATTCACTGTTAGTCCTTGTTCCTGCCCCATAATAAAAATAGAACTTTCCCTGATCACTTCTGATCGTGAGAACTGACCTACGATTATTTTGACAATTAACAGCTATCCACTGGAATATTTATGCCGTAAAACTTGCACAGTCATTTTATGCTTTTTGAGTCATGCTCCCTGGCTGGGATCTTGAAATGAGCCAAATATATGGTATTTCATGTTATGTTCTTCAGCACTGCTATGTTTGTGTTACTAAAAATCTTAGCACAGATGGGCAGAGGCAGTACTGTCAGAAAATTTTCAGTTACAAATTCTTTGCTAAATCCAAGCTTTTTCTCTCTCCAATTGTTTAAAAATAAAACAAAACGAAATGCATAATATGCCTATTTCTGATTATCTTTTATGCTAACTTACCACAATAATGTACTACCAAACTTTCTTTCTCTTCCTGCAGAAGAGAGGCTATTCTGAAGAATGGGGATTATTTGGTTTATTTCATGTTAATGTTGTCCTGGTTTTGACCCTTATTTCTTTCACACTTTATTTCAATCCCCCCACTCCACTCCCACCCCCATTTTTTTTCTAGTATGGTTTTACATTACCAGGAGTAGAGGAACTGAGTTATATCAAATAAGATCAAAGCCCTTCATCCTTCATCTAAATGACAATCTGAATATACCTTGAATTTTTGAAGACTTCAACTAACCCTTTTCTATCCCTCATGTTCAACAGTAAAATCTGGTGCTTCTCTAACTGGCAAACAAAAAAAAAAAGGGAAACCCTTAGTCTGCTGAATTGGAAAAGAGTGGTAATAGATTATTTTTTAATAGTGTATGTGCATGGAGCAAGATTCCCTGCTTTTTCACTTCACTTCCATTTGTATTAGAACTGTAATGGTAAAAATCACATCACATATGCAAATTAAAATGCAGACTTTTTTCTATCATTTGCACTCTATGGAAATGTTCAAAACATTTTTTTTTTCTTTTCTTTTCTTTTCTTTTCAATTTTGGAATAGTTGTGTAGCTAAAATTCTATACTGTGAAATATGATTTGTCTGGCCATTACTCACTACATACTATGTGCCAATCCCCTGTTTAAACAGATTTATTTATCCAGTATGGAAGAGAAGTAATAAAATATCACCCTGGTGACTTCTGACCATCTATGAATTCAGAATAAGTAGCTCATATGCTTTCTATGATATCAAATATGTTTGAATAAATGTAATGAAAAATATGTTCAGATTTCCTGATTGAGAAACATATTTGTAGAAATGGGTCTCATACCTTTTCATTCAGGCTGTTGAGTCTTAGTCTCTACTTGACCCCTGTTCCTGAAATAAAGCCCCGGACATCTGCCCCCTGAATAGCTCTCATCTGTTACTACAACAAACTCATCTTGGTGTTATTGTGTAAGTCAATCAGTAGATTTAACTAAGATTTTGTTGGAATACTATTTAACATAAAAACGTGTTGCAAGATTATTGTTCCAATGAAAGAATAGATTCATTCTTGCTTTGTGACTTTCTTCAGGAAAAAACCCAACAAACAAAAAACAACACTTGAAAGAGATGTCAGAGAATATACTTGGAAATCACCTAAAAGGTTCCTAGGAGTTTTCTGTCCCCGGAGGATTTGAGTCAGGAGATGACCAGCAAATTACATGAACATTTGCATTTTTACTCTCTGGAATGAAATCTCTGGACATACTTTTCCGGTAGAAATTTTCTCTCAATATTTTAAGATTTATTTTTTTATTTTATTTTGCTCATTGTTAGTTAGTCTACTAACTGTGTCTACTTCTTTAACAAACTGTATGTTATATATATGTATATGCAACACACAAAAGCACACCCATAGCACACATATTTATAGACACATATATATACATATTTATATGTCTATTCTGCAAACACTTTATGCATACTTATGTATAAATATAGCTACAAACAACATTAGTATATATAAATATGTGTTAGCTGTCATTAAATCTAATTAGGATTTCTTACATGCAAAAAAAGTACGCATGTAATGGGTTTTATGCATGTAATTCTTTTTTGAAACCTTGCTGCTAATACATTGGTATTTGGCACTCACATATTTTAATATGCTGCATGTCTGAATGACAGATGATTATCTGACAAAGGAAATCTGCTGTTGAACAAAATGAGCTAGTACTACATTTAAAAGCCCCAACTCTAACAGAACAACAGTTAAGTATATGTATTGCATTTTAAAAATTTAATACCTGCCTATTGCCGGTATTGTCTTTGTCCGTGTTGACAACAAAAGGATAAATACAGTGCGTACAGTAGGTCCCTCTGGTTATACCATGAACATGACACATGTCATCCTATGATAAATTGGCTCTGTGTCTATTCAATTTCAAATCCAAAGCTCTGGAGGCAGAGGTGTTAGGAAGCAGGCATAATTCTGGCGAGCAGAGGCCTCAGATGCACGAAATTAGTGTGCATGGAACAGATAACAAAAAGCGAGAGGGAGACTGAGAGGAAGTTTGCACAGGTTTGTCAACTTCCTGCGGTTTAGGTACTATTGGCAGATGTTGGATGTAAGAAAAAAAATCTGTAAGCATGATAATGAATGTTACCAGAATTAGAAGTGACAACTGTATCGAGCACAAATGCTGTCTTGTTTCTTCATTTGCATACCAATTAAATAAAAGACCCAAATATTAGGTTCCAGAATTTGTTTGACAAATAATCTGCAGGGCTTACTTGGTACATCTGGGTCAGGCATGTTGGCTGTGTGACAGATGCAGTGTCAAAAGAAGATTTTAACATAGAAAAAATGTATCCAGATTGTTACTAAGTACTGTACTTAGAGCAGAGATTAGAAAAGGGTCTAGTTCAGAAATTGCTTTAAACATAGTGGTATCTACCTCTCTCTAGGCATTTTATTGTGCATTACTGTCAGGTCTGGTATGTAAGACATCTTCCTCACCAACCACTAAAGAAAGTAGTGGGCAAAAATTGTGCTGTTCTGTACCATTGTATTGTGCAGCTATCTTATTCCCTGGGTAAATACATATGTTTTATGGGACTACTCAAAGAGTAAGAGACTATTTGATGTGAGTAAGGATGGCAGAATCAAGCAATACACGCTTAAGCATTTCTGCCGAATTTTACATTTTTCATGCCGCTCTGAAATATTTACAAAGTAGTTCATGTCTGGTGAAGGTTCAGGTCAGTTCTTGTTTTAGTAAAACAAGTTCACTTGACCCTGATTTTAAAGAAAACTTGAGCCAAAGCAGCAAACTAATCTCTGAGTCAAATGTTGCTCTGATATCTGAACCTATGTGCCTTGCTGATATATATATATCTTTTAAACAACTTCTGGGATTTGCCATTCATGTGACATTTAATTTTGCACTCTGAATTTCTCGGCATCAACACTGGATTTCACTTTCCACTGAGGCAAAGTAATTTCCTATATTTTTTCATGAAATCCACCTTTTAACATTCTTCCCAAGTTTCTAAATATTTGAGGGTCCAAATATGCTACACCTTGAATAATATTAAACCACTAGACAAGGAGCACCTATATCAATCAGTGCTTGGAGAATGTATATGATTTAGAAAGGTATGGGCATATACTGTAAAAAATATCCAATGAAACACCTGCTGTGTGTACACTGTTCAGAAACTCCTTCAAACCAGGAAAAGCTGTCTTTCTAGTGCCTGCTCGCATGCAGGCCACTGGGCTGATATAGTGCAAAACTGCTGATATTCTCAGGGACAGGGTTGTGGTATGTGTGACACTACAGCGGTAAGCATGTAGTAAAATAAAAAACTGAGAGATAAAATTTTGTTAAATATAAATCAAGTAATATCTCTTTTTTCTCTATTTGTTCCTTGGGTTTTTTTTTAACAAGGAAATGAATTTACACAGGGTAAATGTACTATTTAAATATTTAAAATTTAAATTAAGAGGCTTCTCTTGAATGCACCTGTATGTACTAGATATGTCTGAGTCCATTTGATATAAGAAAGTAGGCCATGAAAATATGTGTTTAAAGAAGTCAGACTATTCATTCACAGAGAGTTAAAGTTTTCTCAACTCTTCTGTAAATGGTGAACTGCTTTTGAAAATCCAGGCAGACAGAACACAAGCCACTAACACTGCATAAAGGTGAAGTTTTCTAAATTTAAGGGTCTGGGGAATGGGGAAGTGGAATTCCCACACGTAAAAAAAAAAAAAAGAGTGGAAAAAAATTGTGTTTTATGTACTAAAATGGTGACTTTTATAACACATAAAGTCTTTAAAAATAAAGTGAATAAAACTGGAGCACTGTAGGTTATGCTGCTATGTGGAAACAAAAAGACACATGGTTAGCTTTGAACCAGCAAGTGTTTCATACTGCAACCAAGGGATGCATTTTTCAGGGATGAAATTGAGCAAAGGAAAATTTAGTCCTTTTACCAGGAAAATGTATCTAATAGCGAGATGTATTAGAAACGTGCAATAGTCTCTAGAAAGAAGTGATGGAAACCCCATAGTCTGAGTCTTTGAAAAACAGTCTAGTGAAAGGTTTTCTTGCTGGGAAATAGCTTTCTGTTGGCTGTAGAAGGGATGGTGTCACCTAACAGAATATTTCTGCATTTGACATCATTTGTGCTTTGCTTTATTATTAGCATGCTTGTGTAGGGTTTCACAGAAAGCTGAAAAAAAGACAGGATATCATGCTGATATCTTACTTTTCTTGACAAAAAACCTGAAGAAGTTTGAAAGTGTTCTGCTCTGTTTCAGTATCATTGCTAAGTGTTTTGTTTTGTCATGTCACTGCAGTTTCAATAGGCCAAAGTTACTTTATGCTTTTAAATTTTATTTTTTTTTCTTTGTCTTTTTTTTATATGGTTGTTGATTTCCAACATCATGATCTCACTATGAGCTGAGATGATACTTCCATTGTGGAAGTATATTTTAATTAATAGAATATTGTTTTATTAATATACATTTAAGTTTTAAAAGAAAGTTCCTCAGAGAGTAACTTGTCATCTTCGTTCACCTTTTAGAAAAATGCATATGACAACTGTACATTGTTACAAATGTAGATGTGTTATTGTATGTTACCAAAAATGGTAATTTTGCATGCTTTACCATTCACAGTCCACAGCATATACATTTCTTCAACAAAATTTCATATTCCTCCTGAATCACTAATAGTAAAATAAAATTTCTCTCTAGCTCTTCAAGTTATTCCTGTGAAATAACTTGCTAGCTGCCTATGCATTTCTGCTGAAGCACATCCCTAATGTCAACTGAGCATCTCAGTGTGCTTACATTGAGAAGCAGATATGAACTACCAGGGCGAGCAAAGGTTCCTTACAGGAGATAACATGAAACCCAGATATGAATATGACCTGGTATTCCTTAAATTGTCCTTTATTCTCTCCAGTTTTTTTTCTTAAACTCTTTAATAAGGTGAAGTTCAGTTCTCTCTTGCATTTTCATATTGTCAAGAATAAAGAATGACTGTGTTCCAATCATCAACAATGATCTGACAACTATTCAGTGGTAATATGAAATGTTAACTAGAAGACACTAATACTTGCTAAGACATTTCCTCTTATAGAAAGGAAAAAAATAGGGAAAGGTGAATCTGTGGAGGAAAGGGAAAGCCAAATGGCGAATGAAACAGTACATTTAATCTCTGCAGCTGGAAATTTGATAGTATTTACAGTATGATTGTATGTTAGTGTATTTACAAATTTTTGGAATAAAATTTCTGGGTACTTTTTATATTACTTAGAGAAATTACAGAATGTGGAGATGTGTGGTCCATTGAAAACAACTTGAGAAAAGACCACTTTTGGCAAAAGGTTTTCAGGCTGCTTTCATGAAATTGCTATAAACTGAACCAATTTTGGCTCTCAAAGCTGAACCGCTTTTCAGGATGTAGGCAGGAATGTATTGCACAGGCAATTTGGAGGACTGTGGACTGGTAGCTTGATTTTATCCTGTCTTAGCTAGCTAGACAATGTAAGAAAATTGTCATTTCTATATTGTATCAGATAACTCCTGCTGTGCTGAGTCACTAGACTGCTATGCAACATATGTGTGGGATTCTGTCTTCAATCTGTTCACTTTTTGAGTGGATTATACCACAACAATCCCAAAGTTGCTCTACAGTTTATAAGAGAAAAATCAGTGGCCAATACAGCTAATGGAGATGACAAAACCTATACTGAAGAGGAGGAAGATGTGACTAAGATGCCAAAAGAGCTTTCAAGGAAACTCAATGTTCATGTAGAGCTGCTGGCAAAAGATCTTGCAAGATTCTCAGACCCTGCAAAGTGTGAACAATACAGAGACTGATTTGGCAATGTTCTTCACAAAGTCTGTTCTTTCACAGGCAGGAGCTGGCATGGCTGAATTAAATGCTGTTAGACTTGCACATCTTCTGGATATCAGTGCAATGTACCATCAAGTTGTTAGTGTGGCTACAGTGAGGTTATGGTGTAGAATACATTACTTTCTGTAACGGGAAGAAACTTCTCCACTTGAAATATTTTCAGTATCTCAGTCTGTTCTGCAGTTCCAAGAACTTCTTGCAGTGTGTCTTCCCCTTTTAGGCAGTTAGTTTTTCATTCTTTAATTAAGGTCTCACAAATATTATGTTGAAACACCCCATGCCATCACTGAAAAGATTTCTTTTGGCATCAGGTAGTATAGATCTGGGCTCAAAACCGCTATCCTCATACACACCAATATGATTTAACAGGTATTTATAGATGTATTTGTTTTCACTTTAAAAGGTCATTTCATGTTGCTAAAGCATCAGGAATTAACCTCAGTGTCAAAAAGGTTAATTTCCCAATCTCTAAAATAGTAAGACATTTACCTAGCTTATATATTCTACTAAGAAGTTAGTACTTAATCACTTTATGAATGATAATTTGTAAGTTGCAACCTGGCTTTGAATTTTTTAAGGTTTCCAAGAGCTTTTTTTTGGCTTGTATTCGTATATCTTCATGACATGTGTTGAAATTTAGGCATTATAATAATACTTACTGTAAAATACATTTATAAATCTCTTCTTGGTTAGAGTCAGAAGTGTTCAGACACCAGTCTTGTCCCCTAATATGCTGAAGGTTCCATTCCACACAACTATATTACAAGGCTCTGAAATCTATGAACTCTCCTGTTGTGGGTTTTACCAGGTATCAATTTTTTCCTCTAACTCCCCCCTCCACACAATTACCATAAGTTGAGAGAGGTGTTATACAGACAAAACAAACTGACCTATAATAAATAATGTGTGCTGTAGCTGTGATGAAAGTACAAGAGACAGAATTTAATATTTTAGTGATGTTACTTTAATTTTTAGTAGAAATATTTTTATTGTATTTTGTTTATTGAGGTTATATGTTAATTGTAGAATTTATATTTCTTAAATATGTATTTTGCAGAGGCAAGGGGGGAAATCTACCTGGGCTGAAATGGTCAGGCCCAGGTAGATTTCCGGAGAAAAAGCCAATCAGAAGTTTCAGTAACGCCTCCGCTAATGACATATGTAAGAAAACGGAAGAGAAGGTAGAACAGAAGAAATTAAGAAGCCATGGAGTAAGAGGGAGGCAACTGGCCCCTGAATGGGGGGGCGAACCCTTCTCCCCCTGGCCTTAGGCCAGTGGCAGGCATGGCATTGAAGTCTCTCCAGCCGGGATGTGTAACAGTGGAGAAACAAACTCCAGACAGAAGCTGCCCACCTGCAACTTGGCTGCAGAAAGAATTCCAGCCTGGCAGAGAGCAGAGAGGACTTGACATAACTGAGCTTCCTCCAAGGTCAGGAGAAGAGTCGAGGTGAGGGGGGGAATTTTTCCCCTTGCTCTCTCTCTAGCAGGGGAAAGACTGAAAGTTACAAACCCCTGCCACCTTTAGAAGGTAACTGGGGTGCAGAGAGACCTCCCAGCAGTTAATGAGGAAATTTGTCCCAAAACAGATGAGTGCCTGAAGAGGTTACCTCCCTCGTGAGAGGTCTGAATTGAAGCAGA
>VYXB01004409.1:130-32632 GCA_013397135.1 Pachyramphus minor
CTTTCAGTGAAGAAATTTTTCCTAAAATCTCATCTAAACCTCCTCTGGCACAACTTGATAGAATTTCCTCTTGTATAGCATTTTTTACCTGGGAGAAGAGACTGACCCACATCCAGCTACAGCCTCCTTTCAGACAGTTGTAAAGAACAGCAAAGTCTCCCCTGAGACTCCTTTTCTCCAGGCTAAACACCCCCAGCTCCCTCAGCCTCTCTTCACAGGGCTTGTGCTCCAGACTCTTCCTCATCCAATTGCCCTTCTCTGGTCATGCTCCGGCCCCTCAGTTTCTTGTAATGAGGGGCCCAAAACTGAACACAGGATTCGAGGTGTAGCCTCACCAGTGCTGAATACAAGGGGGCAATCACTGCCCTGGTCCTGCTGGTCACGCTGTTTTTGGTATAAACCAGATGCCATTGGCCTTCTTGCCCACCTGGGCACACACTGGATCATGTTCAGCCACTGTTGACCAGCACCTCCAGGTCCTTTCCCACCAGACATCTTTCCATCCTCTCTTCTCCCAGCCTGTAGCACTGCAGGGGGTTGTTGTGACCCAAGGGCTGGACCTGGCATTTGGCCTTGTTGAACCTCACACAGTTGACCTTGACCCTCCAGCCTGTTGCAGTAATGATACTGGGGTAAAACTTGCTGCAATACCTACTTTTACCTAAAATCAGCAAGATAATGTATGAAACCCTGGGCCCCTGGGCTGGGGAAGGTACTGTGAGCAAGCTATGATAATAAAATTCCCTTAGGATCATTGCACTGAGCATGAACCACAAATCACAGGGTCAGCTGAGAAAACTGTGTCACTGGAAGAAAATGTTGCTAGAGCTTGATATAGGATCAATGTACTTTTTGCTATGAATTCACATTTGTATGTGGTAATTTTCCCCTCCCCTTCTGAGTCTTCTGCCACATTTCTTATCAGATGACCAGAGTTCAGCTAAGAGGGATGAACTCACATCGGTCAAGCTTCTCTACATCAACAGCTTTATCAGCTCCTATTGGCTCAGTGTAACCTTTTAGTATTCAGTAAGAGTACTGGGAAAGAAATGCATGCAATCCATCCCCTCAGATTAGAGATTCTGCTAACTATTAAGATTGAAGAAGAGTTGAGAAATCCCTTTGAAATAATTTGAAGTGTTTGCTTGTTGGTTTGTTTTTCATAAAGCTCTTTAACACTGGAGCAGAGGCTACTTTCATATACATTTATTAATAGAATAAAAGATCCATTCAGTCATGCATAAACCAACATCCCAGAAAGAGTGTAACAGAATGCACTCTTCCCATTTTGAACATGACTAAAGATCGCTACCGCTCGTGCTTTTCTTTCTCCATTTTAATTCTTGCAGCCGAATACTGTTCTGTGCTGTAAAAACAGTTCTGAACATGATGTGATTAACCTCAGGGTCCCCCCATCCCCTCATCTCAAAGCCCCCTCGTACATGGCCTGTGCTTTCTATTCATGTTCAACCATCTGATTTCCATATCACCCCGCTCAGCCTCACGAGCGGCTATTAGCATAACAGAGCTTTAGTGTGACATTGATTGAAGCCAGCGCTTGCTGAATGCAGTATCAAAGCATAATTTGCCAGAAATCAAATCTAATTTACTATGTACTATTTAAATTTAAAAAAAAAAAAGAAAAGAAAAGGCAGCAATTTCAATGTAAGTATCCTAGGTTTGTAATCTTAATTGTTCTTCCCCCCCCTCCATAGTTTTGGCTAGTCTACTGGAATCTGAGTCATATATTTCATTTTAGAGCCACTGTCTTTGACTTTCAGATGTCAATTAAGCAAGAGTTTTTCCACTCTGTTTCTTCCAGTGAACTTAATGCTACATCTGAAACAGTAAAGAGTAATAGTCTGGTAGGCATAACACTTCATAACAGTTTTTTCAACAGATTCTTCTAATGACCCTAATGTTTAGCTTGAATTAAACATTTAAGTACCACATTACTTTAACAGCTGAGGCAGATCAAGCCTGCAGTTATTTCTCTAACTGTACCTTTTCAGAATGTTTTTTAAAATTCATCTACTTTGAGAGCAGCAATAATGGCTTGAAAAAGTTTTGTCCAATGTTTCACTGAAGCTATGCTTTGAGCAAATCATGATCTCAGCTAACCTTTTTGCACAATGGAAGTAATAATATTTATCCATCTTTATAAACATCATGTATATATGAACGTAATAAGCTCTGTTTTTAGGAAAACTGAAGAGCCCGAGTGCTTATTCTGTCAAAGAAACCTTGCTGTCTGTGAGTAGGGTCACATTGCATTCTCTGGGGATAATGACAGTCTTAGTGTTTGGGTAGTTATACTTGACCAAGAATTTATCCTGCAATTATTAAGTGTTACTTTCACTTTTCAAATTGCATTGTTCGATTAAAAATTGACAAATAAAGCTGATATCATGCAAACGTTGTTTAAATGCTGTAAACAATGTTATTTTAATTGGAAGCTGTCTATAAACAGAGCTATAGCTGAATATGACAACAAACTATAACAAAATGAAGGTTTCTTTCCTTATGGAGCCCCATCTTTGAATAAGTTCAAAAAACCCAAACAACTCACACAATGTTTTATTTTTTCAAAGTTATGTTTCTCATGTTATTTAAGATTATGTTGTTATATAGTTCGGCTGAAAAAACTCTAATGTGAATAAAAACTCCAATTCATTTACCTTTTTTGCAGTAAGTTTCCAGTAACTATGGCTGCGGAGAAAACTAGAACATATATAATTGCATAACTAGACACTGTTGTTTGCTGGAGTCTTTAGAAAGGTTAACCTATTAGCTATGAGGCCACAGATCTTCTATTCATTTAGTATGGCAAAAGCTGGAAAGGATTTGGTGTGTGGAAGGCAGAGAATGGAACAACAGGATCCATCCATGTCTGAGCTACAAACTTATTTTCCTTTTCTGTTTTTGGAAAAAAAGAAAAAAAAAGGAAAACAAAAAAGTAGATTGTTTTTCTGCTCTTAGGAAAGTGAGAGATATTCAAGTTAGGGATAGGTCAAAAAGTGGAATCTAGGTAGGGACTAGGATGTATGTCTCTCACTGTGCCTTGACTACCAAAATATCTTGATTTGATCCTTAGAAGGTCTGCTACAGCAACAAATTTGGTTCTGCTGTATATGCTCAGAGCTTTGAGTTACTGATTTACAACACAGCCTTGTGTGTGTGAGGGTGTTTCAGACGAACCCTTAAACTTACCTGCCTTGCATTTTTGTGGTTACATGACTTGAAAGATGGGCTCATGGAAATGCCAAGCCCTTCTTGCTCCTGTTGAGCTGCCTCAGAGCACTGCCTGTATAACATGCCCCCAGTGCACCAAGCATGCCTACAAAGTGATCTTTGGCATCCATCATGCTTAGGTTTTACCTATGGGATAGTCTCCTGACACCAGGTTTGTAGCATCACAACAGAAAGATTATGGCCTTGAGGCCACCTGTAATGCAGCACAGACATAGGGCTCATGCATAGTTCCTGTCAAATGCAGGTCTAACACCTGAAGAGGTTTTCTTCTCTCTGCTGTGCCTGAGGTTGCTATTGATTCCATACTAATGTCCTGGGCAATGAACTTCTGTGGCTGAGCAGCAAACACTGGGCAAATGCAGCGACCTTTATTAAGCAGGTGGTCAGAACTGTAGAGTTACCTAAGACATACCTATAGGAAGGGGAGGTTTCTACTTCACGGCTTAAAGGTCTTTCTCCTCCTGTGTGACTGACTGAGCTGAGACATGCACTGATTACCACACTGCTGCTTCCTGACACCTGTAGGGGTTGCATACAGATAGGCTTGGTAAAAACAGGTGAGGGAAAAACAAGTAACTCTCTTCGGCTCAGCACTTTAGGAGTAGAATAGCATGATTTCAATTCCTTCAACACCTTAAAGAAACCACAGAACATATGGCTATAAACAGACAGGAGCAGGGCACTAAGGCCTTTGTCCCTGCCTGTTTAGAAGATTTAACAGCTGCTGAGGTGGAGGAAGAGGCGGACACTTCTCTCCAAAGAGGTCAGAACCTCTGTTTAGGAATGTGAGGCAGAAGAAATACCCTCTACCTTCTAAATTTATGGTGGTTCGTGTTTATTAAGTGCTTTGTGACTCTTGTTTTAAATAGTGCATTATACCAGCACTATTCAACTGATGCTCTTTAGACTCCTGCTGATCTGTAAAGCCTCAGGAGATCACTGCAAAGTGTGTTTCAAAAATATTAAGTCTGCCTGCATTTCTGTGCAGTTAGCAGATTTGTGTCTGTGCTGTCAGCAGGTGTAAGCGGAAGCTGGGTCTTGATTGCTCTTCGTGCCTAATTAAATAGTTTGTAATTATAATGGTGAAAATATGGTTTTCTAAAACACTTAAATTCTGTTTACCTAAAAGCTTAGTGTTCCTAAGCCATCCCTCTGCACAACCTCAAAACCAATAGCAGAATAGAAGAAAATGAAGGTGGGATGTTTTTTGTTGGTTTTTTTTTTGTTTGCTTGGTTTTGTTTTTTTTTTTCCCCTAATGTTTTGTCCCCTTCTTCTTTTTAACCCAGAAGTTAGCTAGTCTTTTGATAAGAATATCTGGAGATACTGCTTGCATTTTTAAGATATGCAAAATAGTACAAATCCAGTTTCAATGGTGAACCAAGACCAGAGAGTTTTCATATCACTCATAGAAAAGCCATTTGCTTTACTACTGCATCACACTCAACACAGTCACTAATGTCAAGTTTCCTCTCTGAAACTCTCTGATGCTGCTTCTTTCTCACTTTCTTGCTACACATTAACACCTTTTCTCTACCTTCTCATTCCCACCAAGTACTGACTCTCTATTCTCTGTTAGTACCTGTCAGTACCAGTTAAACTACTCCTCTCTCTTAGAAATTGTTCACTTCTGACTGCGCCTCCTGGTCCCATAAGTCTGAACTCTCTTAATGCCAGGTACTTGAAAACATAACCAGTCCTGGTTCTTCTTTCTTGCTTTGAACCCAGTCGCCTTTTTTCTTTTCCTTGTTTCTTCCTGATCTCTTGGAATACCTATTCTTTCTTGCTCACCACTCACTTCTGCCTGCTAGCTCTTCAACTTTTGCTTTCTTCTAATCTTTAAACAAGCTGAAATCTGGATTTGCCAAGTTTGTGTTGTTTTATCAACCATTCTTTTTACCGCACCTCCTCCTTCCCACTCCATTCTTGACCACACTGCCTCTAAGAGAACGGAGAGAGCTCTTGAACTTCTGTTCTTCTGCTGTCATCCAGACATTCCTTTCCTTTCTCAATCATTTTAAAAAGTCTAGAGGGGTAGACTGAGAAAGACAGTCTGTTTATCCTAATTCATACTTGCAATACATGATAGCTCTGTGAGGCATAAGAGGGTATGAGAGTACTGGTAGAATAAGGTAGAATACATGCAGAGCCAGCAATATAAGCCCCTAACTGTGCTCCTTAGCATTTATTGTCATCAGAATTAACTCTAGCATGTATGGTTGTAATGTTTATTTCCTTTTTTATTTTTTTTTTTTAAATAACTGGGGATGTCACATACATATATTGCTGCTCTTTTTGTCGCTGTTGTTGTTTGTTTATATATTAATTCTGTCTATACTAATTAATGTTTCTGGTGTCATGTCCTCTGGCATAAAACAAATCTCCATAATGTTGTCTCTTTCCTTCAATATTCCCCATCTCTCCCTTGCAAAATATCCTAAACTTACACTATGTCTTTTCTTACATTGTAGCTCCCCCACAGTTTGTGGTGAGACCACGAGACCAGATTGTGGCCCAGGGTCGAACAGTGACTTTTCCTTGTGAGACTAAAGGAAATCCCCAGCCAGCTGTTTTCTGGCAAAAAGAAGGAAGTCAGGTAAGCTGTAAGCACCCTATAAGTCTTTCAAACCTTTCTAAATAGTTATATTGCTAAATTTTAAGGAATTTTTTTTATATTACCTTTCACAGATTCTCTTAGTCTTTCACAGGAATTTGTCGTTTTAAACTATCACTATTCTGTACTGAAATTTTTGTTGCCTTTTTTTTTTTAAATATTGATATTATGAAGAATACAAAGGCCATTTAAGTTGTTGAAATTTGGGCTAGGTGCTGTGCAGATGTAGGGAAAGCAGCAGTAAAGACGTTTCATTCTGAAACCTGCAACAAACAGGTGGGTGAGGCAGGCACAGCAGATAAAAAAAGGTATGACTCAATTTTTTACTAATCAGAGTCAGTAATTACAGTTCACAACCTGTCTAGACGTGATCAAGCAGATATGTATCTCACAAGCTGATTTGCATTGGCATATTCTCATGGAGCATACAGATATAGGTTTTGAACACATAGATGCTTTTTTTGAGTAAAATTGTCTCAGGAAACTTTCAGATCTGATTTTGGAAATATTTCCCTGATCTTTTTTGAAGGCAGAATTTGTGATGCAGCAATCAGCGTTGCCATCAGCCAGTACTAACTTCTATAGCTTAGTATTTGATTGTCACATCATAACATTCCTTTACTGCTGTTGCTGCATTGGCACGTTGTTACAGCAGGAGTCAGGCCTCCTCACCTTCAGTGTGCAGGTTGTGTTAGTATGTTAAACTTGAACACTGCAAACTATGTGCTGTGTTCTCTTTTGCACCTGAGAAAAGATGAAAAGGGGCAAATGAACGCCCAAGGACAGCTGCCTTCTGCAGCTCCCTGCTGAACCCTGCCATGGCTACACCCGTCTGTGTACCTGTGCAATATACCCTTCTCTTTTGGCAGGTTGGTCTTTTCAGATGTGCTGCTTTTCCCCATGTGAGTTAACTCAAGTATTCACACTGTGCAGTGCTGTGCAGATGTGCCTTTTGTCAGATCTGGAGGCACTGTGTGTACCAACTAGTTAAAATGTGAGATAAGAGCTGAACTACAGATAAGAACTCTGCCCCACCTGTTTCTCCTTCACCTTCTCAGGAGATCAGAAAGCTGGTCCAGAATGACAGGACCAGGCTGACAGCATTTTGTGCTCTGCTGTCTTTGTGGCTTATAAAGGTACAACAGTATTGCTTTATGAATGTAAGCTTGTCTGAGTGTAAGCTTAACCTTCAGTGTGTATCTTTCAGTGTGCTATTTAGAGAAATTTAGATTTAGCCTCCATGGATCACACACCCTGGAAAAACAAAGTATTATGAGTCTGACTAAGGTGGCAATTGTTCCAAGGGGAAAGTAGAATAGTATAGTATGTTGAAATTGAAGTAGGAAGTACTGATGTGCTAGCAAACATTTCAAAACCCTTCCTTGTAGAGCATTTTAATAACATGGTAATGTTTATGTAAAGTGAGCTTATAGTGTCACACTTGAATCTAATAAAGTGGACATCCATCATGCTGTAATAAAGAGAAGAGCTTCTAATTAAAGTAGGACATCATTTGCAGGATTAAAGTCATTTAGCGTAATTGAAAAGTGTTAATACTCTATTTTATCCTCTTCCATTTCTATCACTTCAAGGGTAAAAACATTTTAAGGTGAAAACGCATCTTGTGTCTTTAATTGAATGTTATTACCTACTGATTGTACCATGTTGAAGCTGCTTAATTACAAACCTGGAAAATTAATTACCATATTGAGAAACAAATCCCCGAGGGTTAGAATAGTCTTTTTTGGCAAATAAATGCAACATAAAAATTGATACCTACATGGTTTATAATCAAACCTTCAAACATGGCTCAGTGTGATTTACAACACCTCGTGTTAATCTCGATTGATCATCAGTGAAGTAACACAGGTTAGGGTTGCCATCTCACTATATAACTTGCCAGGTTTTGCAGTGAGATGCCATAAGGGAGGTGAGTTTCCACATACTGTATATCATCCTACACATGGAGGATGGTGTTTTTGCCAAATTATGTGACTTTTCACCTTTGCATGCCCAGCTATAAATTGTTTCTTGACTCTGCAGTGCTTGCTTCTGCTTTTACTTGGGGAACTGTTTGCAGCACCTCTTTTAGTGTTCGAAGCAATGTTATGTAGTCGTGTTCTCCCCTACTCCAGTAATTATAGGGCCTTTTTCGTTGTGACTCCATTTCTTGATCCTGTGTTTTTGAGCACAGCCAGCTGGAAGGGAGGGGAGCTGTTCCCTCCTGAGTAATTTTTTTGTGCCAGCCTGTGCATAAACAGCTGGCCCTTTGTACTTGGTAACCTTTTCCCCCAAGCCCAACAGTCTAGTTTTTAGACTCTGTGGATTAAATTCTTCCTTGAGATAAATTCAGTGGTACTACATCAGGGATGTCTCTGGTCCCAGTTTTTGCAACCCAGCATCTGTGTCCAGATGAGCAACCGGAGAGCTAATTAAAACCAGTGAAATTAGAAAAAACATTTTAAAAAGAGGTTTTATGGCAAATTAAATTTAAATGTAAGTTATAGTTCATAGTTATCTGGTCTTTGAAGGGAGGAGTCATGAGACTGGTTAACTCCTCCTGATGTGTGGAATATTTAGTGGGACATGGTACCTTCCAGAACAGAGAGGCCCATGCTGAAGACAAAAAGTACTCTGCCCTTTCTAATGCAGTGATAAAGAGGATTATTTTTCTCTTAAGAATCAGGAGCTTGATCCTCGCCCTGTCTTTTACATTATGCTTCTTTGTACACCTTACATAATAAATGATAACTGGAGTCAAGATCACCCATGTCAAAATTCTCCACTTTCTCGTAAAATTTAGTGAAGTTTTCATGATACCCTCATTCAGTAGGTATCTATGCCAAGCGGAAGTTATTCTGAAAGTTTCAAAGCAGTTCAGAAAACAAGGCAATTATTTGAGACCCACTTAGTCCCATAGCCTGAAATTGCTTCAGAATCTTAACACTTTTTTCCTATTGGATCTGACATGTTTACTGGGTGCATATTGATTTTTGAGGAAAAATTCTGCAGTTATAAATTTCTTGAGCACTGCCATTAAAACAAGGCAAGGGAAAAGCCTTGGGTGACAAGTATCCTTGTAGGTTAATACAATTATAAGGATACTCAGAGCATCAGATCTTATTTAAAGCATATCACTTTTCTTTTACTGCCAAAACCATAGAGATGAAGGCATGAGTTTCACTTAAAGGCAGAATTTGTTTCTTATTTGAATTCTTATTTGTTTCTTAAGCAGTTTGTTGCTTATCAGTTCCAAATCCTTTTTTTGTAAACCATTAAGGTCTGCAGAAAATTCATTTAATACCCTATTCTACATTTTTAGGTTCTATTTTTAGCCCATACGGACAAGCTTACAAGTTAGTAGGGAGTCATCATTAAAAAGCACAGCAGAGCTATACAGAGCTACAGTAATGACTGAAAGCTTATCACAGCATGTTAACAGTGTTTTTGGGGTATTCCTGCTGTAAACAACTGTATTTTTCGTAGAGGCTTATTGAGTTGACATAAAAGTCAGACCCTATTTTACTGGAATTACTTTTGTTTAATTATTGTTTAAGCTGTTCTCCTTTCTGCCTCATTGGGCAATGCTGCTGATCTTTCTCCTCGCATTGCTTTCCTTTTCCTGTTCTTACTTATTCACCAGAGCTGTGCCAGATGGTATAACTTTTTCCTTGAAAACACAGCCCTCACTACTCAAACCTTTTCAGTATTGATTCATTCAGTCCTTCATCATATGCAATGACTACTGCAGCCATTCCAGTTACTATTATTGACATCTCTCTTTTCTCCAATCCAGCCCAAAGGCAAAAGCTAATCTCCCTGTTTTGTGCTAACTGATGTCTTATCCTACATGAAATTATTTCTTCTCTCTGATGAGATTAATCATGAGATGAAATTACATGAGATTAATACCCTTTCTCTTCACCCTCAAGGCTCTATGATGCATTTCTCCTTTGGTATATCTCAGTTTTAATTTCCTTTAACTTCTCTTTTAAGCTCTCATGCCCTGCCAGCTTCTCCTACTTTATGACCTGGTCATATCTTCCTCCCAGCTTTACTTCCGTGCCTCACTCTTACTTTCTCCTTTGCCCAGGACATATTCACAGCCAACAATAGTGCTATGGCTCCCTCAAGTCTCCAGGATTCAATTTTTTCTGCTAGTTTTCTAATGTTTACTGTAGTGTTATGGCCTCCTGGTTTGATAGCCCAAGTAAGTATATTATTACGATTACATTCAGAAAGAAGATGAATGTGTCAAAAATATAAATCACTCAAGTGTGATTGTTGGAAAATATCTCCTCGCCCACACCCCCAGAACATAGCACTGTGTGCTGTCAAAGGGCTGTTTCTAATTTAAACTGCAAGTTGCCCAAGGCAGGGAAGGCCAGCTCTGTGTGTTCATAAAGTCTTACTTTTTCTTCTAGTTTATTTATAGTACTTTTAAGGGAAAAATCGTCATCTCTCTAGCTGACGGAAAAGTGATGCTTTTGTGTTTGGAACTGATCTTTGATGAACTGTCTTTGCAGAATCTACTCTTCCCAAACCAGCCTCTCCAGCCCAACAGCAGATACTCAGTGTCACCGACCGGAGATCTCACCATTACCAACATCCAGCGGTCGGATGCAGGATACTACATTTGCCAAGCACTGACGGTTGCTGGAAGCATTTTAGCAAAGGCTCAGCTGGAAGTTACTGATGGTGAGCTACTAGAAATTCCTGTTGTTTTGTTTTTTTTTTTTTTCCTGTCAGAAGTATTTTAAAAGCAGTGTAAATAAAAGCATATGAGATCACATAATTCATACAAGTAAATGGACAATTTTCTGTAGGAAATCAAATGAAAAAGGATCTCCCTGCAATTGTCTGTGGAGTCAAAAAGGCATCAAGGTCTATTTTGCCTTTTGTTTGCTTTCTGAAAGTTCCTTAACGATGCAAACAAGGGGAAAACAAGCTTAAAATAGGGTTGGTGAGAAAGGAAACTGCTTGGTTTGCTACAGCTAAGAGAGGACTGCAAGAAAACGTTGTGGAGAATTAACAGCTTTGTGATTAAAGCAATGAATTGGAGTACAAAAAAAAATTGGTCCTGATTCCCAACAGTCTTCACTACTATCTTACACAGCTAGTTTGGGTATGTGTCTTCAGCTTAGTTAAATGAACACAGTTGTTTGAACGTAGTGAAGTACTTTTGGTTTAGAATAGCTATGACATGTAACCTTTTAGTCACTCTGTGAATAAGGCACCTATCTCAGAGCTGTGTTCTAAGAATTTCCTTCTATGGTTAGATGTGAAAAAAGTCATGAAAATACATAGGTAGAGAAGAGTTTTCAGGAAATGGGAAGCATCTGTCTTGATGCTTTCCATTTCAAATTTTTGGGTTTGAAATTTATCCTACCTTGAAGTTGACCTTACTCCATCTCCAAACATGAATCCTTTTCATATGTCAGGAATCCTGTTGATATCCCTCCTCATCCTATTGTGGATAGAAGGCAGTTCGCATCCTTTAATGTTAGTGAGGGAAACAGTAGAATTCCTCTTATACCAGGAGATTGTGGCATTCCCCGGCATCATTATTCCGTATCTTAACTGACACATTAAATATCTCCTGACAGACTTTGATGAATTTTTGCCATTAAAACTGTTGTTATATGCAGAGGTCTACTTTTACTGTTCCCTTAGAGACCTGCCTGTACCATGAAAGTTTGAAAAGATGTCTAATTTTGAATAATCTGCCTTTTCACAAGAGCATATTCATCACAAGTGACAGGTAGAGAGGTTCAGGCTCATGTTATAGAGGTTTAAGCATTAATTTGATGCCTTTTCTTTGTTTTCCAAAAGCTGCCTATATTTTTATGACAAGGGAAGATAATTTCTGCCTTTTTCTTGCATCTCTTCAAGCACATTGCTTTTCTGTAGTTTCTGGAGACTAAGGGCTTGGCTTTTCTCTGCGATCCCTTTAAGTCCTTTCTCTCATGGTCTGTGACAAAATGATGTATTTTCATTCAATTCAAATTTAAATGTAGATTAAAAGGTAATTTAAAATTAATGGAAAGGCAGTATTTTTTAATATCTGTCCATCGTGCTGCCTGACTCAGGGCCATGACTGTGATTGGAATAAATAGAACACACAAACATTGGCTGAGAGGACATTGAGCTGTTAATGGTTGCACCTGCTGATGCTGTACAGATTTACAGCAACAGGCACTGAGTGGATCAAATCGGGTTCAAGGACACTAGTGATGAGAAATTCTTCCTTTTGACAGCCAAGGCCTGTGGTCCTTCTTTATCTATTTCTTGTGTGGGGAAAAAAATTAATCCTAATCGATCTCTTTGCAATTTTTGTTAGTTTATTAGTAGAAAATGTCCCTGCTAAAATGCAAACTCACCTACAGGTAATTCTGATTAAAGGCAGTGTGCATTCCACATTGCTAGAGAAGGCATTAGCTGGAGGCTCTGCTGCTCAGGGAGTGCAAGGCCTTCAAACACTTTCCAGAACCCACTGTCAGCATGATCATTATGAAATAATACAAAATTGCTTTATAGAAATACCATTTCATCCCTGAGTCAAAGGGCGGGTGAGGTCAGAAGAAAAGTGCCAAAACAACATTGTGGAACTGAGATTATATAAATAAATGTACCATTAGATCACAGATATTTTTTTAATTGCTTTTAGTTAGGAAGTTACCCATAAATGTCGAAATAATTTGTTTTGGTTGATGCTGAGCAGAAGTTAAGGAAGCTAATGATTTTTATCAGGAGGGAAATCTAATTTAATGGTTTTAAAAATATAATAAAAGATAAACATTGTGCATGTTAGCTATATACTTAAGCATTAGTGTTCTAGTTTTTGGCTGGTGATTTCAGTTTTACTTCATAGCCCAGAATTTTTCTGTTTGGTTAATGATTTAATAATAGTGGCGAGCCATCTTTTTCATTTTGAACACATTTTTGTTTGATCCAGAGTAATTTAGATCCAATTGAAGTTCCAATACAGAATGAAAACATGTCATGTGCAGAAAAACAAGTGCTTAATTATACCATATATAGCAGTGTTTCAGTTGTTACATTTTTGCACTTACAAGTCTTTACTGGAAATATTTTTAACTCAAGTGTTCACATGAGAAGAGATTACTAGCTGTGATGAAATGTGCTGAGTTGAGTGATAATTTTGCTGATTATGGACTGTGCTGAGAGCTTTCGGTATATTTGAAATTCAAATCTTGTATTTTCTTGAAAGGCTATCATGTAATTCACTGCCTAACGCACATCTGGAAGAGCAAAATCATTTTAAACATTGAACAATCTTAGCAATCCTTTCAAACTCAAGAAGTGAATATGCAGCTCACAATCTTAAAATGACAGATCCTGCAAATAAACCAAATGCTTCCATCTATGTCTGTGCTCAGCATAAAATGAATAGTTTGCAATTAGTATTTAGCTACATGAATTTATTCATCATGCACAGAATATTTTGGAGAAGGTCTTAATTTCTCCTGAGTTAGTAATCATTAACATTTATTAATAAAAATTGTGGCCAATGCATGTTCAGCTGTAGGATCAACCTACTTTTTCTAGTTTACCCAGCAGTTGCTGCCTAGGGTGAGTATTGGGTTGGAAGGAAAAGATTAGCCTCCCAGTGAGGAGGCATAAGAATGAACTGGTTTAGAATATTGAATTAATTAAAAATATTTTGTTTCTGGGATTTTGAATAAAAGCAAAAGGCTGGATCTATAAGGATAGTTCAGAACAGATTAAAAAAAGTAAGAGGAGGAGTTGGCAGCATACCTCAACAGCCCACTCTCCACTGATTTGGAACAGATACTTAAAGCTTTTTACCCAAACTCCTTTGCCATTTTTTTTTTTAAAGGTCTATTGAATACTGTGGGGTATCTGTCTCTCATATCCTCTACTCACAATTTACTGGCCAGCATGATTCTTAGCCCTCATCAGATATATATTAATTTTTTTATAGCAAGTATGACAGTCTCAAACAGGAGAGGTTCAGAACAACTTCTTAGCCTCCTTCTGCGAAGGAAGCTCTTCTGCAAAAAAGACGGAAGGATTGGTCTCTGCTTCTCCAACATAACCCTAATCCCAACCTGGCCCTATTGTACAAGTGTTCCTCATGTGAATTTCATGACTTATGTTCGATTTTCCCTATTAATTCACCAGGAAAGTTTTTGAAATTTTGATTTTGAAAGTGACAAAATAAAGACTTCATTTTGTCATTCTCTTATTTTGATTTCCTGTTGTAATTTGACCACACTACACCCAAAGTTAAACATGATTTCAGTTGATCCAAATTGCATTTTTTGTGAGTAAACTGTTAATTAACAAGTATAATTTGTTCTTTTCCTATAACCTATAAATTTAAGATGCATTTTATCACAAAAGAAACATTTCAATTTTTCAGTTACCAGAGTCTGTGAATATATGGATACTGACAAATAGTTTCAAATCCAGTTTTTAAATTAAAATAATTTTGAAATCAGCCTCTGATTTACCGTGCAAATATATTTCTAGCCACAGAAAATCTTTCTGTGGAATGGATGTAAAAGTTTCCTGAGAGGGGAAAACTCTGTAAAAGAAAAAAAAAAAAGAAAGAAAGTTTTAATAGCAACTAACAAACCCCACACCATTTCATTATTTTTTATTATCTCTCTGTTCTTCAGAACGCTTATGAGACATGGTTTTAAACCTCTAAGCAAGTTTTGGATCCTTACTGATGAGGAGACCTATGTGGTAGGAACACAAGCACCTACACAGGTTTTATAGAAGATTTACAAGTCCTAGTTGTGAAGACAATACAGTCATTCACAGATCAGTGGAAACCCTAAGTGTTCATTTAACCTTTAGCCTTAGTGTCATGGAAACCTGTAGTGGTCTTTCACCCATGACACCCTTGAAAATGAAGATTCCTTCTGGCCAGGAGACTTTCAATTACACTATTGATCAGAGCTACTTAAAGGATTATGAGCTCCTCATTTGTGCTGTAAAAAAAACCTAATTACCTGCCAAAGAACGATATCTGTAATGCAGTAGGTTTGAAAATACCTACATTGCTACACATATGAAAAATAATTAGATGAAGCAAATAAATGCAGTAGAGTAGTTAGCAACTTAAATAGTAATTTCCCCTTAAATTTTAGCTACATAAAATACTGGGATTTCTTGTTTTGCATTAAATCTAAAGGATAACTTGCGGTTAAGTTTTCGTTTCAATGTACTTGGGCTGCAGGTATCCTTATAGTACATACAAGATAAGATCAATTTTTATTTCACCAAATGGCTGAACTGTGTAGTTATAAGGAACCTTAATGACATAAAAAAATTCATATTAAGGTGAAAATGCATTACATTTTCTCTTTTCTTGCAACATAGTGTTTCCTGTCCAGTTCAGTGGGTGATATTGCAGAATTTCCAAAATAGCTTTCATATTTTGGTGTTAATAAATAGTCTGTACTGACTTTCTATTTTCAATTTCAATTTCAATAAATGTGATGAACTCACACTCCAAGGTGTGATTCTGATAATACTAATGATTCTGTCCTTTGTGAAGCTTGATAACGAAACAGGGTAGTTGTATTTTTGCAGCATTCAAATTTCAGAAACAATTATTTTAGGTATAAAATGTAGCACTAACATGTCCCTAATATTTTTAATTTATTAAATAGCATAATGAAAGCTCTTTGGATCTGTTGAAGGTTTCGGAGGTTTGCATCTCAAACAGCCCATATACAACAGAAACTTTATTGTTTAATAATAGTTTCTTTTCACTTCATTGTTAGGGTCAGGTGTTGTCTATGGACTATAATAAAGAGATTCTCAGCTAGAACAAATGATTCAAACTCAATTGGCATCAGCAGAGGTTTAGAAGATAATCCTACCTGTTACAATAATTTATACCAATCACATAATTCAGTTGTTCAAAGATCTAAAACAGCAGCAGTGTGGCAGGTAAATATATAAAAACGAGTACTCAGTTCTGTTATACTGATTTTATGCAACAGTCAAAGCCTTGTTTGTATTCAAGTATTTCACATTCCTTTTGTGTAAACATGTTCTTTAGAAACAAAAAGTTATGTTTTAACAGATGGCTCAGAGGATAGGTTCAACAGCAGAATTATTTATGAAAAAATGGTCTTTCAAGAAAAGTGAACATGAGCATTTTACCTCATCTTCAAGGTATCTCACTGGTCATGGAATGAGGTTTATACAAAGCTGTGCACTGACTTAGTGGTTGCAGAGTCCTTTAAGCAGTATTTCAAGCATGCAAATGTAAATTATCAGGGGAAAAAATTAAGAGAGTTCATGGCATTATAAGGTGATGAAGTGATTTGATAAGTAAGCTTTTAAATGGTGTGATTGAGTTTGAGCTTTTCTCCACTGGAAAGAGTGGAGAAAGAGTCATTTAGATCACTCAGATTATGAAAATGTTTTGTATTACTGTGAGGTATTTTTGTGGATGAAAACTTGCAAATTGAGCAGGACTGGGGGATGTGGTTGGTACCCACACTGAAATCTTGTTAGTTTTTCACTTTGAACTCTTTAACAGATTTTTTCTTCTAGGCCGTAAATTAGGTAAGCAATTAAGAACATTTTGATGTGACATCAAATGTGTGCTCTAAGTGCTTTCCTAAATTGGAAGAAATAAGTGATGCACTTCAATTCTTTTCTGAATCAAGGTCTTAATTTTCATCCTGTGTTAACCAAATGAGTCTGATGATCTTTGCTGACAGAAATTTACGTGTCTAGGTGTTATCTCACAATGGTGAAATAAAATCCTTACAAAAATACCCCAGCTAATTGTTAACATGTATCTACGGGTCTTCCAAAAATAATGTCTTTAACCTCTTGGGTGCTGACTTAAACCAGTCTCTTAGAATTGGTGCTGTGTGAAGGAACGGGTCTCACTGGAGCAGAGGATCTTTAAAGGTGTGGATGTCGCTGTTTAGTTTTGACAGATAGGCCTCCACCCATCATCCTCCAGGGACCCATCAACCAGACGCTGGCAGTGGATGGCACAGCTTTGCTGAAGTGCAAGGCCACTGGTGACCCCCTTCCTGTCATCAGCTGGTTGAAAGAAGGATTCACCTTCCTGGGCCGAGACCCTCGGACGTCCATACAGGACCAGGGGACGCTTCAGATTAAAGCGCTGCGGGTGAGTAATGGTGACAAAACAAGCGTGACAAGTTCTACACGGCTGGTTCTGACCTGCTGGTGTGTGCCTGGAGCAGCTCTGCCGCCTCCCCCTTGGCTTCAAAATTAACTTGTCTTCTTTGCTGTGCAGTTTTCACCAAGTACATATCCTATTTCATTCTCTGTCACTGTGTAGGGAAGGGGGGGGTGGGGGGAAGAAGAGTGAAACTAGTATCAGATATCTGTGAGAATTCCCTAAAAATAGAACTGATGTTTAAAATCTTATGTATGTTTCAGTAAAACATGTGAGTTGGGGATGGATAGAAATATAAAAGGAAAGTCCTTCCTGTCTTTTCGTTTAACCTTACCATGAAACCATTGGCCTCTCTGTTAAAACTTAAAGCAGTTCCTTGGCAGCACCTGATCACAATTTCCCAAGGACTTGTAGTGGTAGCACGTGATCTGGAGTTCATCACAGTTTGACCGTGCACTTTCTCCATCGATGAGTCTTGTCAGTCCTGAACTGGATGATTTATTCCCATGTTATGCCTGCTGGAAATATTCCACCAGGCTGCAAATGGCAAAAGACAACTAATACATGCAGTCATATGTAGCGGGGTTTCTATTCAAAATAAATAGCTATTGTAACATTTACATTTTGACACATGATATTATAATATTCCAAACAGCATAATGTCCCATGTTGTTGATAAATATTGCATCACTAATCTTTTTTTTTTGGCTTTTAATTTTTCCCTGTTCAAAGGTAAACATGTGTAGTTGTTTGTGAGCATTTGGACAAGGGTGCATATGGAAAAATAGTAATTTAAATGCCCTTATTTGTCAAGAACAGAAAGACAATTTCAGAAACCATTTAATTTCTGCAGTTAGCTTTTCCATCCAAACAAATGTCAATAAACATAGCTACTGATGACAAGACATAAAGAGCAGTTTTGTTTTCTGATACCATCTCATCAGTGATTGTAGATGAATTGTGAACTTTCTTGGAACAAAATGGAATTTATTAAAAAATTTATGCTAGCTTTCCTTGAGTAAACAATTTATCCTTCCTCCCTGGGCTGAAGGCAGGTTTAGGCCATGAAGGTTAATGCATTTTTCCTGTAGAGCTGGATTAAAGGGTGCGCTTGAATAGTCAAGATTCCCCAATAGTGTTAGAAAGCAGCAATTAAAGGTGGAAGCTTAGTGATTTCAAACAAACTTCCAGGCACTGATGATAGGCTTCTGTGGAGTGTCCATGAGGCAGAAGCTCCTGGGATACCTGTCTGCATGCAGCTATGCAAACAGTGAAATTGGTTCTGAATCGTGCCAGTGCATTAATCTCGCTGTCAGAGGCCCTAAGTCTGTAAACTAAAGGAAAAAAAAAATGCTTGCAAGGGGAGAAGAAAACAGTATTAGTAGTGAGTGTGGTTTTGAAATACATGAGGCTTTTATTGATCCTTAAGTAGCTCATTCACTAGTAACCAATTTTCCTTAGAGGTTCAGAAAGGTGTTTTTTATAAACCCTGTTACAGGAATGCACTCAGATTGGAGAACAAAAACTACACAGGATCGTAAACCCCAGATTTCTCCTGTCCCTTGCAATTTTTATGAATTAAATAAGGATTTAAGTCTGGAATTTTTAACTTTTCTCTCAGGTCTACCTGAGCAAGGACTGACTCTACTTCCCAAGCAAAAAATGGCCATGAAAATGTCCAAGTACACTTACATACACAAGTTCATAATAAGTTAGTATTTGTCACCCACATATCACCCACATCCTCAACCTTCTCTGGATGAGGGTAGATTTCCCAGAGAAGTAATGTATTCCTCATCCGTGAAAGTGTTCAATGCCAGATTGGATGGGACTTTGATCAACTTTGGTTTAGTGGATGCTGTCCCTGCCCAATGGCAGAGGGGTTGGAAAGAGTTGATCTTTAAGGTGCCTTTTGAGCTGGTCGTTTTCTGCTATGTAGCTCTTTCTGTTACATCACAATCAAATTATTCATGAGCCTGCAGCAGTCACATGGGTCACAGTCATAGGTACGAACATAGAGATTTTTCTGATGATGCAATCTTTCCAGTTGCTCTGAGGAAGACAACTGAAAACTCCCATGCATCACTCACTCAGTACGTGTTCAGACAGCTCAGCACTTACAGAAATCTCCCTTCTGCTCCACACCAGGTTTAGACACCTCCATTAATTAAGGAACAAACTATTTATTTTACTGAATAGCAGACATTTTTCCATTCGCCTCGCCTGTTGTTTTTTTTCCATAGCACAAAAAAAGAAGTATAAATAATTGAATTATCAACACACTATGTCCGTGTCTAATCCATCCACAGTCTGGAAGTCAGATAATTTGCCATAACTTGCAAGAAGCAGAGTATCTCCAGCTTGCTTTATGTGTTGAGTTTGCCTTCTGCAAGTTACTCTGTCGTGTACACCACATACTTCATTGAGTATGCCATGCACCATCTGTCACAGTAGCACACAAATAGCCTTGAGAAATATTCCCCATTATCATGTAATGAAGAATTATATATTTAATAAAAGCTCAGAGGAAGAAAAATAAAACACTGCTTCAGAATGCTATAAGGCTTTCTCCTCTGGAAAATCTCTCCTTTCAAGGGTCTTTCTCATTTCATTAGCAGCACCACTGTATTTTGAGTGTCTGAGGCATTTTCAGAGGGATTTCACTGTTGCATGAATTTGACAGGGAAAAAAATCTCCTGAAATGGGAGTTAGGGTCCTTCAGGCAGTTGAGCTGCCTTCCTCTCCTAAGAATTCCTCCTCTTGAGTTCCTTCCTCCCCTTGGAATGGTACAGTCTCAGTGTATCTGAAGAAAATACCAACAAAATTCAAACATGACCAAGGTAAAAATCAATTAAATTATATATCAACAAGTAATCTAAAGAATATCTTGCTTATTTGCGTTGACATTCTTCTTGAAGAGTGAAGTATGAGCACATATGCTGTAGTGCCGATCTGCATTTAACAGAAAACCCATTACAATTCCTTGAAGTCCAATAAAGCTTTTTGGATGCATTTCTATTTCCATCAAGTCATCTGATGGTGAATATAATTCTTCTTCTTTATCACTAGAGTCAGCACTCTCCCTCTTCTGCTTCCACCTCCAGATTACCATGCTTTATGCACAGTGATAGAAGAGCTTCTCTGTATATTTTGTGCTTTGTAAAGTTACTGTTTCCTATCCATCTCTGTGGTCTCCACTAGTTCCTGACTCAGAAATCTTTATTTTAAATTCAAATAGGGAATAGGAAAACACTTGGCAAATTTTCTAGTAGGACAATTTATACAGTGATGACATTAATATTGACAATCCAACTCAAAACATTTTCCCCAAATAAATTTAAAATATTTGAACTGACAAGAGTGTCACAATAGTTTTATACAATTTTTTTTTAATTTTTTTTGCTACCAAAGGGCCTTGCAAGCCTGAAATAAAATCCCATGTGAAATAGAAGAAATAGTGTAAGATCTAATTTAATCTTGCTATTTGAAAATTGCTTGGTGGACTGTCGGTGTAGAAAGAACCACTGTTAAGCATCAACAGTACTTTTTTGTGTGGTGGCCTGTATAGAAATGACTTCATCTGTCATAAAAGTCTAAGATGATATAACATCCTTCCTTGGCACTGGAACCTGTACCTCTGGGTCATCACAGGATAATAAATGGTGAGATTTTGCCCTCTAAGAGGTTAATTGTTGTTATATTGTTACCTGATTTCACCTGCATTTATTGTAATCGGTACAAACAGTGGCACTGTCAAAAACATCCATTCTGTAGCATTTACAGTACTGGTACCATTAACAATATGAAAATTAGAATTAGAAAGTATTAGAAGCAAGTAATCTTATTACAGTTCTCTAAAAGTAAGCCACCATTAAATGATTGTTGGAAAATATCTGGTGCCCTCTCGCAAAATGTAGGCTAAGTCCTTCTTACCAAGAAACATTTAGAAAAAGAAAATTAGAGTAAACTCAGCTGATTCTAAAAGGTTGTTAAAACTGCCCTTATGCCCCTTTTATGTCCAGCTGTCCGATACTGGGACTTACACTTGCGTGGCTACAAGTTCCAGTGGGGAGACATCTTGGAGTGCTGTGCTGGAGGTGACAGGTAAGTGATGTCCAGGGCTGTTTCAGCTGGCACACAATGAAAGTGTAGACCATACCACAGCAGTCTGAGCCAAATAATCCATTCTAGAAATTCTGGGATTGACATGGAGAAGTTTTGGATGAGAAGGTTCTGTTCTTTCACACACCTTGCATATCATTCCTGTTATTTTTAAATGCCCATTGACATTGAAACAGTTTTTATGTTTGTCTGCAGTGGCAGGGAAGCTATAACTCTTCTAACAGGAGTATTAATAAACTGTGGATTTATCCAGTAATTGACTTGGTCAACAAAACTATTATGCCTACACAGAGGCATTTCAAAGTCCAAAGTGCTCTTTGTGAGTATTGGAGTTGATTTGGATACAGGGAGTTTCTCAGCTTTCTAGAAACTGAGTTTTTAGTATTTTAAGTAAATTTGAGTAAAGCTTGTGGGGTTTTGTTTTGGTTTTGGTTGTTTGGTTGGTTTTGTTATTCTTTATTTTTTCTTTTTTAAAAATATATATATAACCTTTTGTATTTTGCATTTTTTTTCTTTCAGTATGTACTTTAAGAACAATAGCTCTTCATCCAAAAACATATGCAATTTTTGACTTAGTTCTTTACAGATTAAGAGTATTCATTATGGTGATTTTTGCAGATGTTTGCCATGTTTTTCCTTTTAATCTTCTACTTTGATCAAATTATATAACCAAGGATAAAAAATAATTGTTTTGCATTTGCCCTTCACAGAATCCGGTGGAGCAGCAGTCAGTAAAAGTTATGATATAAATGACCTCCCTGGGCCACCATCCAAACCTCAGGTCACTGATGTTACTAAGAACAGTGTCACCCTGTCCTGGCAGCCAGGGACCCCTGGAAGCCTACCAGCCAGTGCATATATCATTGAGGCTTTTAGGTATGTGAATTACTCCACTTTTAAGCTCCTTTCTTTCTAATTTTGCTTAAACCCTGGTAACAGCTGTTCTCCTGGTGTTGTGGTGTTCTTTTGGACTCCACACATGTCATTAGAGGTTCATTAAGTGGCAATTCCTATAGCAGGCATTGATTCATATTTTTTAAATTGATTTTTTTTTTTACTTTATCCCTTTTTTAAAAAGTGATTAATTGGAGAAGGATCTAACAATTTCTATGGTAATATAACAGAGCAATGCAGTCATTATTTGTTACTTAACGTTGATGGTCAGTGAGAGTCTTCTGTGGGAATGCTACAGGTTCTTGAATATCATAATATAAATGATATAAAAATAGATGGGTAGTTCTGAAACTTCTCTGCATACTTTAATTCCTGCTCTTGTTAAAGCCATACCTATTAAAGAGTCAAATCACTTTAAATTTCTATTTCTTACTGTTTCAGATAGATGAAAACTTTTAAGTGAAAAGGCTAGTGTGGATAATTTAGGATTTTATCCTGAGGCTGAAGAGAATCCAGCTGTTCCCTCCCACACAGCAGCAATTACTGTGTGGTACAAAAGAATTCCTGGGCTCCGATTCAGCAAGTTTGTTTAAGCGTGGGCTACACCTTTGCAAGGGATCTGTAGTCTATATTTCAGCTTAAAAATCCACACATTCTTAAATGTTTTCCTTGATCAAGGTATTCAACAAATGACAAATATTTCAGTTCATCTTTTAATTAGAATTCATGCAAGTCACCACTATACGCATGCAAATTTTAGCTAAAATGCTTCATTCTCCTCTGTTAATATGTAAAGAACATTATTGTGTGTGCAGTTTGATGATTTTGTTCTAGAGTTTATTCTTTATGCATTGCATGAATGAAGAAATTGAAGCAACATAGAACTCGTAACTTTCCATTTTCTTTCTCTGCTTAATATATTTAAAGAAGTTTTTATCAATACTTTATACAACAAAGCACAATAAAATAAATTTTTCTCTTTAAACTTTTGTGATGTTTCCCCCTAGATAAGCTTTAATGGCATCCCATCAATAATTTTAACAAAAGCCAGACATTTTCATTAAAAGCTGTTTTTACAATCACATTTGAAATCTTTTTATATGGCGGATTTTAATCTAATTATAATAATGTTGAATTGAAAATGTAGTGACAAAAAAAATACTCATATACTTTCCTTCCTTTAAAAGCAAGTTTTCTGAATTTTTTTTTTCAACTTTTATGATTCTAATTCAAGGAGACTACTTTTCTTCCAATGACAATTTATTGACATAATTTACTTAGCAGTAAAAAAAATTATTCTTTTAACAGAATTTTCCTCTTAAAGACTTATGTTCAAAAGTAGCTTGTTTATCATTCAGTCATTTACAGTCTCCACACTTTCCTTTTGCAGGCATTTATTTTAAAGAAACAGCAAAAAGTTTTGCTTCTGTTGCAATGAAAAACACTTTTGAGAACTGTGTTATTTTTTTTATCCCATCTCAACTAGTTAGCTGAACCAAGCATTTTTAATTTTACCCCGCTTTTACTAATTTTTCCTGTACTTAGACTGGATCTTGGGTTACAAAATAGGTCCTTTCACTGCTTTATTTTTCTCTTGCAGTAGTGTATAACCTTTAACCCTCTTCTCTTTGCAGTCAATCTGTGAGCAATAGTTGGCAGACAGTGGCAAACCATGTGAAGACCACCCTCTACACTGTGAGGGGCCTGCGCCCCAACACCATCTACCTGTTCATGGTGAGAGCCATCAACTCACAAGGCCTGAGTGATCCCAGCCCTATGTCAGATCCTGTCAGAACACAAGGTAAGGGTGGCTGTTAAGGCTTCTGTGCTTGAGCTAAAATAAAAAGAAAGATCTGAGAGTTGACCAACAGGTCAGTCCGGGCTTTAGCTGCACCCTGACTGAAGGAATCATGAATCGAGCTTAACCAATCAAGGTAAAAATAGCCCAATGTTTGCTGTATCAATCTGGAGCTTAGGAGAGATAGTTTCCCTTTTTAATCCTTCCTAAAGTGTACACCGTTTATTTGCAGTTCACTTAGACTTGTTGTGCCCCTGGTTTCTATTAAAAGTAATTTGAGTTACACAAACTTTTCTGAAAACTTCTCTAAAAACCGTACTCTCCTCAGTATCTCTTCTCTCCATGTCCTTACTTCCTCTCCATCGTTACAATAGGGATATACTGTATTAACAAGTGCTTGTGGCAGGCAGACAATGTGTTTAGTGTTAGTTTTAATCAAAAGAATGTCACAAAATATCAGTATTGTGCTGATTAATCCAACATTTAGGCAGAGAAGTCATGTAAATTAAGGCATCTGCATGCTAAGAATATGTTGAAGTTATTCTGAAAAAAGTGCATTCTATTTATATACCTACATTTCTGAATTCTTTATGTTGATCCACTGCATAAACCAAGAGGGAAGGTTGAAGTGAAATCCCTCATTTATGGGGTGGTGATAGGACTGATAGCTGTAATCCTCCAGTGCTGTCGAATATACTATTGAATTCTGTTCACATTGCGTCAAGTTCTAACTGCATGTAACTGCCACACACAGATTTCCCTGCACAGCATGGATTTTTTTTTTTTTGGCTTTGACAAGACATTTCTGGACTAACTAATTCAGGAGTGTAGTTCTGTCTCATGCAGGCTGTAATACAGGAATTAATAATTCTTTGGAATCGTAACTTTCCAAGTCTGAAGCAATGGCTCGTCTCACAGTTAATTTAAAACTAGATCCTCTGTTTGTGTTTGTGGATGGAGAGAGCATCCAGCTTGTGTAAGTGGTTTGTGTACTTCACTGGTGCTAGATGGAAAGAGATAAACAAGAGTAGGGTAGTATTTCTTTATCACATAACCATCAGATCCAGTCTCTCTCATCCCAGCCTAGTCCTGAATAAATCTGTCCTTAATAGTTAGACACTCAAAATAGTAATTCTGGCTGGAAAAGGAGAAACAGAGCTGCTTTCTGAAAAGCTGGAGGAGTGAGTTGTGCAGGGATTTTGTGGCTTGTCTACCCACGGAGCATCACAAGTTTTCTTCTTTATTACTCTCCCATTATTATAGGGTGACTCATGCTTTTCATTGCAACAGCCTTTTAGTCTGCATAACTTATCACCTAGCTAAAAAAAACAACTTTGTTTGGCATTTGAGTGTCAAGTATAGACTTTTTACCTGACATACTGACAAGCAATTTGATTTCAGTAAAAACATGTCTTTTAATTAGCTACAGCATGTGTTGCAGCTTCCATTTCCAGAAGCTGTTTAGCAGTCAAGCACACTGAGACATGTACAGGATTTATAGCTTCTTTGCAAGCCTGCAGTTTAATAGAATTAAATCATAAAATCAATTGAAAATTAACATAATGTTTTGATGTGATTTCTAATTATGCCTGAATTCAATTCAGGCTCACAGAAGAAGCTGACACACAGTAGAAAACCTATTCACAGTGGCCATGGAGAAACAACAAAGCAGCTGTAGCAGTGCTATAGAATAATTTGCAACAGGTATCTCTCGTAGCTTTAATAGCTGAGCATTTAATGTCCTGGTTTAAAGTATAGCAAATACAAGTAATAAGGTTTTATGTATATTTTCACCATTGGACTACAAGTAGACGATAAGGTACTTTCAATAGGTTTACCTTATAATAGGACTGACAACAAAAAAGGACAGAGAAATCATAATTACTCTAAGAAAGGAGTTGATTTCTTGTTGGATTATTAATAGACCAAACCATATGTTAAAAAAGCACTTTCAAGAAACTATATATAATCCTATCTCTGAAATTTAAATTATTAGCAACCAATACTACATCCACTGGAAGCTGATAAAAGAGAGGTTATAGAAAACATCTAACCAATTTTATTTTAGAACCCTCTTAATGGTGATCAGAATAGAGCTTCTTGAACAGTTTTGAACTTGAGTCATGATTTTATTATGCCAGTACTTGATGATATCCTTAGAGACAGATCAACTGCTCTTCCACCAGAAGCCTTCTGCAAATCTGAAAATGGCAAGACATTACTCTGTGAGTGTCACACCTGTATATGTCTTCAACTGTGCATATCAGAAAACAGAATTCCACATGTACATCTTAATACTCATTTTTCACTGTTATGAGTTCATGTTATTCCCTGCTGGACATATGTCCCAATAAAATGATGATATGGCACTCATACAAACATGTTATGTAGAAATGTCTTTTCCTCTGAGGGAATACAGGTACTTTGCTGGTTGTATACCACAGAGTAACTTAACATGAAAAGTAGCCATGTAGGTATTTTGTAGCAGGGTTCATAGCTTTTTGTGGGTAGCAGCATAAATTATCACCCTGTAGCAAGTCTGAGTTGCTGTCAGTTACAGATTCATTTTATAATATCTCTCCATTTCTTGGTTGCTTTGAATAATTTGCTAGACGAGCTCCTTGACTGACATCCATATTTGGATAATATTCCCTTTGGAGATCTGTGAAGCCATTGTAAATTGAATATAAATAGAAGCCTGTGGTAATATTGTTTATTGGTGACTCAGAACCTGTAACAATCCAGAATTAAGAGCCCAATATATGATCATCAAGAACTCCTTTCTTTCAAAATCTAGTGTCATGGGATTCAAACTCAGTTTTTATATTTAAATGTTTCATTTTTAAGATCTCTATTACGTCTTTTTAATAATATTTACAGGATAAAAAGAAATCACATAATGCCTGCTCCCATATCTAAGTCCATCAGAGGGGAAAAATTTTTATGTATGTATTCTCTTCACAAGGACATGATGTTGATCCAGAAAGTGGGGAATTGTCTTTTACTAGTGAATCCCAAGGGAAAACTGAGCAGAATTCACAGATGCCTAGACAGGCATGACCATAACTTATCAGGTCTTTTTGAATATAATCTGTGCTTCTGTTCTAGATCCCCTCCTCTGGAAAATATACAAGCAAATTTCAGCTGAAATAATCAGCGTGTGTGTTTCTAGCAGGCATTATGCAATCCACACAGACAGCTGGCACAGTAAGGGCATCTGTAACTATTGACAAAGAGTGGTGGTGTAAGATCCTTGAAGGAACCATTGGAGGGATCCAGATTTCACTGGCTTTTAAGAGAGTGCCTTAATTTCTGTCTAAGTTGAAGGAAAGGGACATGCTACAGTTGGGTGATAGCTGCAGCCCAGCATTCTCCTTTTGGTGAAGTGTAAAAAAGACACATTGCCCACCTCCTTCAGCATTTTCTGACACATACATTCTGTTTGCAGTTCAGCAAAGGTGATATAAACCTTCATTCAGTTTAACACTGCCACCCAAATGTGATTCCTAAGCACTAGGTACTGGGACCACATGCGGTGCTGGAGTTGGAATCACAAATCTCCGTATGTGTATATAAAGTTACCAAATACTTTCAGATTTTGACTAGAAGAAACATTTTCCCCACATGTTTTGAAGAGTACATAGTCTTGAAAAGAAAATTTTTGCGGTAGATTTTTTTTTTTGGCCTTTTATTAGATCAGAATCAGTTTGGCTTCCTAAATTAATTCTTTTTTTCTTTTTCCTATTTGTACTAGATTTCATTATCTATGTCTGGAAAGGGAAAATTTGCTTTGCAGAGGAAAATGTTATTTTTAGTGTTTGGTTTCTTGTGTGCATGGTATGTGGGTAGGGGAAGCTTAGTGACAGTTTAGAAACATGTAATAACTTAATGTCATGTCTAAGAAAATTTAAAAAAATCCCAAAAAACAAACCCCAAAACCTGTTAATTTTCTTAAATTGTACTAGCCAATTTGGTTCCAGGCATCTAGGCAGCATTATTGTTATCTGAGTATTTTGGAACTGGTGAACATTGCATTTCTCTCATCACTTACTAGAGCAGAGAAAACTTTACCATCTAGTCTGAATACTCATTTAAAGATATTTGTATTTCATTATTTCCTAAATGGCTAAAGGTGAATGGCTTGGTGAATTACTTTCTATTCTTTGGAGTTCATATTTAAACCTTAGTGCTGTGTTGTTTTAAAAACAGTACCATGAAGGATGTTTAAATCAGGTCATTAATCTATTCAGTAATTTTTATTGATGCCATATGTAGCTCTTCTCATTAAAATAATGCTTTCCTGTGTGTGCCTGGCAGATATCAGCCCACCAGCACAGGGTGTGGATCACAGGCAAGTCCAGAAAGAACTGGGAGACGTCATTGTACGGCTGCACAATCCTGTTGTGCTGACACCCACGACAGTTCAAGTCACCTGGACGGTGAGGCCTCTGTTATTACCTTAACAGTACTTTCAGTTTGCCTGTTTTGCCTACTTATCCCTTCAGCTTTTTAACAACCCAGAAAAGCTCCATTCTTCACCCAAGTGTGAGTGCTCTGACAAAGTAACATTCTACAGGTGTGTGTATATACACACACACACACACACACACATATATATATATATATAAGGTAATGAAATAGTCTTTTTATTTTCTCTTTCAAGACAGGCAGGTTCAATGTCTTCAGTCTTCTGCTCAGTGTGAGTTGTCTGTCTGGCTAGAAGATGATGATAAAAATGAATATGCTTAACACCATAATCTAGAGGATAATTGATCTGTGGATTCATTACTGTGCATGTCAAAAAATAAAGTTAGATATCAACACAAAATTGCTGTATGAAAAAGCACTTCAAACTTCGAGGCATATACCCTGACAATACCCTATTATTTAGTGACCCAAAACTGAAAAAAAAAATAGCTTTTCTATAGGGCACTTTTAGTGAAGTCAGAAGCACATGGTGCTAATGCCTGATCCACTGTGTAGCATCTGGTTTTCTAGCATAAGCCTTACCCACAATCTGAACATCCTTTCATTATAGAAGACCAGAATCTTTTTGGCAGTACTTAACAGTATTTCTATTTGAGGGGTCAAACTACTGGGTAGAATTTCTGATATAGTGCTTTGGCTTTCAAAATGCTATGTTTCCCTTCCTGAGGGTTAAAGGGAAGGATTTGTAGCAGTAGAAGGAGAGAGTTCCCAGGACAATGCACACCAGAAAGAGTGCTTTGCTCCTGGGGCATGTGCCCCAGAGGATGGAGAGAAATGAGAGAAATAGTACTGCCCTGCACATCACTGAAACTGTTGTTTTATATAGGATGAATTCTGTTGAAGGGGTATTCACAATACTCAGGGGTTTTCTTCTACATGTCATGTTGCTAAGAGGTTAATGTGTACAGAGGATTACACAACAGGAGATAAGAAGTGTGGTGATAGATGGTGTATTATAAGGATTACTGTTGTTTTTGCACAACTCAGTCATATTTATAGGGGCTTATGCACCATCCTTGTTCTGACAGATTTCAGTGGTCAGGATACAGATTAGAATTAATAGAGAAACCCACAAATGTGTCTTTCTTAGAAGATTATTTAGAGTATGTATCACTGCATTTTTCCTTTGATGATGTCAATATGCAGCTTGCCTTTCTAAAAAATGCTCTCTGTTTCATCTACATACCTCCAAGACAGGCTGGCTAACCTTTGTAGCAAACCCTTTTGCCTAAACAGATGGATCAGTAGTTTAGAAACTGGATGTTAGCAGCCAGTAATTGTAAACTTGGATCTCATCCATGTGGTGCTCCTTCAAGCCCTTTCTTGGATGTGACAGCTATCAGAAATACAGTTTCATAGGCTGGCCCTTGCTTTAGCATATGTCACAAAAGGAACCTTCAGTATAAACAGAAGTCAGTTTTATACCATGTAAGCAATGCCATTATATTATAATGAAATATATATTTATATATATTTTTGTATGCATGTATATGGGGATATATATATATATATATATATATATATATATATTCCTCTGAAAGAGTCTCTTGGGGCCCCTACTGAACAACTAATGAGTGAAGAAAACATGGTAAGGTAGAGGTAAATTGTTGGGAATGCTCTGGATATCAGCTCATTGGGAAGATCCTCAAAGCAGTGACCCAATGCCACCTGACAAGCTCACAGGCCTCTGCAGAGACATTTTGGAATTGCCCATGGGAAGACACACACAAAGAAAGATCTCTGAAGCAGCTAATTAGAAACTACCCAGCAACCAGAACAAAACCAATTAATTAACCATAGTCTCTAGGAAAAAAAAACCCACTCTATCCAGAGAATAAAGACCACACTATTAATATAAAATGGTTAGATAGTGCAGCTATCATACAAAGGAACAGAAGTGCCATGAGAGTCATAAGGCTCTTTGTGTTGACTTTCTGCAATTCAGAGAATGAATGCCAAGGAATGTCCTGGATTAGCGAATTTCTGGCATCCTGACTCACAGCAAATTAACACCATTTTTGTCCTCCTTTGTGAGATTATTTTGGTTTTGCTTTTTCTTTATTTTTTTTTCAAATTTGAGTTTAAAATTTCTGAAATAGTTTCCTGCTACAATATTGCAATTTTAAAATATGTACAGGCATATGCACACATTTTATCTGTTTTAAAGGAAGGCTAGGCTTACAAAGTGAGTGTAAAAGAAAGAAGAAAAGAAGAGGAATGTCAGAAGTTAGGTTTTCACTGTCACTTAAATTTATTCCCCTTGTGCATAGATATTAAAATATAGCTGTAATTATCTGGTCACATAGAGGATCTCTTCTTCATGGAGCTATTCAACATTTCTTTTTATGTTCTTTATTCACTATGTGGTGCCAGGTCTTATTAAATTCTATTGAAACCTTTCATTGAATAAAAAATTATTAGTTTGTCTCACATGCTTGCTTATCTGTCATGCTCTCAACCGTAACATTTGGGTGCTTCACAAATAATACTGAATTTAACATCACAATGGTAAAAATGTGTCGTTATCCTAACTTTACACATAGAGAGGTGAGCTGCAGAGGTAGTTTTTGCTGATGAGGCTTGTGGGGTCAGATATGCCCACTGTTATCAAATGGTTAATTGTAAGCCTTGGACATGAATTATTTTTACTTTTTATCAAAACATTTTGCATTACAAGAGCATTTGTTGTACTCCAAGCACTTTTTTAGCTGACCTCAGCTATGGTTCAGCACTTGTAACCTCATGGGCAGTAAAGTGAAAGGTTCATTAGTGACCAGATATGAAATGTTTCCCACATTAGAAAGAAGCCCTGTGGCACAAACAGGAATAAAAATAAGTTCTTCAATATGACAATATGTTGCTTTGAAATCATGACTGCCTTCTAGGAGGCTACCAGGCCTTATTAAAAGATTATTCATCTGTCTTTTAATTTGATGTCCCAAACCTTCATTCGCGAAGCCAAGCCATGATGATGATCATGAATTTGTTGTAGATCTTAAATGAATGTACTTCACTGGAAGCTTCAAGAGTCAAGTCCATTAGACTATCTTCCAGTGTCTCATCCCCTTTTGCCCTGTTCCTGCAGGACAGATAGATGCTAGTGCAGTTTGAATTTCCAGAGACTACTGTGAGGCCATGCTAGTGAGTTCAGCACAGCTTTTTCTGCCCAGATAGAGAATTGCTGTAGGTATTGAGGTGGGGGCAGAGTATTTCTTAGGGTATTTTGGGGTAGAAATTTGCATACTACAGAGTATATTACAAAATGTCTTTATGATGCAGATTAGCAGGTTTGCCTGGGAGGAGCTTATATTTGTAGCATAATCTGCATTATGAGTTTCTTGCCATCTTTCTAACAACCTAATAGCCATTGAACCTGTCTTGTGTTCTGCTGGGGTACATGCAGATTTGAACACCTTAAACGCCTTAAAGCATTAGGTCAGTGCTGAGCAGCAACTACCTATAAATTTATTTCTTCTGCCTTTTAAGGAGCATCTGCATTTTCTGCCTCCTGTCCTTTAAGGGAGAAAGTGTGTCTTTAGGTCAGCGACTCTTATGGATCTTTTGAGTTGGTATCACTGCTGCTTGTACAAATTCAAGAGTAGATAAGTGTCACAGGAAGACCAGAAATATTATCAGATTCCAGTATTTTAATGCAGAGAATTCCTGCAATCACTGAAGTAATGCTGAGCACTTTGTACAAGTGGCAACCACTTAAAAAAAAAAAAAAGAGAGAGAGAGAAATGAGAATGCCTAGGAAGTATTACATTTTTTCATCAAGTCACAGTGCATGTTTCTGCAACTCTGCCTATGTGTGAACATGTACCAAACTTACTGACTTGTTTAATGCTTAGAATAGTTGAATTAATTTCGTAATTGCTAAGCATATAAGGACTGTTTTAGTGGCCTGCTGTTGGCGTGGCACATAATTACCACAAAAATGCAGCAAACTGTTAAGTCACAGCCTTTGTGTGTGCAAGCATATAGACATATACATGTGTGTATGCATAGGTGTATACATACATATACATGTACGAATGTTTATGTGTGTATATATATGTGAAATATACCTGCTCTGTACCTCACAAATGTCTCTGGTCAGTCCATGTAATTATCCAAGAGTAATTTTTTCCTATTTTGAAAGCTCCAAACCACCAAAAAAAAAAAAAAAA